>JAJEJO010000738.1:520300-605910 GCA_020662805.1 Glaucomys volans
CGGAAAGGAAAGGAAAGGAAAGGAAAGGAAAGGAAAGGAAAGGAAAGGAAAGGAAAGGAAAGGAAAGGAAAGGAAAGGAAAGGAAAGGAAAGGAAAGGAAAGGAAAGGAAAGGAAAGGAAAGGAAAGGAAAGGAGGAAAGGAGGGAGGGAGGGAAAGGAAAGGAAGGAAGGGAAAGATTCATCTTAACATGACAAGCCAGGTCCCCATGAGAAGGTGGCCTCTGATTCAGCAGTGGACATCAAGGCCCATGGGAAGGCAGAGACATTCACTTCCAGCAGAGGCTATATTATTTTCGGGAGGAGAAGTTTTAAGAAGAAACTTCTGGAAACACTGTCTTAATACATCAAAACACCCCTCCTTGTCTTGACTTTCCAGAAGCTACCTGGTCAGGGCCTCTTGGGTCACCAGATCCAAGCTCCCTCCCTGCTCCAAGTCACAGACAGCACTGCCACGTCGTCCTGGTGAGACCCGTCCCAGCTCGTGTCAGGGCAGCACAGCCTCCTGCTGCGCATGCGTGGGCGCAGGTGCGAGTGCCCCGGAAGCCGCCTGCATTCCTGAGCCTCTCCCCCAGCACGTGCCAGCAACCACACCGCACCGCACCGCACCGCGCCACACCACCCCACCCCACCCCACGCCACCCCACACCACGCCAGGGAGAGCGGAACCAGCACGCGGCCAACGTGGGCTAGAGAGCGGTGCGGACGTCCATGCCGGGGCCTGGCTTAGGCCTCTGGTGCAGGTCACGTGTTCTCTCCCTTAAGAAGGCCCCATGCCTGGCCGGGCGGTGAGGATGCCGCAGTGTGCAGGAGACGCCGTGTAACGACCAGCCTGGCGGCAAAACGCCAGAATGTGAGGTTCAAGCGGAGTTGGATGAATTTTTAAAGATCACCCCGCAACTTTTAATTGAGGAGGCTTAGTGTAAACAAAAGAGCAAGTAGCCCTGGCTCCAAAGAATCACCAAGCCTTGGTTTCAAACTCCACCAACATTCTGTCCCCTGGAAGACACAGTCTTGGTCTGAATTTCCAGTCCTGATTCTGTTGGAAAGACGCACAGTGAGCTGTGGTTTGGGGTCACCTTCACAGCCACTTCTTTGGCAAAAAAGGCAGAGCTCACAGCAAGCAAAGCAACCTCGAGGTGGGCCCCGCGCATCTGACAGTCCTGGACCTGAGGGGGTATTTTCAGCCACAGGCAAACTTGGCCTTTCTTCTTCAGGGCTGTGACTCTGGCACTTCTCAGGATCAGTAAATAAGCTTCTTTAAAAGCCCAAACTATAAGGAAATCCTGCATTCTGCAACCAGAGTGCAGAGGGGTTAGTCAAGGCCCAGCTCCCACTGTCTCCTTGCCAGCGCATGAGCTGTCTCCTCTGGAGAAAGATGACGTGATGGGGCCCAGACTGCAGGGCGAGGTGGTGGCCTGTGAAAGCAGGAGGGACTGCAGGAGGGAAGAGGTGCTCCAGGTGCTCCCAGCTGGGCCCGGGGGGGGGGGGGGGAGTCCAACCTGCACCTCCCTCCTGAGCCGATGGAGAAGAACGCCAGGACCAGGGGGGCGCTGTCCGGAAACTCAAGGGCAGGGGTGGGGAGGGGGATTGGGGCGGTGCAGAATGATGTAATGCCACCAAAGGGACCCAGGGAGGAGGGCGTGTGTTTATAAACTTGCTCTTCGCAGGGCAGGAGGGTGGAAAGCAGAGAAAGTCGCCTGCCGCGGAGCCTCGAGGGAGCGAGGATCTGAACGGCTCCAAGTGAGCTGAGCTTTTAGGCGGCTTTATAAAATTATCTTCCACAAGAAAAATAAAGATAAGGACTGTTGGGAAATAATGAAGATGCTGGCAATAAGCTGTTGTTAAGGAGGGGTCAAGGGCATATTCAGGAACATGCACATGAGAGGTCAAAACAACAGCAGCCAAGTGCTTTTGGTGCACTATCTGAGGAATCTGCAGCACCTTGGAAGGACTTGGTTTTTCAAGCCGGCCCAGACACAGGTGTGTAGGAACAGGCGGGCTAACATAGGGTGGCTCTGCTAGGAATCGTGGGCACAGTGAGCGCAACATTGTTGCAGCATCTCCACGTTGTCAGGTCTTTACCTCTCCCATCAGCCCCAGTGTGACAGGTCTCACTAAAGCAAGGCATTTGGAAATGAAATGGAAATAAAATCCCAATTACAAAAAGAAGAAAACTGAGGCACTGGGTAATCAAAATCACAGTTGAAGATCAAATGCCAAGTCGGTGACCCATTTTCTAAAATTCAGACATCTTGAAAGGAAAAAAAGAAAGAAAGGAAGAAGGAAAGACAGAGTGGCTGGCAGACACCGAGGCTGCCAGGTCTCATGTCGACACCGGCTTCCGGGCTTCCAGATAGGCAGCCTCACATTCTGGCTGGAGTGGCTCTCGCTGGGCGCCATTTTGGAATAGACCTTCCCTGTGTTCATCCTGCCATCACCATAGAACATTTTCCAGCCATTTTCTTACTCTGAGTTACTCTCAGCCAATGGCACAGCTAAAAACGTGATCACCAAATAATTCCTTCAACCCTTAACCCAAAAACATTTCAAAGGACTCCCACCATCCTTTGCATGTTGCGAGCCAGTCTGTGCCTCCCCTTTGCACCGCCCAGAGCTGCTGCTATCTGGGTGTATGCTCCAGAGCCAAGAGGGGTGAAGTCTTTTATTGGTTTCTGCAGTTTGGCTGGACCAGGGGAAAATGCAAGTTTGGAAAATATAAAGGGGAGGGAGATAGAGGGGGGAACACACAGCCCTACACACCACGTATCTTGCTGAATCGCCCTTCCTGACGCCAGCCTCCACTATGCTTCAACCAGATCTCAGTGTCCTCTTTAGCCTCTTCCCCTGCACCCTGAGCAGAGCAGCCAAGGTCTCTGCTGACATTTGTCACTCTGTCCCAACCACCTGACCGAGGCCTGGTCAAGGTGGATGTTCAGTTCCACCCGCTCTGCTGTGCTAGCTGATCAATGGGAAGCAGTAAAGAACATCCCGTGCCAAAGGACGGCCTCTGCTTGGCTGACTCAGCCCAGGACAGGAAGGCGGGGGGCATCTGGCATTTGCTGCAGCCCTTGGTTGTTCCTTACAAAATATTAACTGGAAATGGACTGCGCTGGCCTGGTTCTAAGAAGGTCACCCGGGCTGGTTTTGAAAGGCAGGGGCACTGTCAACAAAGGGAAGCGATAAGCAGCATGGTGTTTCTCTGAGCTAATGTGTCCGATTGTGTACCCCTGGGATCAGCTTTTTATCTCTCTGCAGATCAGTGTGTTTTATGACGACCATCTCCATGGTAACCAGGTGTCCAGACGCTAAATGGATCTCAAGGCTATTCAGTCACAGCCGGGGAGGGAAGCCCCTGTCCCTGCCTGTTCTTCCACATCGGGATTGGCACGTGGGGTGGGAGAGGTAGGCCTTCCTCCCCGGGCCCAGCTGGGCACAAGGGACAACATGAGGGAGAGGGCCTTTTCTTTATCAATTTTCCTAATAATCCAACAAAAAGGGCAGAGTGGGTCACTTAAGGCTGCCGGAAACTAAATGGAAGGTGTCACAGACACCAGAGGGGCTGGAGAAGTTTTGTTTGTGGCTGTGGGAGAGATGAGTGAGGCAGAATCGTCCTGGATAGCCCGAGCTGGTAATTTGGGGTGGACGTTCACAGCGAGAAGGAAGAAGAGATTTTAAAACAGAGCCATGTGAGGAGACTAGGAGAGAAGGATGTCAGAATCTGGACATGGCCTGGGAGCACAGAGCTGCCGATCGAGCAGGGAGGGGTAGCTCAGCTCCACTGGGCTGACAAGGTTCCCCCTGGATTGTTCTGGCAGCCCAGGGAAGATTCCCAGGGAGACAGTGGGGGAGGTGGGATTGCAGGGAGAAGGAGGAGAGCCCCAGAAGCTCCACCCTCCCAAGGCAGCTCATGATACTGAAAGCCGTTAAGCCAGGGTCCATGGGCCTGTCCCTGGGGTCAGCCTTGCAGGCCAGGAGCCCTGCCCTCCAGGCCTTCGGCTGGTCCTCCCTAATGGCTGACTCTGGTTTTGAAGTGATGCCCTGTGGGCCGGCTGCCCAAGCAGGACAGCCACAGCCACTCGGTAAGCCTACACAAGAAGGAGGGCATGCCCACCACCCAGACAGGACAATGGAACAAGGGAACATGCACTTGAACCCTAGGAAGAAGCTTCCCAGAGTGGCACCTAAACAGGCTGCAAGTGGCCCTTCAGAGGGACTCCCTTCCTGGCCATGGCCTAAACCAGGGCCTGATGGGGGTGCAGCGTGGGAGGGCACATGATCTTCCCCACCCACCGCCCCCAGTCCAGGAGTGGAGTCTGAGGTGAGTGGTGAGTCTGTGGATCCCTGAAGCTAGGTGTGTCCAGGAGGCCACATCCTCCCCCAGGGGAAGCCAGGGTCAAGTCCCTAAGAGCCGGAGTGTCTGGCTACAAAGTGCGAGGAATCCACAGTCTCCGTGAAGGAAGAAGCAGTAGGAAGCAGTCTTTTTCTTTCTTTTTTTAAAACATGAGTAAGACCCTCAACATGTTTGAGATTAGTGAGCAAATCCTTTGGAAAGGGCTTCAGGTCACCAGCCAGCAGACCTTGGGTGCAGAAACCGGGGTCTGTCTTGCCCTTCGTCCTGACCCCAGAGACTGCAGGCTGGGCGTCCTGGGGGTCTCTGCCTAGCTAGGCATTAGCAATTCCCCGACATCCTGATCCCCACATGGTAGGTCCAGTGCTCGACAAGTTATTAGAAAATCCTATTTCGAGTCTGTTATGAAACAGAGGTTTGATGTGCTGCCAGGTTTACGGGGAACTCGGGAAACAACACTTGCAGCCTGAGAAGCGGGCCGGGTGGGAGTTACATAAAGCTTTCCTGGCAACTCAGGTTATCACAGAAGGCAGGGCTGCACTGGAAAATCAACTGGAGGAAAGGCAAAACATGAGCCAGCCACCATCCCCTCTGGCTCTCGGACCAGACAGCAAGCCTGCAGGAGAGCTTTCGCCCTGGGACCGGCAGGCCAGGGCTCTGGTGGACTGCAGAGTCAGCCCGGGAATGCGAAGCTGAAAGGCACCTTCACGCAGGGCTCCCGAGGGAGAGCCTCGCTTCCCTCTGAACCGACTGCTGGTTGAAATTCACTCAAACACATCTTCTTTCCCCTTCTTTGGCTGCTCCCAGTTCCTCTGGGCACTGCGGTAAGGAAGGGAGTAAGGTCACCTCTTCGAATCCCTGCCTGGTGGAACACATCTAATGGCGAGACCGTGCGTCTGAAGGAAATGGATACAAATCTCCCCTGGACCCTTGGATCCAAAATCATGCAGATTAGGATGGAATCCTTTTCTGGTGCCGATTGCCAACTTCTCTGGGGTTTTGGAAAAGCATGTGTCCAGTGAACAGTGTACATCTCCCAGGGCTAGAGTGGGGCTGGGTGGGGAGCCTGGAAGAAGAAACTGCCCAAATACCCCTTGGGAAGGTGAAGATCAAGGCCAACCGCCTGTGGGGGTCAGCTTAGCGTGCTGGGCTAGCCTGGGGTGGGGGGCATGTGCAGAGTGGGTGGTGGACAGCAGTTAGGGGAAAGAGGTCCCTTGGTGGGCTGCCCCTGGTGCCTTTGCCTGAGCCCAAACACTGCTCTGTGAGACCTCTGGATGCAGGCACAGTTCCCTGACCACCACAGTAAGGGGCTTCATTTCATCTGGGAATGAAAACAATGCTTTTCTCAAATCCAGAGCGCTGTGTGCAGAAGGCAGTTACCCTGTTGGTGGGTAACCTCCCTACATGAATCAGATTGCCCTCCCCTGGAGTCTCCCTCTGCCTCCTCCCTGTCCTTCTTGGCTGAAGAGGCAAGGGCTGCTTGTTTGCCTTAAAACCAATAACCCCAATACATTTCTGTGCCTTCAGAAGGTGAATTTCTACTTCAGGCAGTCGTTGAGAAGTTACCCAAAGTCCAGAAAAGGAATTGGCACTGAGATGTCTCTTAAAAGATGTCATTTAAAAAAATAAATCGAGACTTCCAAAGAAGGCAACTAACGTCCCCAGCAAGGACAGGTGGGGTCCCGCCAGAGTCCCTGGTTCCAGTAGATGGTATTGTGCTTGTTCATAATAAGGGACACCCTGTGCAGAGGCTCCACTCCAGGATCCTGCCCCGCCCAGGCTGGGAGCCTGCCTGCACTTGGGGGCTCAGAACATCCGGCCCTGGAAAGCAGTCCACAGCCGCATGGCCCTGCTGAGCCCATTTCAATTGAAATGAGATCAATACTACTCATTTTTCTCTTGCTGACTCCCGGGTGATTCATGAATCTGAAAACTAGTTCATGAATCAGACCGTGGCAGGGTGGGGGGCCGGGCAGGGGCGGGGACGTGTGTGCAGTTGCAAACCTCTGTTCCTTTCATGCACGGCCCTGAGCTGCAGAACGCGCTGCCTGCTAGCTCCAACCAGTCTGTTCAGAAGCAGCTTCTAGCGCCCACTTATTCACCTATTTTCTGCTGGAAAGTGAAAGAAGGGTACTGTACTGATTATGTGATTGTGTCTGGGTGGATCTTCTCAGGCCCTTTGGCTTGTTGCTGTGGGCAACTTTCCCCACAAGGGCTGTGTGTGTGTGTGTGTGTGTGTGTGTGATGGTCTCTGTGTGCACATTGTGTGTGTGTGCATGTGTGTATGTTGATTTTTGTGTGCACATCTTGTGTGTGTATGATAGTCTCTGTGTGCATATTGTGTGTGTGTGTGTGTGTGTGTGTGTGTTGTGTGAGCGAGCAATGTGTGACAGGCCACGGGCCCTTTAACCCTGAACGGGAGCCAAGTTCATTTCTCTGCCGAGCTGCCTAAGGAAGCACGAGATGGGGCAGTTGGAAACCACATCCCTGTGAGTGCTGATTACAGCCGACTAAGGAAAATGAGATTTTTATCTCACAGGAATTCAGTTATAAAAATAAAATACAGCGTCTGGCTTGATTCAGCTAAATGTGCAAGCACCAGGGTGTTTTTAATTTAACAGAGAAGCCGGACAAGAAGAATGACCTAAAACATTGCGTGTAGAGCGTCGGGGGGCGAGGGGGGCTGCAGGAAGCGGGTGGGGGAGGGTCGGGGAGGGAGGAGGAGCAGAGAAGAACCTCCCCGCTGGCCTGAGTGCGGCGCGGATGATGTCACTGGGGCAGTTGGAGCAGAGGGGAGAAAAACAACCCAGAGCCGTGCGATCATCCGCTGCCCTGAAGGGAATGGCCGGCGGCCAAGGCAGGGGGTTCTGGGAAACCATATAAGGCTGCCAAACGAGCTTCGCCGCCAACATTAGGAACTGACAGCTTTGTTCTTTGTCACTTGGCTGCCCGCCAGCGGCCTCATTTCAGCTCTGCGGCATGATTACCCTGGACGGCCGCCAGCCCCGCTCTGAGAGCTCCTTTTCTTCTCCCCAGCTTCGCCCGTCTCTTTCCCTTTGCCAAACATGCAGCGGTTACCATGGCAGTGGAAAGTAAAGTTTAAAAAAAACACAACAAAGTCAAGAGGCACGCCTCGATCCAGATGTGCCACATGAGCAGAGGCGGTTAACCTCTTCACGGGCCTTCGGCGGAGGGAGGGCGGCCTGCCCCTGCCGGGGAGGTGACTCCAGGATAAACAGGGCAGAGCCGGCGGGAGGGGCTGGCTCCCAGGCCTTGTTTTCCTGCTCCTCTCCTGCGGCTCGCTGGAGTGCGTAATCTGAAACGGAAAATGTCATGCTTTCCACTGGGAATGTGTCCACAGTTTTGAGAAAGCTCTAGAAGCCTAGCAGGAGGAAGGAAGGGAGGGGAGGGGCAGTCACGGTGCCCCTGGTCACCGAGGTGAGCCCAGAGAGCGAGAGCTGGCTGAGGCGTGGGGCTCTGGGCTGGGCCAGGCGGTGGAAGGTGGGGAGCCGCTGGGAGCTGGGAACTGGGAACCCGGGGACAGCCACGTCCCTTTTCCCACTTGGAGGTGCACCCAGGGGTTTCACTTTAGAGGGGACTCTGAAGAGGCCAGTCTGCTATTTTTAATCGGGTTCATTTTTCACCTGCTTGGAAAGTGGAACATCTCCTGGAGGTGACAAGTCGTGACGAAGGCAAGTCTCCAGCAGATAGCTGGCCGGCTTCCGAGGCGAAGGGTGCTTCGAAGTGGAGCCCAGCTGCCAGCTTCCCACTGCAAAACCTGACACTCGGCCCCCCGGGGTTCAGCAGGATTCTGGGAAAGGCCTTTCTGCTTCTAAGAAGGCTCCACAGCAGGGCTGACTGTGCATGTCCTGGCCCTGCAGCTGGAGGGACAAGAAGGCCCCCGCAGAGGCCTGGGACTGGGCCCTACAAAGCACACTGGCTAATTTTCACCTCCAGATGCGCCCCAAGGGCTTCCTGTGCCTCTGCAGACCAGGCCTGAGCACCTCCCAAGTGCAGGGAGAGAAATGGAGCCACCAGGAGGCAAGGGCTCAAGGTCAGGAGGTAAGGGCTGGCAAGTCAGAGGAGCCCAGCGCTGCAGCTTCCTGCTCCTCCCTGCTTTTACCACAGGCCCAGGCTGCCCTTCTTGGGAGGCAGGCCTGGCTGGAGCTGGTCCTTCACTAGTTAACCAACACGCCGCTCTGGGGAGAGCAATGGTGAGCGGCCCCTTTGGGAAATGGTGCACTGCAGAACTGGTACCCAGACCCAGCCTGCTGAGGGATCCTGGACCTGCACGGGGCCTGCTTCACTCATGCTGAGGACACGGCCACCACGGCTGGAGTGAGGAAGGGACGGGTGCATGGCACAGCTGTCCCCACGGTGTGGGGCCCCAGAGAATGGCGGAGCCCAGCAGCTGGGAAGAGGGGCACAGGATACCAGAAAGAGACACACTTTCATCCCAGGTGGGCCAGACTGAGCCAAGGATAATTGTCAAGGTCTGGTCCGAAGACAAACTTAGTCTTCGAAGATGAGGAAAGGCGAGGAAGCCTGGGTTCAGAGCAGGACTGAGTCTCACCTCCTTGTCCTGCTCACCACTCAAAGCCAAGGAGAGAGGATCCCACCGGGGGGACAACTTCCTGGAGTCTACAGAACAGTGACCCAAAGCAAAGGAGGGCTCCTGGCCTTCAAGCCAACATGGCCCAGGCCTGGCCCAGGCACATCCCTGCACCCTGGGCTGATTCCCTGCTAAGGCAGTGCTGGTTATGTCTGGAAGGGACATTGAGTCAGGCATGCCCCTGTGGCACATGATACTGTCCCCGCACAGCAGCACATCTGAGCCGGTGACAGCCCATGGCCTCCTGTTCACCCAGTTTGACTTTCCAGGTGCTGCCTGGGAAACCCGCCTCTGGCTGGGTGCCTGGGCCTGCCCTCCCACCCCAGCACACTGGAAACCTGACTCCCTGGGCCTCTTTTCAGTCCCACGTTCTCCCACACCTGTGAGTGCAGAAGGACCAGCGGCAGGAGGAAGGCTGCTGGGTCAGCTAGTCCTGGAATGTGAATGCAGTGCCCAGGGCTCCCCTCGCTCAGGATCCATGAGTTCCAAGCAGCTCGTGTAAAGCCGTGGAAACCCAGTCCCTTCTCTCCCACGGTTAGAGCTGGTTTCCTATTGAGTTTGTCAGGCAGACGGAAAGGAAGATCCTGCGGGAATTTGTCTTTCCTGAGAGGCCGAGAGAAAGCAGAACCAGATCAGCCCGGCCTGGGGGAGGGTGGCGTTTCCAGCCACAGAGAGCTGAGGCGGGGACGCATTTGTGAATGGGTTCTCAGGCTCTCCTGTGATCTTCCACTTCTAGTGCCAGATGTTCCCCCTCCTTAAGAAGTCCAGTTTAATTTCTTGCTTCGCCTTCATGGTAAAAATAATGACATACAGAGATCCCGCTGCACTAAAACTCAGAAAGTCCACCTCCGCCTTTGGTCAAGAGAGGCTTCATGGCAGCAGATGGGCATCACTTCCATGTTTTTCTGAAGGCACGTGAAACCATCAAGTCTGTCCTAGAGAGCAGCCTTCAAGCATTGGCAGAAATTAAGGGTTACAAATGAAGACAAGGCCCCAACAGACTTCACAGAGCACAGGGTTCCTACTGGAGAGGGGTGTCAGGGGTGGTCACCACAATAGAACACCCTGACTTCAGGTGCAGGCCTCCGGACAACCAGGGAGAGGCCTAGAGAACCCTGTGGTGCGCCCTGTCCACACCCTGCCCACACCCTGTCCCTGGATCCCCAGGGCTCAGAGGGCTGGAGGCTCGGAGGGCTCAGGACGGGCTGTCTGCAAAGGGAGGAGACAGCGACTGTCTTCAGGAGTGGGTTTGGAGCTCCACTCTGCTGGATTGGAGAGTTTGAAGACTAATTCAGATGGCAGGAGTTCTTTGCCATGTCATGCCCAAATTGGTATTTTGGGACTTGCAAAATCGCCTGCATTAAGAGGCCCACTCCAACTGTTACCAGCAGGGGTGGCTTGAAGAGCTGCCATAGAGGGGCTGGCCTCGAGGGTTTTTAAGAGACTCAGGTCTGCATTACTGTTGAGAACTCGGGACTCGACGTACTAAATCTTGTATCTTCCCAGTTCAGGTAGTGAAGAGGCAGCCAGCCGACGCACACTGAAATGGGTCTCTGGATGGCCATATCAGCATGGTACCACCTGTGCCCGCACAATCAGTCAACAGAGTCATCACTTTTAATCTCAATAACTGGCTCCGTGAGTGCCGCACAACTCCCACTGCACCTCTGAGCACAAGGCCATATGTACACTGCTGAGGGAAGTCACGGGATGCCCCGGCCGTTCAGATCAGGCTGACGGCCAAGATCATTACTGATGGCAGTAGTGGGCCTCAAACCGCATCTCTGGAGTTCTCCTGCAGGGCCTAGGGGCCAACTCTCCCATGAGGGCCACTCAATACCCTCCCAGGCCCTGGCTTCTTTCCGGAAGATGCCAACCTGGAATGCCAAGCAACATCTCTGTGAACTCGTGGATTCTCAGGCTGCCCCGAGCCCTTCAGTGCTTCCTCAGGCAGGTGTCTGAAAGCAGGAGGGCCCTTCCTTGCCATGCAGTGAGCCCTGGAGCATGAGTCTGTGCTGATGTCACACACAACACTTCCACCAGGCCAGTGGGATCAACCTTGGACAGGACCCTCACCTGTCTGCAGAGGGGGGCACATGGCTCTAAGGCCCCAGGCGAATCATTAGGTGGACCTCCACTAACTACTGGGGCTACTGGCTGGGCTTCAGGGCCGGGTGATTCTTCTTGCTGGCCACAGGGTGGATGACCTGGAGAGCTATGGGCAAGCCACCTGCTTCTCTGATGGCCTCTGTTTACCCATTAGCAGATGGCATCTTCAAAGAGCTTGATGATTCACATCCAGTGAGGGCTGCAGGGAACTCCTTAAGAACCACCCACCCCGCGGTGGTGCCTGGGGTGCCATTCCAAGGAGGCAAGCACCAAGTCTGCCGGGGCAGGCAGGTCTCTAGCTGCACTGCCTACGGGGGCCTCTGCGTGCCTGCAGGACACCAGCGTGCACTGTGAAGTGCCTCGCTCCAAGCACATGGCCGCGTGCACCCTGAGGACAGGGCTGCACTGCAGGTGTCCCCAGTGTCCTTGGAGAGCCTAGAGGAACACAAGGCCTGTTGGAGGGACTAAAATGTTCCTCCCCACCAACAGTCAGGGGTCGCCTGCCTGGGCAGAGCTCATGCAAGTCCCTGAGGCGGGCTCCACATTCTGGCTCCTCAGACAAATCCAACTGAGTCTCCGGTGCTGAGAATGAAGTGGTCCTGGGGCCACGTGGATCCACCTGAGTGGCTGCTATCCCACAATGCACTCAGGCATCCTCCATCCCTGCGAGGAGAGAGTCCACGGAGGTGGGAAAGTGACCCACACGGTCCTGCTGTCGAGTCACAGCCCAGATCTGGGAGGGTGAACTGTGGCGTTGGCTGCAGTGGCATGAGCCTTTACATCTCTCACGTGCAGAAGCAGCAGAGGGCATTGCTGGGGACTGTTGTTTGTTTTTGAAGACTGAGAGAAGTCTCTAATATTTAGCCAGAATATATCTTTGTAGCTGGCATATAGGTTTTAGCCAAATGTATAGCTGTATATAATCTACATCTCCCCAGGAAAAAAAAAAACATAAAACTGCAGGAAATATCAAGTAAAAAGAACAAAAACAATCTATTCACCTTGGCATGCCCTCCCCTGCTTGCACTCAGAACGCCCTTGGGCAGGTTGAGATGGGCAGGCTGCAAGATGCCCAGTCAGCCACAGCCTCTCAGTGTCGGGCCCAGGAGCCCATCTCCTAAGCCATGAGTCAGCTTAGTGTCTGGGTCACATCTGCTGGCATTTAGGAGAGGCAGGTGACAGGGCTCCAAAGCAAGTCACAGACCAACCCTTGCTGCGGAGATGTTCTCCAATCACACACATTTATTGAACATTATCTATACCCAAAGGCAGAGAGGAAGATGACCTTAGAGAGGTCAGTCTAGTAGGGTCAAGACAAGTGACAGAACAGCTTGTCTTTATTCTTTGGGATAATTCCAATTTGTAAGTAAGGTGTACAATGAAGGCGAAAAGTACCCTGTTTCCACTGGGGACACCTGCCCAGATCCGATAGTATGGGTTGCCAGGCCAGAGGTCCTCCTCCATGGTGACCCACACAATGGCTCTCGGCAGGCCTGTTCAGCCTGGCTGCAGGATGGACTCTGCTCCCCTTGAGGCTCACCTCCCGAAGGCAGCAACAGGCCCGGGAGGGGTGTCCATGGTACATCAACTCAAGATGGTCCTCTCCAGCTTCCAGGGAACAAGTACAGAGTGTGCTTCAGTCCTGCTTGAGGTCACTTGTAGACAGCTGTGCATCAGCTAAGAAAGACCTGGGCACCTGGGTCTGGCTCAGAGGGAAGGAGGCCCATCCTGGCCAGGTCCATGTGGCTGTCTGCCAGGGAGAGTGGGCCTGGAGTGGAAGACCCATTCCTCAACCCATCCCATGTCCCCCTCCAGGGACTGCCTCCCTTCCCTGCCCTGTAGGCCCCAGAGGGCACTGTGGCAGCCTAGGGGTCTCAGAGCTCCCTGGGGGAGATGGTCAGGAAAGCCCGAGATCTGCACAAGGCCAGGGAGAAGTGTGTTAGGACAGGGGCTGCGACTGCCTGGAAGAAGGAGGCAGCAGCTCAGGGACTACAGCACACAGGCTTGCAAAGTTCAGAACGCTCGTGAGGTAGCATTTCAATCAAGGAGTCCTCGCCGCATGCTGATCCTGATGTTCAAAACCACACTGCCGGAAAACAGAAGAGAAGGACCACGGGAAACAAACAGGGCACTGCCTGCCCTCCAGGTCTTCGAGTCAGATCAAGCTCCGAAAATCGGCACTGACAAAGACGAGAAGATCCTACCAGGCAAATCCTCTGGTTCCTTCACTGATCGGATTCTTTCACCATCAAAGAGTAGAGCAGCATTACCAGCAGGGGTAGGAAAACCCTGCAAGGACAGGAGCGACTCAGGACAACCGGCCACCACTCCTGAGCTGACCCAAGCGCTTCCAGGGACCCAGGCCTGCGGCCCCAACTGAACATCCAACAATGCAAGCACTGGCCTATCTGTGTATGTTCACATCTGCGTGACTCGTTAGAACTCACTAACACATTTAAGAACCCCACTGGTAATTAAGATAACAACCCCAAAGTTAGAAAGCCAGCAGTGTAGATGGTGATTTAGAATTTTAAATGGAGACGCATTCTTTCCATGCCTCCTAAAGCGGTGCAGGACGCGTGCTGAGGCTTCGGATGAACTTGACCCACCAGCCGCCCCACTGTGTGCAGAGGCTGGCCTCGCAGCACCAGCTCACACCTCTCCTTTCTCTCTCCTCCCTCTCTGGCTCCTCCCTACTCTCTATTTCCCAAGGCTTTCTGGTTCCTGACCTCCCAGGCTTTTTCCTCCAGTCCCAGGCCACCTGGTGATAAATGGCACTTCTTCAACTGTGACCTCAGATGTTCCACAGGACCTGGCCAACATGGAAGCTGTGCTTACCACAGATCACCAAGGACAACCTCCCCACAGGGCCCGGCTCTCCCCTCCCCACGTGGCTAGCAGCTCCTTCGGCCGGAGCACCCTGGCTGGCTGGGTGGGCTCTAACCAGCCCCTCCCAGGCCTCCTGCACACATGGAGACCACTATGAACACGGACTGAGCCTGCTCCTAGGGAGCGAACTCTGGTGCACAGAGATGGGGAACAAATAAAGACCCACAGAAGAAAACAGCCATAGCCCATAGTGACAAAGGCTTCGCAGAAAACCAACAGGACAGGACGGGACACCGGGCAGTCTGCAGAGGCTCCTCTGCAGAGGTGAACTTTATGCCTGGGTGGAGGAGGAGCCACCTCTGCAAGCCCAGCAGCCTTCCAAGAGCCGGGAACAGCTGGCCACGGCCCAGGGCAGGAAGGCACCAGCATGTGAGAGCCGGGAGGGGAGAGTGCCAGAGAAGCAGGCCCAGGGAGATGAAGGCGGGAAGGCCGGCCAGAGGCCGAGGGCTTTGAGGAGCTGCGCCGACGGGACAGGAGGCCATCAGAGAGCTTCAGTAAAAAGGGCAGAGTGGGATTCGGTCTGCAATTTTCACATATCACTTTGTTACACGGAGATGTGCAAGGCGGAGTCCAGGGCAGGCTGGGAGACTGGTCAGGAGGCACATCGTGACTCCAGCAAGGGGAAGGGCTGTGACAGTGGCTTTGGTGGGAACTTGCTGCACTCAGAGGCTGGCCACCACTGCCTGGGCAAGGTGCCATTCCGTTCAGCGTGTGGTCCACTAGAGATCCCCTCAATGGCCCAGGCAGTGTCCTTCCCACATGTTGTCCCTCCAGAGCACCCCACCCCAAGCTCTGCCCAGCGGAAGGCAGAGACCCCCTGCTGGGAGGACCATGGGTGCTAAGCCTGTGCCACCCGGTCACACGGATTCCTCGCCTCTTTCTGACCCAGAGGTCCTGGTCTTCCCTGAGCCTTGCTCCCCGGGTGTGAAGTGAGAACCGTAACTACCCTACAGTGGTGTGTGGACATGGAGACTGTCCCCTGCAGAGCCTGGCACGAAGCAGGCAGTCAAGATGGACTTGCGTTGTTGGCAGTGGTGGTATAGTGAGTGACAGAAGGATGCCCTTCTTCCCACTCATCCCTCCTGGGAGCCACTCACTGTGTAGGGTCCATCCACGAACAGAACAAACCCCACACTGCCGGGGACGCATCAATGAACAGAAAAGACATCCAAGGAGTTTGAAGGTGAACGTGCTTTCAGACTGAGGCAGGGTGAAGAGCACAGGGCAGTCCCACGTCAGAGGGCAGGTCAGCACTGTCCTGCAGAGGACCGGGGGCGTCCACTGACTAGATGGAGAACTGGAGGGTCAGAGTGGAAGTAGAATGACGTGGGGCAGAGGGGGCATCTGGGTAGGGGTTGCCAAGGGCCCAGCTTGGAGGCAAAACAGAAGCCATGGGAGGCTGCAGGCTACAGCCAGCTCTGCCTGGGCCTTAGAGAGACTCTCTAGCTGCTGGACTGAGGCAAGACTGACAGGTGCAGATGGACAGACGGGCAGGGAAGAAGCTGCTGTGACAGTGCAGGCAGGGGGACGGCAGCCAGATCAGGTGCCAGTGACAGCATGGTGATCCAGAGGCAAAGCCACCTCATCCTGGTGTCGAAGTTCACCTCCAGGGATGCACACAGCTGGCCATCATGGATGCCAGGCATGTCTGTCTTAAGTGGCCACCTGCTGGCCAGCAGAACTCCTGGAGAAGAAGCCCCTTGCCAGCAGCTTCCCTCCCCCAGATTGGCCAGGTGTCACTCCCTGACCACCCACACGGCTCCCGGTGCGGAGCCCTCTGCTGCTCCCTGGCTGCTGACCCTAGGCTCCATCTCCCAGCTCATCCTGGCTCTCTCCCTCAACAGTGGCTCCAGGGACGGCACTAGCTGCGAGGACCCTCCTGGCCTGGCCAATGTTCTGTGCTGGGCACCACCAGGCCCGCATCTGCAAAGCCTGAGCCCTCTGCCTTGGGGCGGCTCCTTCAGACAGTCGCCTCGTGTCGCGGAGGCCTGGGGGAGATGTCAGTCTTCTCTCCTTTTGCCCAGGACCATCAGGAGAAGGAGCTGGTCTCCTGCCTGCCCCTTTGTTGGGTTGTCCTGGTTTGTGTTAGTGGACTTTGGAGTCTCTTCACGGAATCTATCTTTTCTGTCTTCCTCAGCTCCTCAGGGGCTGAACTGAACTATTTCTTGTTTCCAGTTCCACCACTCTGAGCTCTGAGCTCTGGCTCTGAGCTCTGTGCCCAGGGAACACTCGGTGGTGTTATGGACTGGCTGGCTCAGGCCCTGTCTGCCCACAAGAGCCATTTTGAGCAGCTTTGACTAAAACACTGACAGAGTGGATCAGAGCCAAAGGAGCAGCCTGTCCAGGCCTCTCTGCAGCCCCTCACTGAGTGCTCCTGGAGACCACAGGGCCCTTTACCCAGGGCCTCTCCTCCCCTGGGGGCACGTTTCTGAGGACAAGAAGGCGGCCAGGAGCTCCCGGCTGCCCTCTGTGTCCTCAGAGGGACCCTGAGTCTCCAGGTGAGCCCCTGCTTTGTGGTTATCATCTTTCCTTCCCTGCCATTGGCACCTGATGGATATCACTCAACTCCTGCTCCGCCAGGTAGAAAGGGGCCAACCAACCTGACTCTCAGTGTCCCTTCTGGGCCATTCTGGAAATGTCTGGGGGGAAGGTGACTCTCAAAATTAAAAATAAGCAAACTTGGAACATCCATCGTGACTCAGGAATTTACTTTGTCTAAATGCTGATACTGGAACCAAGAAAGACTTTGCTCTTATTGAGGTGGATTGGACAGAGGACAGGACAGGTGCATTCACCGCACAGACCTCCTCGACCCCAAACCCTGCTTTCAGGAGTATTGATTCCTAAAAGGTGAAAGAAAAATAAAATGCACCTAGACCTTTGTTGGTAAATGCATTGAACATCTCTGACATAAACTGACAATATCGGTCACCCTTGAAAGGGTAGAAAATGCAGAGACTTTTCATAGTAAGTTCTTTTGAATGTTCAATTTTTCGATGCTACAAGTAGATTGCTTATTTAAAAAAAAATAAAGATAAATAATTTTTAAAGCAAGAAGAGAGAAAGTGAAGTGAAAGAAACATGAAATAATCCAAGCTCTGGAGGAACTAAGGATTCCCCTGGGGAGCCCACCGGGGCCACACCCGCCTGTGCGGATGTTGGAGCTCTTACAAGTCACTTCTGTCAGGGTCAAGGGCCAGCAGCTGGGCAGCTCTGTTGCAGAGACCAGAATATCAGGATGCTCACCTCCCAGGAGGGAAAGTGCAGAGCAGAGGTGAATGGGTTGCTTCCCAATGTCACTCGACGGAAAGCCCTGGAAGCTGAGCCAGGGGCACCAAGGGAGAGAACGCCCCGCCCACGGTGGCTCCCAATCTGACCTGAGAACACCCCCCATCCTCAGTTGCCCTGTTGCGGATGCTTCGGGTCTTGGTGTGGAAGGCAGGAGGAGGACCTAAAACCAAGAAAGATAAAAGAAAAGAGGCGAAAGGAAAGGGACCTTGAAGGAAAGGCAGCGGGCCCCTGGCAGCGTGGGCTGACGTCTCTGATCTTGCCTCACCTGTTGCTTACCCCACCTGCCTGACCCCACCTGAATCAGGTAGCTTGAAAAAGCCTGAAGGCTAATTCCTTAGCCTGCGAAGGGCCTCTCCTGATGCAAAGGTCAGATGTGATAGGAGTCCCCAGGCCTCCCTGGACAGCTCCCTCTGCTTGGGCTCACCAGGGCCTCTCTGGGGCTGCTCCTCCCGCCCTAGGTGAGGACAACAGCTGTGGGTGGGGAAGACAGCACTCTGTGGGAAAGTAACCCCAGAAAGAACCCCCCTTCCCCTCTTCCAGGAACTGTCAGCTTCAGGGTGGTGTCACTCATGAGCTGCTTTCCTTTTGCAGCGAGGGGAGAGGGGAGAGAAACAAGCACAGATGTGAATTCTGGGTAATGCCGCCTGGCTTCCCCACTGAGCCTGTTGCCATGGCGACACACTCCAGTGATGGACCACTTTAGGAGGGGGTACAGAGAATTGCAGAGAAGCATTGCAAAAAAAAAAAAAAAAAAAAAGCAATGTGAGCCTGGGCCCAGGCTTCCCGTGTGCTGGGAGCCTACTCCTGTGGTGTGTTTCCCCGCCCTGGCTGGGCCCCTGCGTGTCCAGCAGTGTCTTCCCATCGTCCCATCCACACTCACACCCTTCCATCATCCAGAGCCCCGCCATCCAGAGCCCTCGGTAGGGCAGCAGGGTGGACCTGTGCTCCCGACACGCTCTGCACCACTCACCGCTCACTGCGTCCCTAAGGTGGTCACACTGTATTATTGTACTTGGCCTCAGAGTCCCCCAGCGCTTCTCTGCTCTGCGTCTTCTCTTCCAGTTGACGACTACCTCAGGTGAGAAGAGTTGGAGGAAGGCAAAGCTGCTTCTGCCCTGCTCAGAGCCCGGGCAAGTTTATGGGGGTGGGAGAAGAGGAGGTGAGAGGGGACCCCCCTGCAGACATGGATCTCAGCTGCCTGGGGGAGAGCCTGGTCATCCAAGAACTAAGAGACTGTCCAGTTGCTTCTTGATGCCTCCAGGAAGAAGACACCTCCCTACCTCACGTTCCAGGAGAAACCTTGTTAAATGACTTAATTTCCTTCTGAAAAATACAAACAGAGCTGGTTGTCTCAGGGGTGAGAGTGCCATCTCTTGCCACCAGCCCTTCCATGGCCTACTGAGCCCCTAGTGAGTGTGAGACACCTGCATCTCCTTTGCATCTCACAGGATCCTATTGAGGAAGATGTCGTGGTGTCCTTCATACAGAGCTTCCTCGGGATGTGCCCAAAGCCACTCATCAGCAGGAGCAGAGCTGAGGCTCCAAAGCCATGCCCTCTGCCTCCTGGGCAATGCTGACAGCTAACCCCAGTTCGAACCAGCTGGGGGAAGGAGGGGAAGGAGCCAGTCTCCCTCTGCCAGCCCCAACTTGCTCAAAGTTCCTGGGGAGGCGGGGGTCGGGCTCAGGGTTGCTGAGCAGATGATAGCCTGGCAACGACAGGACCTCTCTCCACCTCCCTCTTACTAACCACGGCCACAGGGATGGCAGGGGGAAACTGGCAGGTGCCAAAGATCCTTCACCCGGGCCTTAGTCTATGGTCTGACTTGAGGGTTTGGGCTGAAACAGCTCCAGCTGGTTGCTGAGTGACAGCGATAGTGGCATGTACAGCGGTAATAACCATGCCACCAACTGCCTTCAGCCGTTGCTTACGTCAGGCGCTATCTCAACCGCCCGAGTCACGATCTTATCCAACCTGTTCAAAGGGCTAAAGAGATTTGCTCAAGGCCCACCACTGGTACACAGCAGGGCCAGCCTGGGCCCTGGTCACCTAATGTCAAACCTGTGCACTTTGCAACACCACACACCAGCTCCTGGAGTCAGCGATGCATCTGAGAAACATGTATTGAGGACCTATGTGCTGCTGCATTCTGGGTGCTAAGGACACATCAGTAGTAAGGTCACATCAGAGCCACACCCCTGGAAGACGAGGGAGGAGGGCCATGGAAAGTGAACACAGCCAGAGGGGGAGGAGCGAGGCCCAAAGGAAGGCCATAGGCTTGACCCCGGCGGGAAGGAAGGCTGTGGGTGGAGCAGGACCGGGCAGCAGCCCAGCGGGACAAGGAGCTCACTTGGGGACACACAACCTTGAGCCGTCTATTTGCTGGGTGGAGGTGCCAAGAAGACCCTTGGAAATACATATATTTGTTTTGTTTTTCTGAGCTGGACCTAGTGCAAGTCAGGCAAGAGCTCCACTACTGGACCCCAGCCCAAGCCCTCTTGGATGTATTTAGAATACATGAAATATTTTAGAAGATCTTTAATATAGTAACTTTTAAGATTTTAGATGTAATTATGTTCATTAGGGGAACAGCGATGGAGTTTAGGCTTCTTGTTTCCCATAAGACGCTTGATGGGTTAAGTATCATGGTCTTCAGCTCAACAGAAACACCGCGCTGGGTGGGCAGGGAGGAAGGAGGAAGTCTCTCCAGGCTGGGAGGAAGCTGGTGGAGGTTAGTCATTGTTCCAGATGACACTGAATACATGCAAGGAAGCCTTCTGTCTGAGCTTAAATGAATATGAAACAGGCAGCCTATCTGGCAGAGATTCCAAGTCCTCTGTAGAGATAAACCGGAAGAAAAAGGCGACTGACTTCACACCACGTTGACAAGGCTGTTGGTCTTCCTAGACAACCGGAAGCTCACGGGAGGGCCGAACAGGAGGCTCCGGGTCACTCTCCTCTGCATTAAGGGACGTGGGCAGCACAACTGTGACTTGAGCTGCTCACACCAAGTTTACTAAGTGTCACCAAATTCCTCAGCTGTGGTTACAAGTCTTAGAAAAAGAACGGCTGTCCCCCAACGACAGGCACTCTCTCCCAGTTGGACGGGACCACTCTCCCAGGCCCAGCTGCCCTCTCGCCTTCCCAGAGCTCTGCTTTTTGATGTGTGGAAATGAGCGTCATCATGTCAGACCTTGGGAAGTCACTGGCCAGGGCTCGGGATGGCAGGGAGGAGGCCAGGTCTTAGCCTGAGCAGCTTGAGAAAGCCCACCTTCAATGCCAAGAGCGGTGCAGCCCCCACCCAGAGCCGAGACGCACACGTGGCGAGTAAGACTGAGTCCTGGTCAGAAAGCCGGGCACCTGGTCCCAGACCTGGGCAGACTCTGGCTTTCCGCTCCTCCTCTCCTCCTCGGGCTCCGATTCTGTTCTGAGACCTCGCTTGTGACCCCAACAGCAACTGTGCTCAAGTGCCGGGAGTGTGTGCCTTGAATTAAAGACGGCTGGGCCCTTCCGGGGGCAGGGTGGCGAGGAGCGCCTCCTGTGGCCTCTCCCACACACCAGCCACCACTAGCACCAGCTGTGACCTTCGGTAGCCTCCCCACACACGCGGGGTGCTGTTTTCTCAGTGAGTCCCTTCAAGGCAAGGTGAGCCTTTCAGCATCACGGCCACAGCAGGAAGCCCTCAGCTGGGACACAGGAGGTGCCCGATGAACGTTAGTGAGGGGAATCCGAGGCACCGGTCTTGCTTTGGGGTCATTATGAGGCCCAGTCTGGGAATGAGCTTGGAGTTTCCTTTTCCAGACTCGTGCCTTTGCCGGAGGGAAGATGGCGAGTTGCTGCGGGCGCTGCATCATCCACCAAATGTTCCCCACGCTGACTTCTAAGAAGGGCAGAGGAGCTGGGCGCCCTCCCCACACCCGCAGCCTAGCCTGCCCGGTGGACGCAGCTCGGCCGGGGTCCCACGCTGTGTCCACGCCGCGCAGGGGCACTGCCTGGCGCTCGTTCTGCTGAGGGCCACACTCCGAACATATTTCCCATTCTGCTTTCACAGCTCGTTAACCTTCCTTCCCAGCAGCCCGTGCTGGTTTGGGCTCCTCTTGGTTCGCGGACGGGTCTGAGCCGGAAGCACAGAAGCATCCCCCAACCTCATCACCGGGGCTCCTCGGGCTTTGATTCTCCCCGGGCCTACTTGTTGTGAAGGGATTTCCTCTTGGACTCGCTCTCTCCC
Organism: Glaucomys volans; assembly: GCA_020662805.1. Classification (NCBI taxonomy): domain Eukaryota; kingdom Metazoa; phylum Chordata; class Mammalia; order Rodentia; family Sciuridae; genus Glaucomys; species Glaucomys volans. Next base: position 541,776 of record JAJEJO010000738.1, read on the forward strand.
TGTGAGAGAGCCGGGGGACAGGCATGCTTGGTTTTGTAGGAAAACAAGGAAAGCCAGAGGTTCACGGAGCAGAAGCAGGCCCTGCATGGTGCGCTGGGAAGCCCCAGCACAGACGGACCCACCTGACACCACAACCCACTTGGGCGAGTGACCACCGGTTCCTGATCTGAGTGAGGTCATCCCTGGGGTCGCCCTCTTCAGGTTGTCCCTCTACCTGAGGTTGTCACATGTGTGAGTGCCACAGCCACACTCCGACAGCTGGCCCTGCTCCTTTGCCTAGAGAGCATCTTATTTCATCCCTTTTCCCCCTTGAACGCCAACCATCTGCCTGCTTGGCCACCCTCTCTCCATTCAGACAAGCATGTGGCATTCCCAACATGTTCCTTCTACGCGTCAGGGACAAATCCGTGTGGCATTTTTATTCTTCTGTGTTAGCGTTCGTTTTCAGTACTTGAAGGAATTCAAGTGTGGCCAGCTCTGGTTACTTCTCCTGTCCTTTTTACTGACATATTTCTTTCCCCTTCTGAATGGTTTCATAGATTGTAACTGCACATGCACTGAAGTGAGCGATGGAGGATTCTGGAAAACGAATGATGGAGTTGGAGGAAATCAACAAACAGCACCAACAGCAGAACTGGCCTCTGAAGCCTGCCCCCTCCAGGCTCCTGGGGGAGTGGGGAGGTTTCCGGCTGCTGGTGTCTTGCCACTCCGTGTATCCGTGGCTGCTGCACACGAGCTGCTGTGCAGATGGAAGGACACACCTCACCTTTTCCAGGCCCACGCTTGGCTCTCTGTGCCAAGAGCAAACTTGGCGACCTGTGCTGTGGATCGGAGCCGGTGTCCTGCAGTATCTCTGGGACAGAGCCTTGGCTCTCGCTCTGCGGGAAGCTCCTTCCCCTCTTCTACAGAACAGGAGAGCACAGCACCCCGTCTGGGGCACCACGTGGGGTCCTGCCCTCCCACCTCACTCATGAATGTGGGCATGAGCTCAGAGAGGAGGTATGGGAAGCAGAGTCCCTCTTCCTCAGCCACTCCCTCAGATCCAGCAAGACCTACCAACACACAGGGACACGGACAGATGAAGTGCCACAGCCCCTTCCCCGCAGGCTCACGTCCTCTTCCACTAGCTCTTGATGGTGTTTTCATGTAAAATCATGTGGAGGTGAGGGAAGCGTTCTGGAAGCTTCCGTGCTGGTCCTCTGGCAGCTAGTCCGTCCCCCTGAATCCTGCAGGCTTGCAGCCCCATGCCCATTTGCTAGAGACGGTGACTCAGCCTGACTCGGACAGCAACACTGACAGCTAATTGAATTCCAGTGCAAACGTGTCCTCCTACCTACAGCAGCTCCTTGCAGCTCAGCCCAGGGCAGCTTGTTCACAGGGCAGAGGAGAGGGCTTTTCAAGTGATTCACATGTAAGATTTCATCTCTCTTGACTTTGAGGCTGAGAACTTATGCAAACTTGGTCCAGGAGGAAATGGACCAGCAGCTGTGACCAAAGCTCATCTTCCCTGGGTATAGGCCAGGACAGAGCAGCAGCCTCTCTCCACTCCCAGCCTGGAGGCCATGATCAAAAGCGACTGGCCCTCTTTTAAGAATTCATTTCTTCTCAATGATGACCAAAAGTGGTGGTTCTTCGCTGACTGCCCGGCTGCTGTTTACGGGAGACAGATGAAGGATGTTTAGAAAATTTTACTGGGGCAAGATTCATTTCCAGAGTCCCTTCACCACATGCATGTATTGCAAGAGGAGATGAGTATGCTGGGTGAGGAAGAGAATTGTTCACTTGTGGAGCATCAAGGGAGGTGGCTTTGGTGAAAGTCAGGTTGTCATGCATTCAAATGGAAGATGAATAAGTGGAGGTAGAAGTAGGTGATCCATTCAAGTTTTTAGCAAACTGTCTTAGAGGTCACATGCACACAAAAGCAAACAAACCATTTGGGAGTTTCCCAATTAGGCAGTCAGGTCTTGGAAAGAGGTCCCCAGTGTGGGAGGCTCCGCCCTTCCAGATGGCTCTGCAGAAATGCAGTTGAAGGCCAAGGTTTCTCATGGTTGGCCACTGACTCATTCTGACAGCTCCTGGCCACAAGGGATTTACCTTAGGCCGAATGACGACAGAGGCCAACTCCTCTGGACCAGCCCTCTGCAAGTCCTCTTTGCTCCTGGCTAAGTCGGGGGTCACAGCACCGCCTGCCCAGGCCTGTCTGGCTGGGACTTGGCCCAGGCTGAGAGGCCCAAGGCAGGCAGCAAAAAGAAGCTTCAGGCTGGGGGACCCAGGAGGAAGAGGACAGTCACAGTTGCTGGGAGAGCATAGCTGCAAGTCCCACACCCCTGTGGAAGTGGCACCTCCTGCTCTTAGTGCAGGAAACTCCCTTCGACCAGAGGCTCGTGGTAAGACAAGCGTCTGCACTGGCAGACGGCTTAGGGACTCGATCTCCCACCGGCTCTTGTTACAGAAGAAAAATCTATTTGAATCAACCCCTATTCTATGCCCCCTCCGAGGGCACCCCTGGGCCAGCAGCATGCTGGAGAGGGAGTGTGTTCCCAGCCTCCTGATCTGGCTCGGCGGCATGTCTGTCTGTAGACACTCTCCTCGTACCCAAGGGCAGGCTCTTGAAACACATTCATCCAATCGATTCACTGAAGTGACTCTGAGTGCTGGCTCATTGGCTGTGTTTCCTTTGGAAAGAAAGTCTCTTGACTTCTTTGGGTCTCAGTTTCCTCCTCGGAGAAATCCAGAACAGGAGGCGTTGCAGCAGTAGCAGACACACCGACTGCTGGAGCCTCTGAGACCGTGAGGTCTAGCCCCACAATAACTACAGGATCGCCTCAAACCATCGAGTCCTCATGGTGTCACAAAGCGGTATTGAAAACAAGTCCCTGGCATTTCGGTCCCTTCGAAACAGCCAAACCCACTTCCATGTACTCATAATGACTTGCAGGGAAACAAATGAACTAACGAAAAGCTCTCTGGCCTGCTGGCGCGGCTCACCAGGGGCTGTGCACCCAGCCTGCTCTGTGCCCTGGGCAGAGCTTTGGGTCTCGGGGTGGCCCCTTGACTCTGGCATTCACCTGGTGTGCAACCTTACCAAATTGCTCATCCACCCTTGGATTCAGTTATTCACCTGCAAGGTCAGTGGGCAGTTCCTCCCGGTGGGGCTGGCCTCGCGGAGGGAAGATGCTAGATGGTCACAACAGCATCACTGACGTCACATCAGCACCTGAACCTGCTTGCGGATTCCTCCATACAGCCTTCAGGGCCCTGGAGTCTGAGCCTGTCCTGAGTTCCAGTTCCAGCGACTCCGGCAGCCCCAGCACCCTCTGCAGCTTCCAGCACAAGCCTAGTGCCTGTCCTGCCGCCACCTCTGCCTGCCTTGCTCCCTGCTACTGCTACTGCCTGGATGCTCTCCCTTTGAACCCTGTCTGTGTAGCTCTTCGACTCTGTTGGATGCTGTCCTTTGACCTGCAGGGCCCCCACCCCACCCGCAGGCCCACACGCTTGCCCCTCCTGCCTCTCAGCAAAAGGTGCACGTGCTCCCGGTGCCCAAGGCTCCTCTGGAGTCCCTTCCCTGTCTCAGTCACTGTCTGCTTGTGGCTCAGGGGTCCCTGGACTTCTCTCTTCTCTAATGGATAAACCTTGGAATCATGGGTTGGCACGGGTAGCCACCTCCATCACTAGATCAGAAGCTCTTAAAAGGCAGGGAGTGCGTCTTGCCCTTCACAGTTTAATCAGCTAACATTGGCAGATCTGGTCAGCATGTTGAAGGGTAAGGAGCTCCAATGTGGGTGACTGCCCCTGTGGGACACCCCTGACCTTCAGGAGCTCACAGTCCAGCTGGAAAGACACGCACACACACACACCCGTAGTTTAGCTGGAAAGACACACACACACACACACACACACCCTGCAGAAAGCAGCCCTAAGCTGTGCATGGGGAAGGGGTGAAAGAGAAAGATCTGAATTCAGGGAACATGGTGCTACTCAGCAAGGAAAAGGAGCTGCCCAAGGCGCCTGCTCAGGTCTGAGGAGCCCCAGAATGTCTGTCGAGCCCATGCAGACACTAAACCCTGCCAGCTGCTGCTTCTGCTCATGGGGCTGTCCTAGGAGAAACAGCCAAGTCAGGTCCCCCGCTGCCCAGCTGTGGGACAGAGGTGTGAGTACTGGGAACTCGAGGACCCTCTGACTTGGTGGAGATGCTGCAGCTGAGTGGGGGTGCTGACGGGAACACGCTGCCCCCAGACCACCCACTGCAATCCTCTGCATCTGGGTCAGATGGGCTCTAGTTAAGCTGATTTAAAACGAATAGAGAAGAAGCAGTACTTAGAATGTAAGTGACTTCAACACAGCCCTGGACAGGCAAGTCCCAGGACAGCAAAGGGAGCCCTGTGCGTCCCAACTGCCTCCAGCCCAGCAGGGAGTCGGTCCTCAGGCCATGGGGGCGAAGAAGGGCCTGGGGAGGGGCCGTGAGGCTGACACAGGGCAGCAGGAGTGAGTTCCGCTCCAGGAGGGGCATCTCTCGCCCCCTTTGGATTTACCATTGTGCAATGGGCCTGGACCCCAGGGAGAACTTAACAAATCATCATTTAATAAATAGATGATCTCAGAAGAATGAGTCACTGGCGGCCCCGTTGAAGAGCAGCAGCCCCAGGCCAGGCCAAGGCTGTGATCACACACACAGGCCTCGGGCACACATGGCTGTCTCTTGGCCCCCAGCTGTTCCCCCCCAACTTCCATTCCTGGAGACACCCGTCCAGTCCACTCCACAGACACGGTCCCTCCTCCTGGGAGTCTCCAGGGCCCCACCCTTCCCATCCCTCCAGGCAAGATGTCTTTCCAGGGTCAGACTCCTAGAGTGACTAATCCCTCTGGCGGCCTGATGTCCTCCCACTGCCCTGCAGTGAGCAGGCCCCACTAGGCCCCTCAGCTGTGCCTCGCTGTGTGCTTGCCCGCCAAACAGTTGCTTTTCTAAATAGAGCTGTTTTTTAAAAACTTGTGCAAGAGGCCACACCAGGTCTTCAGGGCTGGCTAAGGGCCAAACTAGTTTCCTTTTCATCTCGACCTCTTCTGCCATGACGGTGTCGCTGGTCCCTTGTATTGCTGGCCCTGTGGCCTGAAAGTTTTCTAGAGAGTTCTCTGAGCACTTGTTACCATAAACCCATAGGGCAGCCAATGGTCAGCCCTTCCATGTGGCAGATCCTCAGCCTGTCCTCCGCTGCCTGTGGCAGGAGGCCGGGACACAGCTATTCCTTGCAGAAGCCCAGAGTATCTAATGGTAGAAGAGTCCAACTTGACCGTCCAGTGCAGCAGATGGGGGACGAGGTACAAAGGCACAACTGGTGGCACTACAGGGACCGTAGAGGATGAACAGAGAAGCAGGAGGGACCCTCTCTGTCCTCTGAACACAGGGGGTGGTGAGGAGCAAAGGAAATCCATCAAAGCCACCTGGAACAGGACCCCCCAGCAAGGAAAGACAGGCTATTTTTGATTTTTAAAAGATACTAGTAACTGTCAGGAAAAGCCCACATAAACCGGATGTGCTCGAGGTCCTTGGAAGCAGATAAAGGTGTGTGTGGCTGCCTCGTGGCCTTGAGCCTTTTCACTCCGCTTCGTCCAGCTGGGTTTGGAGATTGAGGTCTGGGAGTGGGATGGTGTATTTGTTCCAACTGATACTGGAGTTGTTTGCTTTGAACAATGTGACTTTGTTCCTTTGTGAAATGTGGCCAGCAGCATAACTGCTGCTTGGGGAAGGAACAAACACACTGGGGTCTTGCTGAGAGTGAAACCGCGTCTTGCAGACTGTATGTGCTGCCCAGGCAACTTAGTGCCTCCGTAAGGACACAGCCTCCAGGTCTGCAGGGGGGCTGCTGCAGAGACCTCCTGCCCGCAGCTGTCCTGAGGCAGGAGGGGTGCCTGCAGTGACCCCCTGACCCCTGCCCGCAGCTGTCCTGAGATGCATGCACTGACCCAGAGCTGCTTCCAAGGAGGTGCTGAAAGCACCTTATCCGGGACTTGGAATGGTAGCCTTAGATTATCACAAGTCATTTGCAATTTGGATCCCTCTTCTGGGGATCCATTAGCTGCATTCTGAAGGACGAAGGGGCCCCAAGCTGACATCCTGGCTGGTGGAGGCACAGCTACTGGAGAAGCACCTTGTGTGGCAGGCACTATACGGAGCACTTTAAAGTACTGTGTGCATGACCAGGTAGAGCACCCCAGCACCCTCAGGGGACAGGGGCACGAGAGCTGACTGTGTGCTCTCTTCCCCACAGCATGTTGGTGGCAGCTTGAGGATGGCAGGGTGGAAACCCTCAAGTGCTTTCAAGTCCCGGCTTCTGCTTGTTGGTCTGCTGGGTTTTGGAGGGCTGGTGGCTTCGCGTTCACCAGCACACTCACTCAGGCGCACGGCACAGATGAGAAGCCAAAGTCTCCAGGAACCTGTCCAAGGGGTCACACAGGTTCCGGTTCACGTCTTCCTGCTACAGGGGTCCTGGGAGGTGCCCAGCGGGGGCTGCAGGCAGTTGTGACAGCTGCCTAGAGAGCTGGAGGGGGGCTGGGCCAGGAGGCCCCAGGGGTCCCAGACCCCCTGGCACCTGCTCTGAAGCTGCCTGGAGAGAGACTGTGCTCCGGGCCCTGGAGAGGGGAGTGTGGCTGCCTCTAGCAAATGCCCACACTTGTCTGCCCAGGACATAGCCCTCTACTCCTGGGGACAAGAACCCCATGTGCCATTCCCATGACACTCACTCTGGCCACTCTTCTCAGGCCCACTCTGGGCTGTGACCCTTTGTGGCCACAGGGGCCAGCAAATGCAGGACATGGTTCTGCAGATACCCTAGTGTCAGTGCAGAGAGGACAGACACCTGGACCACGTGGGGTGACTTTATGTCATGCCCAGTCGAGAGCAGAGAGTGGAAGCGGGGAGATAAGGCAAGGCAGACGCAGGAGACCCGTGCTCCAGGTGGGAGTGGAGGGAGGATGGGCCCCTCCGCTCTCCTCCTCCACTCTTCTACCCCTGCCTTCTTCCCACTCCCCCAGGGCTTGGTCACTCCAGGCTGGATCTTGGCTGCTGGGACTGATTGGCAAGTCTCGACTGCCGAGCTGCTGGCTCCTCTCAGGGCCACCCCCGGGCATGCACAGTGCATGGGCATGAGTTTTGCTTTCAACTCAAAACTGGGCTCTGGAAAACCCTTATTTGAGCCTCAAAGAAAAATCGCCACCTTTCTAATAAAGCCTGTGAGGAGCACACAATGGTGCAGAAACGCCTGGCTGGTCCTGCCCTGTCCGAGTGAGCCAGACCAGTCCAGAGCACCGCCGCAGGTCACCTGCTGCCGTCCATCAGCAAGTCCGCTGGGGTGGAGAGGGAGCGCGGTGTGGGCCCTCCCGCCTCACCTGTCCAAGTCCTTCCTGCCTTGTGGACTTGCTGCCGGGCACCGAGGAAATACCTTTGGATGAAGAATGGCCCCCAGCCAGGCGATGGCCTGGCCGTCACTGCCCTAGTTACTATTGCAGTCTGGTGGGGCCTACTCCACCAGAAATCCACCCATTTATTAAGAATAATAACGATAAACCAAGAAGAAGCGTGTGGAATAAGGAAAAAACTCAGGAAAGATCTGTATAATAAGAGAAATAGATGGGGTTTATTGGCATCAGCTGCTGCCAGTATTCCTCCCGCCTCCCAGCTCGTCAGCCCCCGAACTTCCTACTCAGTCATTTTCCAGATCATTAGCCTGTGAACCTCCTCGTCAGCCATTGGCCCAATGGCTACTAGCCTGCAAAATTCAAACTACCTAAGAGAAGCTCCCTGGCCATTTTCTTTCTCTCTCCCCCAGCCCTGAGAGCAGACACTCTGGTCATCCTCCTCTCTCTCTATCCCTCCCTCCCAACCACCACCCCCACCCCCACCCCCGTTCAGGGCAGACACTGTTTGTCTGCCTAATAAAATCTCTTGCGTGAGCTCCCGAGTCCCGGGTGGTTTTCTGGGTGCTGTCAGGGTGCAGGTGCATTGATACCAAGGTTCGACTGACTGTTCCTGGTGTGTTGGGATTGTCCCATCACAGAGAGGAAAGACACCACCATTCCACACCCTGTTCTCTGGGCTCACCCAGCCTGGCTCGGTCACAACAGGTGTATGCAATGGCTTCTTGGATTTGGGAAGAACGTGTCGACCTGTTTGTGCCAATGGTTAGTGAAACATCAGAAGTATCAAAGGGGAGCCGTGGACACCATCTTTTCCATGTGGCTTGCTCACTGGTTGTTAGCCCATGGTGAGTCCAGTTGTTCCGATCCTCCTGCAATTGTTTGCTTTGGACTGAATGTTGGTGTTCTCTACTCAAATTTCCAAATTCTTAAGTTGAAATCCTCACTCCAAAGGTGACAGTACCAGGAGGTAGGAACGTAAGAGGTGATTTGCTCATGAGGGTGGGGCCCTAGTGGATGGATTAGTGTCCCTTAAAGAGACCCCAGAAAGCTTGCTTGCCCCTTCCATCAGGTGAGGGCACAGAGAGAAGATGGCCATCTATGAGCCAACAAGTGGCTCACCAGCTGGGGCCTCCATCTTGGCCTTCCAGCCTCCAGAAAGGAGAGAAATAAATTTCTGTTGTTATAAGCCTCTTCGTCTGTGGCATTTGGTTATAGCAGACCAACCTAAAACTTTGTCTACCACCACATGATAAACCTCCTATAAGCTTGTTCATTCTCTAATGATCTAAATATGACATTTGGCCCCTTTTAACATCAGGGTATAATGCCAAATCTTGTTCCCTAATTACTAGTGAAAATATTCTTGGATCTGGAGTCAGTTGAAATCTCAGCTTTGCTACTTCCTAGTTGTGTAACCTGAAAAAAAATTGATTCCCTTCACTGTGCTTGAATTTCTTATATGTGAAAGCATATTGTAACACAAAATGTGTTTGCAAAAGTCATTTTTTCTGTTACTTCAAATATGTGTGCCTTTTCCTCTGCCACCCCATGCAGACTGCGACTTCAGAGTCAAGAAACATTTACTTCAGTTGTGGAATCAAATGCTGTGTTGAATGTTGATTGACAGCATTTCCTTTTTCCTATCAGTTTGGGTTTCAGCCTGTGCATTATTATAAGCCAAACATTTACCAGTTACTAAAAGCAACACAAAACATGCTCCCAAGTTCAATGAGCAAAAGCAATAGATCTAAATGACAAGCTCCGTGTACCAAGGAGGCTGTGCATTCATCTTTCCGTGTGATCGATTTTGGGCAGACGCGAGACCACTTTCCTTGTAAAACAAGCAGTGACTTTGTGTTCTACATAATGTCCGTATTCCATTTCTCCTTTTTGCATCAGCATGGCGTTCACCTGGGTTTACTAACAGTAGCAGCATTTATTGAGCACCTAGTAGGCAGTGGTGTGATGACACTGTGGCTCTTGGGAACACGGTGAGCTGGGGCGCGGCATCTGCTGGTTTCCATGGTGGAAAATTCTTGCTGTGGCCGAGTTCAAGCTCCCAGCATGACGCCTCTGGACACAGTGGGCCCCCCACCTGCCAGCAGGTGCTCCTCCCGCCCCCCACACTGCACCTGGTGTGACCCCATACTAGCAACAAGTTCACAGCTCTGCAAGGAAGACATGGTGGGCGCCATCCTACCGACGAGGAAACACACTGGGTAAATTCTTCCCTGGAAACCCCGTGCCTCGGAAGCGGTCACTTTGGGATCTAAACCAAGGTCTACGGGACTCCCCAGTCCCCTCTTTCCCAGGGCCTGTGTCTCTTGCCGCACGGCAGGCACCTACTGTCACAGCTTCTGGCACGAGGGGTGAGCAGGTTGTCTCCAGAGACCCACGGCTGCCTGCAAAGTCCAGCCCAACCTGAGGGACACAAACCTCCTCACTCCTTAGCAGGGAGCGCTGTGGGCCACGGGGGCCAATTTCCATGTGGTTTGATCGAGATGGTCCCAAGGTGCCTACTAAGGGGGTCAGTGTGCCAGGAGGAGGGAGTGGGTAGGACGTCCTCACGGAAGTGCTGGGAGGGGCCCCTAGCAGTAACGCATGGACTTTCAAACCCTGCTGGGGGTCAAGGGTGATTCCAGCACATTCCAACAGGTTCCAGAGAGGTTCTGCAACTCCTCCCCGTCCTTAAACCAGGGGACAGTAGCGTTCACCTCCCCGTGACCCCAGGGGGTCCAGGACTGCTGCCCTGAAAACCGTATGTGACCAGACGACAGCAGTACATGCCCAGGGTGCTGTTTCCGCCCCTGCTACCCGGTTTTCTCAGTGTGAAACCTTGTTCTATGGCCCAGAGGGACCCAGCGCAAACCAGAGCATCACTTCTACACTCGGCATGGTTATAACGGGGTCCCGCCTTGACACCTTGGCAAGGACAGTACTGCCCGTGTTCCCGCGACATCTTTGCCCTGAGGAGCTCAGAGCTCTGTGCAGACAGACACAGGCTGCCAACAGATGCCTCCCGGGGACAAAGCGGCCTCCTGCTGTAAGGAGTCTCTCGCAGGGGATGACGGCTGTCACTCCCACACACTGACGGCCAGCAGTGTCCATTTCTGGTCTAAACCAGGAACGCGATGCTAGGCAGGAGGGCGAGGAGACCAAGAGGACCCTTCCCGTCCTCGACCTGAGCAGCCTGAACCCAGCCTGGAACCATCCCTCCAAGTGACCCTGGGGCACCAGGCTGCTTGGTGAGCTGGAGGATTGGCCTGAGGGCCCGTCCCCTGTCTTCCCAGGCCTTCCCCCAGCTCCTCTCTGGGTTGGGTGGTCTGCTGGCTCACCTCAGCCGGTGCCTGGGGGAACACTGAAAACCACCCCAGGGCACTGCTCCTCAAGCAGCCATAGCCCCCCTGCACCTCACAAAGTGACCTGGAGTTTGAAGGCATTTACCAAGGACTGCTCATACAGGTAGGGAGTGAGACCAAAGGAAGAGGAGGGACAGGGAGAGATTGATCAAGTCACTGGGTAATAAGATACTGGGCTGCTGTCTCATTGATCCTCGTCAAAGTCCAGTAAGAAGGTATCATGAGCACCAATTTCAGATGAAAAGCCAAGGTTCAGAGAGGTTAAGTAATTTGTCAAAGGTCACAAAGCTCTCAAGTAGCAGAACCAGAATTAAAATCCAGATTAGTCTGAATTTCTAGTTTGAGAAGAAATTAGGGGCAGGAGTTGAGAGTGGGCTGTGAGCGTCGTCAGAGAGGGCCTGAAGATGGTCAGGAGGTGGAAGGTGGTTGGAAGGTCATAGGAACCTCGGAAACTGAAACTGAGAGTCACTGTAGGGAAAGAACTTTGGGGATGGAGTATCTGTGGGGCATAAAAGGGAAGGTACCAAAGTGATCCAGGACAGACAGTCTCCATCCTTGTTGGGACAGAGACATATTGCACATTCATGTGAGAGGAGCACACACTTTCCCCAGGAGAACCAGCCCACTCAGAGTGGACACTCTGTCAGGGCCTGCTGGTTCACCAAAGGAGGTTTGCCCGCACCTGAGCCTACAGGGTGGGCACTGGCTTCCCAGCGGGGGCTGTGAGACAATTGTACCTTTATTTTTGGAGAAGAAAGATCTCAGAAATGAACAGTTAATGTCAGGCTCACCCATTTCATTAACAGGAAGGCAGGCATCTTCGTTTCCGTGTCTCCTCTGCAGATGGGTAGGATGGCCACAGCCACCACTGGAGTTTGCTTCACAAATCCACAACCTCTAGGCTTTCAGATGCCCATTTGCAAAAAAGGGGCAAATCCCAATTACCAGAGGTGAAACGTGTGGGGACAGAAATGAAGGAACAGGGAGGGCCCAAGCTGCCCTCAAGTAACTCAAGCCCCGAGCCATCCAGAAAGGGAAGTCTTGTTGGGCCAGGCGAGGTGTGCACCTCTGGTGTGGAGAAGCCTTGCCAGTCGGGAGCAGTAGAGCAAAACGCACTTGCAGATGAGAGAGACAGCCTCAGAGAGACTGGCCAGGAGCACGCACGGCTGGCTAACCCTGGTCCTACCTTTTCTGCTGAGATAGAAGGACAAAGGAAGGAAAGAAATGGGGGGCCTGGAGAGTAAACCAAGGACTCCACACTGTTAACTTCCTTGTAGAGGGAAACTGAAGTTCCCATGTGGGTCCACCTGGCTGCCACCGCCACCAATGCTCATCCCGCCTGGACAAGCATGGGGCAGGGCTGCCTGCAGGGGAGTGGTCCAGGCCCCCCTCCCCACCCAGTGACCCTCAAGGAGCAAAACCCAGGGGCAGAGGGGACTGTCAGCCCGAGGGATGTGCTTCTGTCCCCACTTCAGGATGGAGAAAACTGAAGCGAGGAGCAGTCCCCTGCCCACGGTCTCTGAGAGTGAGTGGCAGAGCCAGGTCTTCAACTGAGAGTCCGCTGACTCCAGAGCTTCTGCTCCTACCTGCTACACTGTGCACGCACTAAAGCATCATTTTCTGGAAGGTTCCCAACCTTTCAGGCCTTCAGTCTCAGAGGGCACAGAGAAGCCTCTTCAACGGTAGTGAGCAGGGCACAGCCCCACAAGGGCCCAGCAAGGGCCAGGAACCTCAGAGCGGTGGCCAGGGCTCACAGCCACCCCTGCGGGTCCTTCAGTAAACTGCCACACAGGGCACCCAGCCACACGTCCACGGACAAGTCCCAGTGGCTTCGTCTCCTTTGGAGAGAGGCCATGGATTTGGCGACTCTCCTCAGACTTGCAGCTGCCTCTGGAGAATTCCCTCAAAGCATGTCCACTGGGCTCTGTCTCCCTCTGTCCTTCCTGCTGTCTTCCGCCTCCTCCCTGCCCTGCTCCGAACGGGCTGGCTCTGCTGCAGGACCTGGTTCACCACTGTTGCCACCTGTGTTCTTAGGAGGGAGCCCGCGACCCTCAGAGTGGCACGTGGAGACACATCACCCACCTGGCAGGTTCAGGTGGCCAGTGTGGCTGACCTCCTCCCATGCTGCCCATCCGCCTCTGCTCCTTGGACATTTGCCTTCTCTGAGAGGTGGGCCATGATGGTGATTGGGATCCCTGGGACCCTCCTGTCACCTCTCCAGGACTTCATCCCTGGTCCCGGGCAGAGGCTGCTTGCCTTCCCAGCAGAGCCTCTGCCCAGAAGCAAAATCCCTCTCATTCCCAGGCCCTGCAGCTCTCCAGCACTGCCCTGCCCTGCCTCCCTGCGTCCCTCCTGGAGCACCCCCTCCTCCTGCCACTCAGATCTTCCCAGGCCTCTCTGCCACACCCTGCCTTCCTTGCAGAGAGGAGGCAGGTGGGAAGGCTGGGTGCCCATCCCCCAAACCAACAGGCAGCGGGAGGAGACTGGGAGGACTGGGGGGCCAGGGAAGGGGCGAGAGAGGGAGACTGGCCCCCAGTGCTGGACCTGACATCCCACCATGGAGGCTGCCTGGGGAGGGGCCGTGGCTCCTTGACCTGGGGCGTTCGCTGCCCACTCAGGAGCATCTGCAACCTTCCGCGTGCTTGTGCGGGGCAAGTGTACGAGTATCGTATTATGTGTGTGCAGCTTACAATCAAAACTTATGCTTCTTAGTCAAAAAGGAAAAAAGCATTAATTATGCTCTGGATGGACTTCATAGAGGTCTGGAAGCTTGATTTAAATAAAAACTAAACTCATGACTCACAGCACTCCTACTCTGATTTGATTTTTAACCCTAAGAATTTTCCAGCCTGCCAGCCAAACCAACGCGAGGGCAGAGGTACAGCTTTTGGCCTCGACGTCAGCCCCGTGTTCTCTGCTACTGGTAGAGGCTGGAAGGCTGGGCCTCATCGGGGGCGAGATTTCCCCCAATGCGCCCTCCCCACCTGCTCCCGGCTCCTCCCTCAGGGGAGTGGGATGCACATGCATGTGCCTGCAAGGGGCCCGACACCCTGTGTTTCTGGGGTGCTGCTCGCTTCTTGCTCCTTTCTGAGTGTCCCTCGAGGCATTCTCAGGGCTCCGAGCACCCCTCTCCCCCACTGGCCACTCCCCGTCCTTCCCGGGGCCGGGAGGGGCTGGGTCCCAGCAGCAAGAGTGGCTCTCTGCGTGTTGTCAGAGGAAGGCCCCTCCTGCCCCACAGGCAAGTGGAGTCGCTTCTGAAACTACACAGAGAGGGTGCCGAAACCCTGCCTGCAGGCAGACTGGACTGAGGACCCAATTCCGCCACTCCTGTGACAGCCACACCATCAGGCGTCCTTTGACGTCTTCATGGCTGTAGAACAAAACTCATAACGATGGGTATATAAAGTGTGCGTGTGTGCGTGCGGGCAGGTGAGGATGGCGAGCAGCACACACACAGACGGAACACGCGGGGTGTGGCCTCGGGAACGCAGGCCAGCAGCACAGCCCAGGGCTCTCTGTGTTCATGGTGGCATTTGCAACATTCTGGGGCAGATTCCTGACACTCGGAGAACTGACCTTCTCATGGGTGCCATGGAAACAGTTTCCTCCCTTCAGGTCCACTCGCCAGGTGGGCTCTACACGGTGCAGGTCCTGCTTCTGCTTCCCTAGTGACGTGGCTTCAGGGACGGAGGCCTCGGGCACGCTTACATTGAACTCCATGTAGCAATCAGCCGGGAGCAGTGGGCGGGGGAGAAGGAGCACCCCTGGAAGCCATTCCTACATCACAAGAGCTCGCAATAACTCGGAACCCGCCGACAGTCTGTGAATTGCATCAGTGTTCCACCAGAGCTAAATTAATTGTCTTCCCGGCTTCATTTTCCCTGAGCCAGATCCCCCAAAAGTTCAAAGTCACTTCAATCCCACAAGAAAATAATGAAGTGTGTGGAGGAGAAGTCGGGTACAAAGAGACAGAGTCTCAATCTATTTCTCTTATATTAGCAAATTTCACAAAACACACATCCACGGGGACTGACCACGCGGTGGTGCCTCCGGGCCCGCAGGTGGGACCACGCTCGGGAAGGGCCTGCAGCTTACCCCTCGTTACTCATGGCAAGTCCACCTCTGTGCTAAGGATTCGGCAACAGTTGGTAAAAGGCATGAGGGACTTTGAGATCCAACTGCAAAGAAAAGCTTGAGCAGAAGCAGAGAGGCCAGACCGCTCAGGGCTGCCTGGACAGTGTGGCGGGAGAGTTGTGGCCAAGGAGCACATCGGCCAGACCACGTGGCCAAGGTCGGGCTGCAACGCCTGGTTCAAGCTTTGCACATTGGCACCCCCAAGGTCTAGGGCGAGCACTGCCCCTCTCAGAGCCCTGCTGTGGAAAAACACTTGTGGGAGGGTGGCAGGTGGCAGGAGATCCACTCAGTGGATCCGTTGGGCAGAAACACACTCAGTCTCCCTTGCCAATGGGGCGCCTGGGGCAGAGCCCAGTGCCTCCTCCTGCCCTCGCCTGCTCGCCCCGGCACTGGACGTGAGTCCTTCCCCATGAAACCCACTGCTCCAACCTCTCCTTGCTCAGCTCAGCTGTTCCTGGGGTCTCACCTCTGTTCTGCATGCCGTGTCATCCCCCCAGGACCCTGACCCTCAGGAACATGGCCCTGTACCAATCTTCCCCCCAACCAGTGCCCTTGCTGACGTCCCTGTGTGTGATAAACAAACGCCTTTTCCCTAAAGTTCCAAACTCCCCTTTGAGTCGTTGGCATCGGGTACCAGCACAGCGATGCTCACCTCAGCCGGCGCTCCTGATCCCCGCAGGCATTCCCGAGACTCGCCCTCCAAAGGGCCTCTTTGGGTGCTGTGGGCTTTTTCAAGGGGGGGCGACCTGGCCTGCCACCGGCTGGTGAGTCATGCACCTGGGGGGTGAGCCGGGCCCTGCTGACTTTGCTCCTCAGCTGACCACAGTCTTCAGAGAACCTCTCCTGCAAGGGGCTGCTCACTGATGTCCCGGAGCCCGTGCTCCCACGCCCTGGGGAGGAGCTGAGCCACCAGAGTGCAGCTTTGCTAAGATGAAAGGAGTTGCTGAGGCTGTACCTCTGCAGCTGCCCAGACACCCCGTGGAGCTCAGCCCTGAGCAGAAGTGACGGGGACCCAGGCACCTCCAGAGCCTTTGCTCTCGCCTGTGTCTGCCCCCGCACCACGGCTTCCTGGGCCCGCACGGAGCAGGTGTGCAGCACATCGTGCATCCGGGAACCTCCGTCTGTGCCGACCTGGCCAGACCTGAAGCGATGCAAGTTTGAGGTTCAGCCACAGGCCGTGGTCCAGGCCTCGCCACAGGCCCCAGAACGTGAGAGCTGAAAGGGACCTCAGAAATCATCAAATCCTTGGGGCTATAAATGAAAAAGCCCTGTGCATTTCGAAACAAGTAGGAGGAAAGATTTTTAACATTTCACTACAAAGAAAGAATCTGGGGCTGAGGAACCTCATGTGCCCCGGCGTGAACCCCGCACAACGCAGCCGTGCATCAGAGGAGCACAGGGACTCCACGAGGACCTACGGCTTCTGTGTCGAGTTTAAAAAGACCATTTTTATGTGACTTTCTGGCAAACAGTTCCTGGTATTTTTTTAAAAAATCATCAAATCCAGTTCCCCTAGGTTTCAGATGAAGAAATGACGCGAGGGCCCAGAGCAGCAGGATCACGTGTCCAGATTTAGTTTAGTGCCAGAAGCAGCACCGGGCTCCTGGCTGCTGCTGCCACCGGTTCCTCTGCCCACACCATGGCCCTCGGGCAGCTGGCCCTTCCACCCACCCTGATTTGTCTTTGTCTCAGAGAACTTGTGCGGGGACGTTTGTGTCTGTGATGAGAGCAGCAGAAGGTGGCTGTGTGGCCTTCAGGTGGCGCATGCCCCGTGTGCGGGGCAGGGAGGAAGGAACGGGGAACGGGATGGGGTTCTGGGGTGACGACGTCTCATGGAGGGCTTGATGGGACCTGACCCTTCTCTTTGTAGAACCCCTTGCTTGTCTGCAGGGTCTGTCCAAGAGCCACCCACCCTGCCAGCCAGCACGGCCACCAGATCCATGCACTAGGAGCTTGATTAGGGGCACTCCTTCCCTGTTCTCCACCAGCGGCCAGTTCCTGCGTTTCCAGCACTTTCTGTTGATTCCCAAAAGCAACATTTTAAGTATCCAACTTAGAACAAGGAAGGAGAAGCCTGTCATTATTGAGCCGGGGGGTGGCTCCTGCCGGGCATTTGTAGGACGTCTCAGGGGTGGCTCCAGGGCCTGGGCATGGCCTGCTGGAGCCTGGTGTCAGCTTGCTGCTTCCAATGCCACCACCTTGGCTTGCAGGTACTGAGCACTGCTGCATGCCGGGCATCCCTTAGATAGAACACTGACACTGTCACAGGTGCTGTGACCGAGATGCAGACAGAGCAACCACGGAGCAGGAAGGAGGAGGGAACACTGGCCCTGGGAGGACACCAGCCAGGGCCTTGGAAAGAGCACCAGCCCCATGGGGCCCGCAGCCCACTCCCATGCAAGCTGGGCAGAGCGAGCACACACTGCAGCACGGGGCTGGAAGGGCTACCAGATTTTGCCATCAAAAATAAGGGGGATGTTAACTGGGTGCGAAGGTACAGGCCTGTAATCCCAGTGGCTTGGGAGACTGAGGCAGGAGGATGGAGAGTTCAAAGCCAGCCTCAGCAACTTAGCAAGGCACTAAGCAACTCAGTGAGACCCTGTCTCTAAATAAAATACAAAAGGGGCTGGGGATGTGGCTCAGTGGTGGAGTGTCCCTGGGTTCAATCCCCAGTACCAAAAAAAAGTAAAGGGGATACCAGTCAAATACAAACTTAAGAGAGAAACAAGTATATTTTGGTGTATTTCCTAAAAATTGCATGGGCCTTACATTTCCAATTTAAGTTAAATAGAAACCAAAATAACAAATTTGAACTAAAAAATTATTTGTTATTTCTCTGAAATTCAGGGTCACTGAGCATCCTGATTTTATCTGGAAACCCTTTCCTGGGGTCAACAGAGAGTCCTATGCGAGACCAGAAAGCCCAACACGCCGCTGTCACATGGATACCTGGGAGTTGGGGGAGATCGGCCTAATCAGGAGGCAGAAGGGAAAGAGGGCCTTTTCAAGTCACAGGCAGAAGAGGAAAGGATGGTGGCTCCTAAAGGCATCCGATCATACCTCCACATATCAAAAGATCAGCATCCAGGGAAAATGGCAGAGGCTGTCCCGGGCCACAAGACCTGCTGAGGACCTGGCCTGCCCAGAGGCCGGTAGCTTAACCAAAGAAGGAAGAAAGACTCGGCCACCTTTGGGGACCCAGCCTCAGGTCAGTCATCCCCAGCCATGGCACCCAACCCTGTCTCAGTCTGGGGGTGCCTGCGCTCCTCTACCCTGCGCATTGCGTGGCCTGATTGTCAGTCTTCATTGAGTGCGAGGCTAACCTTGCTTGAGCGTGATTTAGGGTACAGAGAATCCTCAGACACCAAGAGAAGAGGAAGAATCTGTGCGCTGGAAACCAGAAAGTTGTAGAGATGGCCGAAGGAGAAGCAGGAATGGGAACTGCCAAGGCGCGGAGGGGTCCCTCTTTCAGGAAATGGCTGAGTGGAGTCTGGAAGGAGAGAGCAGCCTGCACACCACCAAGCTGAGAACCAGGGGAGGCCCAGGGGTTGGCCCATCCTGGGGAGTTTCTCAGGAGGAGGGAGCTGCGACCAGCAGTTACCTGTGATGCTCCTGTTTTGATGGTCAGGGCCCCTGTCGGGTTCCTCTAGCCACGTCATACCCACGCATGGCGCAGACCAGGCCTGATGTTCCCACCCTCTCCGTCCATGCACCCTCTGCGCCTCCCCTTTGTTCTCCTCTCCGATTTCCCACCTCACAGATGGAGATCTGAAGAGTCACACAGGGCGACAGGGAAGTGGCGTTGGGCACTTCTAAGAGGCCACCGCCTCCGTCTCCGGCAGCTGGGTTTCCTCCTGGTCATCCATTATTGGCTTTTACATAAGAAGGCTAATGCATTTCAAAGCAGGCAGATCACCGCCCCCCATGTTTTGACAGTTTGGCTTTAGTTGAAATATCATTAAACTTTTCGAAAACAAGGGCTTTGAAACTCAGTCCCCACGCTGTTTACATGGCTCCCCTTAGAGCTCTGCTCCTCTTGCTGCAGCTCCGTGGATTCGCCCTTCGCTTTCTGCACTGGTTTGAAGCATTCAGCTTTTCTAGGGCTGCGTAGCGAGAGTGGAAAAAATAACATCTGAGACAGGATGGGCTGCGGAGCTGCCGCGGCCACGGGCACTTTCAAACCACTGCAGGTGAGTCACTGGCGTTCCGTGCAGACCCTGCAGAGCAGCAGGAAGTGTGGGTATTTTCAACAGGAGGCTGGGGAGCTTTGCAGATGCCTCAAGCTCAGGGCCTCCCTGAGCATGGCCGCAGAGCAGAGTGAGCCTGAATCAATGGCACCTGCTGGGGCCTCTGTGCTCCTGCCCTGGCTTGGCTGCCTCAGCAAGAGTCCCAGAGGCCCCACAGAACCGTCTTCTATTTAAGCCCTGACAACAGCAATAACCAGAGCCCAGGTGGCTGGGGGCGCAGTGCGCAGAGTCAGAGCCACGGCATGTCCTGGGCAGCTCTTGGGCCTGAGCCTTGTGGCTCCGCGGCCTAAAAGAAATAAACGAGGCAGGGCCCTGCTGGCACTAGACTCCCAAGCCAAGCCACTGGCTGCAGGCGACAGACCAGCCCCCTGATTCCCATCTCTCATCTCCAAATGCCAGAAGCAGTAGGGATACAGGAGACTCAGGAAACGGAACTGCAGTGACGTTAGAGAACAGATTAAATCCAGAGGAAGCCCTGGTGGGAAGAGCCAGATGTTGCCAGGAAAGAAGTTGTAAATTCAACCTTGCTGGTAAAGCGGGAGGCCCGGGGGACACCAGGGCTCTCCGTCACTTGCTTCTGAAGGTGGAGGGCCGACAGGAAGTAATGACCTGCCCAGGACCCAGAGCCACACGGGGCCCTCAGCTCCCTCAGGTGGAGGCAGGTCCTTCCAGGACATTGACCCGCCAGCAGGTGCTGGGACAGCTCTGGTGATCCCGCTGCCTGGGGCGTCACTGGGAGGAGGCAGTCCCGCCTGGAGCCTTCCTGGGTGTGGGTCCAGTACTGAGTTAAGATTCCCAAACTGGTCAGGAGCTCCCGAGGCAAACAGCTATCTTACAGTACTTCTGCTGTTCCAGGTTCAGCTGGCTCCTAACCCTAGCAGAGTTTTTAATGAGCAGGTCCAGAAAGAGATCAGATGCCTGGTGGCATCAGAGACGGTTGGCGGGGTGGTCGAGGAGGGGGCACACCACATAACAGTCTGGTGCAAGGCCTGGAGGGGGTCCCAGGCCCCACACAGGGGCGCCTGAGCATCTGAGCCCAGCACCCAGACGCGTGAGCGACAGCCCCGCACACTGGCTTCTTACTGCTGCAGCAGCACATTGCCATTACGGGCACAGCGTGCACATCACTCACTGTCCCTCAGTTCTGTAGGACAGCATCTCCCTGGCTAATGGCATCCAGGGGTCAGAGGGCCGTAGTCCTCCCTAGAGCTCTAGGGGAAGCCGTCCCCTGGCCCTGCCAGCTTCAGGAGACCTCCCACACTCAGCTCCTGGCTGGCCTCCTCGCTCTGCCTCACTTCTGTGGTCACACCTACCTCTGCCTCTCCTCCTCTGCCCCCTCTTCCACTTTCAAGGACCGTGTGATTACATCCTGTCTACCTGGGACATCCAGGTCAACCTCGCTATTCTAAGGTCAGCCGGTGAGGGCCTCGATTCCCTTTGCAAATTCACTTCCCGTTTGCCGTGTGACCTAGCACATTCCCAGGGTCCAGGGATGAGGTCCTGGACATCTTTGGGGACCGTCATTCAGTGAGGCCTTACAGTGTTCTTTGTCCATGAGTCTCGCCGGGCTCTGAGACAGTTCCTGGTTTGTCCCCATGGTTCATTGGTTAGAGCCTGTGACCAGAGGACAGCAGCTCCTTGGAGATATGTTCAAATAATAGTGTGACTGATGCTGCCACATGGGCACCAGCTCCTGGGCATCGTGCTGAGCTCTTCCTGCTCCCTCACCAGGCGGCACTGAGCGTCCACACTGGTCAGGGGTAGACAGGTCAGAACTCAGCCCTCCCGCCTGGACTCCAGATTCTCAACTACTAGGGTGAGGAAAATGTAGGTGCCAGGGACTAGAGGTCACGTCTCAGCACCTTGCTGGCCCCTGGCTCCCCATCAGGGCTCCCTGTGGAGGGAATGGCCTATTATATGGAGGCAGCAAGTCATCCAGCTCTGCTCCTCCTGCTGGCCTTGACCCCGTCTGAGTCCCGCCCACCTGAGGTGAGCCCTGACTAAGGGTCATGAGGAGCCAGAAATATCAACCTGGCGTACCCAGCAGAGGCTGGCGGCACTGCTGGAGCCAGGCCACCGTCTCGTGGGTGATGAAGAGCAGAGACAGAGGTGGCCCACTGGAGCGCAGCCCTGCCCTGCAAGGGCAGGCCAAGTGGCTGCTCCCTGCGTCCCTGCCACGGTCTGTGGAGACACGGCTGGCCTCTGCAGGTGACTCCCCACCTACCTGGTCTTTGGCTTTTCCTACCTAGCAGAGGGATGGTGGGCCAGAGGCTGAGATTGGGGCTTGGGGATTGCTCTAGGGGAGCCCTTTGATTGTTTGAGGACTCTGATGTCCTTGGTCCAAGAAGCAGTAGCCAGGCCTCAGCTGGCCAGATCAGCTCTAAACAAGAGGGAGCAGGAACGGGAAACCTAACCGCCGAGTTCCGCACATTTCACAAGCTGGTTACAAACCCCAGAAGTGTTGTTTGGTTGCTTAAAAACGATTTAATTTTTGCAATCTCCCCAAGAAGAGGGGGCCCAAATTAAAACAGGCATTTGGGAAACAATGGCTCTGAGACAGAAAGACATCTCTTCTCACAAGAGGGCAGCAAGCAGGCTTGGAGGGGCCCCATGCCAAAGCTGAGGGGAGCCTTGCTCCCTCTTCTGAGTCAGAGGACCCAGGTCCCACAATGGAGCCCCCTCTCCCACCATGGGCTGCCATAGCCACGTCTCAGGGCTCAGCTAGAACCCTGAGCAGCAAGGGAAGAGGAGGCCTCCAGGAACAGGGCCCCCAGCCACCCCGTCTTGGTCACAGTTCAGCTCTCCTCCTACCTGGTGCCTCTGACAGTTGCCTCTTACAGCTGGGCCCTGGCTGTCCCCACGGCAAGTGAGGGCAACAGCAGACCCTGCGTTGCTGCTGGGAAGTGAAGGTGGGTTGGTCGTGCCCAGGTACCCAGCGTGGCCAGGGCACAGGCCGAGCCTCGAGGGTGGTTGCTGCTCTGGACGTCCCTGTTCCATGACGGCTCACGTGAACTGTGCCATCGAGATGTCCCCTCTTGCTGAGGAGAAGCCCTGCCAACAGAGCCCTTTGCACCACTCAAGCAGCTCGGGGCCAAGGGACTGAGCAAGCGACGCTTTTGCACACTTTCTTCACTCGGAGCTCTCTGCAGCGCGTTCTCCTGCTGTTCCTCTGGGAGCCTGAGCTGTACCACACTGTCCCTGGCTGGATGGCATGGCCACTCTGCACCTCCCTCAGGCTTGGAGAAGGGCGCCCAGGGCGGCACCACATTTCACTCCTACAGCCAGAGGCCTGGAGGGCCCAGAAGGGAGCCAACCCTCCCCTGGGGAGAGGGCCAGAGGGCATCCAGCTGAGCCTCGGGCTCTGGTGGCTGCAGGGGCACCATGGGGCGGGTGTCCAAGGTGCTCCAATGTGGCTTGAGTGAAATGCTCATGGATGTGTATGGGCAGGCAGGAGCCGGCTGCGTCCAGGAGTTATACTTAACGTGTTTCAGTTCCTCCATTGATACAGTGGCGGCCTTTAGCCACGTCATGCAAATCGCCTGTTTCCTCTGCACAGGCCAAAAGCACAGACAGGCTTGGTTGTTCTCTCAAGACAGTCTGCCTGGCCCCAGGGAAGTCCCCACAGGGAGGGGGCACGTGGCACTGATCCCTCTCCTGGCAGCAGGCGATGGTGAAAGGGAACCACGGTTCAGACCTACAATGCATGGTGAGGACAACTCCCAGTCCTGAGAGCGGCTGGTCGCATCGGGCTGGCCTTGCTGTCCCTGTCACCCAGGCTTTGCTAAGTGTATCCGCCAGGAGCAGCAAAGGTATAGCATCCACCCTCGGGGACAGCACTACAGGAAGGCATGGCACACATGCAGGAGGGGCCCAGCCCTGCTGGCCACTGAGCACTCGCCTGTCTCAAATGCCCAACTACTGTGCAGGGCGGTGACCCACAGCAAGAGAATCGGGGGGAGAGTGGCAATAGTCGGCACAGCGCCGGTGCTGTTAAGAGCTGGATGCGGGTTAGCCCATCGAACCCTGCAGCTTGAGGTAAGTGCCATCGCTGTGACCATTCCCCCGATGAGAAGAACCAGCAGGTAAGGGACATGCCCAAGACTGCAGAGCTGGCAATGGTGCAGCCAGGACTGGAACACTGGCATGCTGGCTTCTGACCAGGGTCTGTGCGCTTGACCTTGATGCTAAGCTGAACAACGTCGCCACATCCTACCAAGTGAAGCAAGAGATCTAGATGCAGCCGTGCACCCTGGGCGTAGGGAAGGGAGGTGCCGCTCCCAGGAACCTCTCTCCTCTCTGAGAGGACCTGGCGAGGCCTTCCCACTGCACCAGAGAGACCTCATGAGTGTTGGGAAAACAGCCCCCGGCTCCCCCGAGCCCAGAGTCGGCCACATTTTGCAAGCTCCTATTACAGCGCAGTGGGGAGGATGCCTTCGCGGTCATGGTTTCTAACTGCAAGGGAAAGAGGAAACCCCATCAGGAAGAGCACCTCTTGCCAACCCCGCAGTGTGTGGGGACACCCCAGAACGCAGACTGCGTGTGGGCAGGCGTGGCACGCTCCTGGCAGGGCAGGGGGCTCTGTGGAGCTGAGGGGCCTCAGGCCGAGACCGCTCCCAGGCCATCTGGGGAAAGGCTGCAGAGCACGGAGGAGAGGGCAGCCCCGCTGTCTGAAGGGCAGGGGCCACTCCCGGTGGTCTCTCAGCAGGCCCCCTCCAGCTATGGCCACCTGTCGCCCCTTCAGCAAGCAGCGCTTGCCCAGGCCTGCCGGCAGGAGCCAGTGTCCCTCCCACAGAACCCATTGGCACAGTCCTGGAGTTCCTGCCACCTGCAACTGCTTGACTAGCCTCTCACACCTGCTGCGTGTCGTCCTGGAGGGGGTGAGGCTTCTGGGACAGGGCAGGCAGGGGAGGCCACAGGTCCTGCTGGCCCCCTATTGTGCTTCAAGCTGACCCGAGGGAGGGGAGGTGTGCCAGGGTGCAGAAGGCAGAGGACTTGGTTTGACTCCAACTCTGGAACATGCACACTGGGGCCATGAGCTCATCGTCCTTCCTCAGAAAAATGACAGTCATTTTCCTGCACCCGGGAGTGCAGTGGGTGTCACATGAGGTATTTGCTCCTCTGCTCATGGACTACTTGAGCACCCACTATCTGTCAAGCCCTCGAAGTGAAAGAATTTAGAAATCAGAAGGGCACCACATTGGCTGGAGGAAGGGGAGGGTCTTATCTCCAGGAGCAGAGCTCCTGGGGATGGAGGGTGGACAGAGGAGAGGCCCACGGGGAGCTCTCCAGGGGAACTCTCCAGGGGCATCTGCCCAGGCAACAAGAAGCGCAGACTCAGGGGCCTCTCGTGTCAGCAGATGCCGGGTCTCCTGCCCTGGATGCCTCTGTCAGGTAACGTCAGTCACCCTGGAGATCACGGGCTGCCCCAGTCCTCAGAGCAGCCCCCAGGCCAGGCTAGGTAAGACAGAGTTGGCTAGGAGCAGACCTACCCAACCCAGCACACTGCCTCATTCACACCTGTCCCTTGGGCCCCTGCCCCTGGGGACTGCCTACCTGAGAGTGGCCCTGGCTGCATGGACGTCCTTAGGCTCCCGAGACAGCTCACCAGGCCGTGGGGGTTGCAGAAGGAAGCCTGGAATGGAAGCCTTCCCAGCAGGTGACCTCAGCCGGCGCCTCCTCAGCTCTGCCAAGTGCGACACATCACAGGCGCAGAGGCTGAGGGACGGCAGCATCGCTCAGTCTGGGCTGCCCTCCCTGTGGCAGCCAGGCACCCTCAGGTGACTTGCAGGCAGCGCACCCGAAGAAGCCACCTTTCCTCGGAGGTGAGCCACCTCTGGAACACACCTCCGCCGGGTGTGCCTCCAGTACAGGTTGGAAACAGGTCAGGGACCTCGGGCCCCTCCCTCTGCTCAGCAGGGGTCACATTCTCAGGACTCAGTTTTGATCCCACGTGTATTATTAAGCCTATTTTATAGGTGAGCAACTGGAGGCGCCCGGAGGGTTGGGAGCACCAGCCATGAGCAGGTGAAGGCGGGGCGCAGTTGCTCACCATGCTTTCTCCCTTACTGGTGAAGGCTACCGGGCCATCGGGAGTCGGGCCCACCTGGTGCCCTGGAGCACTGCAGTGGCCAGCCCAGGCCAGGTGCCTCAGCTCCCCTGGTGCTGTCACTGCCAACCTGGTTCCTGGACTCCACTTGTTTTGCATCCTCTCGCTGGTCCTTGAGCCCAGGTCTGCACCATGCTCCCAGCTGGGAGGCCAGAGTGGCCCTTGGGAAACAGCAGTGCCCAACACCCCTGGGCTCTCCACTTAGAGAAAACATCAGCTGGAACCTCAGACTCGCTGGACCTTGGCCCATGGGCATTTCCACTCCCCCAGGATCACCCTGCAGCTCTTGAGCTTGGTGAGGCTCACCCACCCTGATGCAGGCTCCTGAGGACCTGGATGTCTCAGGCCTCGAGAGGGTGGGGACTGCACAGGCTGGGGGCATTCGGGACCTGTGGTGCCAGGCTCTCCTTGGGGAATTCACCTCGCTGGCCCTTTGGAGCTTTAGGAAGATAACAGTCTTCTTGGGAGGAATCTAAAAGAAGCGGTATCCTAGTTGTGCTGGGACACAAGGTCTTTGTAGCCAGGCAAATCGTGGTTCAGTGTGGGCTCCAGGAGGCCCAAAGACAGGGCAGGATAGTCACCTTGCTGCAGGGACACCTCATTTTGTCCCCAGCAGCCCTCCTTAGTGAGGCTGTGAACTTATTCAAGGTGGTCCTGGTGAAGAGTACTGCTTCAGATGACACCTGCCACTCAAGCCATCCAAACATCCTTTGATGACACCTCTGCCTTGGGTCAACTCAGGAACTGCCACTGGCCATCCTTGGGACTTCGGGCAGCCTCTGATCATCTCTGGGCCAGTGTTTCCTCGTTTGTAAACTGGAGGCCGAGATTCCACTCTGGCAGGGCTGTGTGGGGTGTGAGGCAGGCGGAGTGCAGTGCGGCGGCGTCACTGCCCTGGCTTCTTTCTTTCCTTCCACGGTTGGTCCCCAGATGTCTGAGGAGCCTGAGGAAATGTCCAGATGGCTCTCAGATCTGGAAAGTCAAAAAAGAAGACGGTCATGCTGTGTGTGGGTTGGCCGTGGACCTCATTGCCCACGGCAAGTGTGCTCCAGGAGGCCACATCTGCCCCGCACGTGGTCAGCCCGCGATGCCCGGCAGCCTTGGGCTTGAAAGGAGCATCTGGGAGTGAGCTGCGGCAGCGCCAGGCCTGTGGGTGAGGAGCTGCCCACCTTCCTGCAGCGGGATTTTTAAAAAATACTATGGTTTCTTTTCCCCGTAGTGTGTGTGTGTGTGTGTGTGTGTGTGTGTTTTCCTTCCCTCTTCCTCACTGATCTCCTGGATCCTGTGGTGGGAGACGCTGTAGGCCTGGGCCTAGCGTCTGAACCTCCAGAGTCTCCTGTGGAGCTCACCAGGCTGCCAGGGAACTACTAATCCACTAATGGCCAAAACCCTGGGAGGTGTCAAGATGGTACAGGACAGTCCTGCTCCCTACATTCCAATGACCTGTCCCAGACAGCAGGCAGTGCTGGCTGAGCTGGACACAGACACTTGCAAACCCTCAGCTGTGAGGCGGGTGTGGACGGCAGTGCCATAGACCTCCCCACTGTGCTTCCCTGCAAGGGACCAGCCGCCCCCGGAACACAGGCCCTGTTTCTGCCTCCTGCACCCTTGGCGGAGGCTGTGTCGGCCTGGTGCCTGGCTCTCCACAGCCCTCAGAATGAAATCGTGGCGACTCCTATTTACCACCTGTCTATTACAACTTGCCACAGGTGAGGAGGAAGGAGAAGGAGCCATTGAAACCCGAAGGAGTTCAAGACAGAAGAAAGCGTGTTCCCTCCTAGGCAAGAAATGTTTGGGATTTGGCAGAGGCTGAAGCTCAAGTTGGACGCATCTGTAGACCAGCTGCCTCTGCCCCAAGGGAGCAAGCCTGCCCAGAGCTCTCCAAGCAAGGAAGGCAATTTCCTGGACAACATGCAGCTTCTCCAGGCCCATCCTCTCAGCCCTCAGCTGGGCACCCACCCTGTTGGTACTAGTTCAGCAGCACCCATCCAAACATTTTCAATCCTTCCCCTGAAGTTTCCCTAACAACAGATTCCACGCGATAGAGCATCACCACCCAAGCTCATTTCCTATCGGAGTGCACAATAGACTCTTCACCAGGTAGCAGGAGAGTCTCCGCACCTAGGCTTTCCAGAAGCCTCTGCCTCTAGGGGCCCACTGGACACTGAGGTACAAGCAGCGTCCCCTGTGGACCCTCCCTCTCCCCTCACCAATGGAAAGTCCTCAGCAACTGTCTCTGCTGCTCTCTGCATGCAGGCACTTGGCTGTACCTAGAGAACCCAAGCCCAAACGACTCCTCCCCCATCTCCGGTTATTGCAGGCACCTCCCCACGCTCCAGCCAGTGCAGAACCAGCTGGGAGACACCACCAAGACCTCCCTTCACTGCGACAAGCGCTGCAGCTGGACGGGCAACTCCGGGTGTGAGCTCACCGTGGAATGGGATGCAAGGATTCTGGTGAAAGTTGGTCAGGCCCCAGGAGACCCTGCCAAGGCCTCTTAAAAAGGAGCCTGCCTCGAGGTCCAAAGCCGCCTCCGGAGGTCTGGAAGAGAATGAGAAAGGTAAACTTCAGGTTCTTGGCTGTGTGGCCTTAAAGCCTCTGGATCAGGGAGAAGGCCCCAGGCCAAAATTCCAGTGGAGGCCGCAGGGCCCAGATGGATGGCTTTCATTATAAAGAAAATGCATACGAAGTTGAGTGGGGCTTGCTCTTGTTTTTAAAATATTAATGAGCTTTCACACAGTTGTCCTTGACCCTTTAGAAGAATAACAGCCAGCACAGCTCTGGGCACTTATCGGAACTCAGAAAATTTCACTCTCTGTGCAGCGGTGGGGCCAGAGCTGCCCACCCAGGGCCTGACTCCTACAGGGGGTACATTTTGCAGGGAACTGCCCCTCCCCAGCTCGGCCGCCAGAGTGCCTGCCAGAGTGCCGGCTGTGCCCACTCGTCACTGGGTCATCTCTTCCTTGTTGCTCAGAGTCAGCAGAAAAAATCAAACGGGCCTGTTCACTGGGGTGGGTGGGCCAAAACTCCTGCTTCCTCTCTGGGGTGCTCTGGTGGAGCGCAGTTCGGGGTGTGAGTGAGTCCTCCCTCCAGGCTCCGAGGGCTTCTCTTCATTGGAAAGTTTATTGCAGGGCTTCCCAGGAGAGATGCGAGAGAGGAGCGGCCTGCTGAAGACCACCCGGCAGGAGGGAGCTGGCCGCGTGGGGCTCAGCGGCTGACCCGGGGCCCTGCCTCCACTGGCCAGAGCCTGTCCCCCAGGTCACAAAGGAGATCACATTTGATGCCAAGACAAATGCGGACGGAAGTCAAAAGCCACCCAAGGAAAGGCATGTGCAACCTGGGCTGACTCTCGAGATCAGAGCGCAGGACAAGGGCCACAGGGAGAGGCCGAGATGGCTCGAGCTATGTGCAGTGCCACCACCACGGAGGCCCCAAGAGGCCCCGAGAGGTCCAGAGAGGCCTGTCCTGTCTGGGCCGTGGTGTTCACGGAAGGAAGCAGCAGTAATGATGGAGAAGAAAAGCCCATGGGGGAGTCCCCTCCTACCGACCTTGAAGTGGCCATACCCGCGAAATATCAGTGAACACCACAGCAGCCCTACGCTACGAATCCTAAGGACCTCGTGCTTTTAACTAATTTTCAGCTGGGTTAACGGGTTTTAAAAAGAAAACACGTTTATACTTAGGGAGTTGCCTGTTGCGTAATGCGTGTGGCCTGGCCTCTGTCCCAGCACTGGCTTCTTTGGTTCGTCCACCACCCTGTCCTCGCGCAGGTCGGCCAGATGCGCCCCTTACCCTGGGCTCCCGGCCGATCGCAGCGCGCTGTCGGTTCATTTTTAAATTGAAAAGTGTCTTGTACACAAAGTCATAGATGCATATGGAGTTATGAAAGTCTTACGAGAACACCTCTGCGAGGGTTCACAGAATCCGACTTCACCATGAATTCTCAAAATTGCGAGGCTGCGCGTAGCTTTGTCTCTCCAGTTGATTCTGTGGCTTCAAATGTCTCCATGGCGGAAAATTCATAAACACTAAAAAACCTCCAAGCGGTTACGAATTGGCAGATCTGAAGGAGCCCGATTTTCATATAAAGACACAAGGAGTGACAGGAACGTGACAAAACATGAAAACAAAGCAAGGTCAGAGCGTCCGAAAAGAGCTGAGCGGGGGAGGCGGGCTGCGTGGAAACACCCCTGTCCCCGCACACCCGGGAGCTGCTGCAGTCGGACGGGAGATTCAGCTCGACCAGCCTCGTCTCCTGGATGCCTAAGGAAGAGGGAGAGGTGGCCCTCCCAGCAGGGGGAACAGCAGAAGGGCAGCACTGCGGAGACCTGGAGAGCGGTCCCCCAGAGCCTGGCACACCTGCCCGGGGGGCGCCACGTCTGCAGGGGAGTCAGGAACCCCAGCACTCTGATTCTGCTGTTCCTCCATGTGGTTTCAGACCAGGAAACTAGGAAGCCAGGAAGAAGCCCCAGTTACCTTGTGAGCAATCATCAGAAGGTAATGCCATGAAAGATTAATTTCATTAAGAAATTAGGCAATTTGTGCTTAGCACTGTGCGGTTTAGATGCGAGGTGTCCCCCAAAAGCTCATGTGTGAGACAGTCGGGAAGGTGTAGAGGGGAAAGGACGGGGTGGTGAGAGCCTTGACCTTGTCAGGGCATTAATCCCTGATAGGGATTGACTGGGTGGTGAGCGCAGGCTGGCAGGGTGTGGCTGGAGGAACTGGGTCACTGGGGGCGTGCCTTTGGGGTTTATATTTTTTTCCTGATGAGGGGAGCGCTCTCTCTCCCTCTCTCTCTCTCTCTCTCTCTCTCTCTCTCTCATTCCCCCCCCCCCCCCCCATTCTCTCTCTCTTTCTCTCTCTGCTTCCTGGTGCCACGTCCCTGATGCTTTTCTCCACCATACTCTTCCTCGGTGTTATTCTGCCTCATCCCAGGCCCTGAGCAATGGAATCAGCCTTCTCTGGACTCAGACCTCTGAAACCGTGAGTCCCCAAAATAAACTTTCCTCTGTCAATTGTTCTTGCCAGGTCTTTTGGTCACAGCAGTAAAAAAGCTGACTAAGGCTGAGGTTGGATACATGGCCACGTTTAGCCCAAAGAACAAGTTCAAGAAGAACAGTGACCACAGTCAGGAAGAGAGCTGGGCAGCAAGGCTGGCTTAGTGTTCCTTGGGATACCACTTTTGGGGGCTCCTCCCCAAGATGGCGGCTCCACCTGCCACAGGGCAGTGACTAGATCCTGGCTACATCCTGGCTCCAGGGCATCGCGCCTGGTGATAATGACGGACTGGCCTCTCTCAGACTCCCTGCCAACAATACTGGGTGATGTGGACAAGATGATTTTTAGTCATCAAAAACTACCACT
The DNA here is from genome assembly GCA_020662805.1 of Glaucomys volans. Lineage (NCBI taxonomy): Eukaryota > Metazoa > Chordata > Mammalia > Rodentia > Sciuridae > Glaucomys > Glaucomys volans. The sequence goes on from JAJEJO010000738.1 coordinate 572,399, forward strand.
GCCATGGAAAGCTGAGGAGCTGAATCCCAGTAACAAGGCAGGAAGGGAGGAGAATCTCAGCCACTGTTTGGGAGGGACTTGTCAGTTCCCAGGCAGTGGCGGGGAAACTGAGAGGCGGAGCAGAGTTTCCAGAGGTTTTATGGGGCAAGACACACACACACACACACACACACACACACACACACACGCACAGCGATCCAGAGTTCAGCAAGGGAGAGGAGCTTGGTTCAATACTCAGACTTTCTGTTGTGCTCCCCCAGAGGTCTCTCCAGGAGGAGGCCAGCCTTCAAAAAGCTCGAAGAGCCCAGTCCTGACCAGACGAAGGTGATGTAAGATGAAGCAATATATTTCTAAACAACCCATGAGTCAAAGTAGAAATCACAATGGAAATTAGGAAATATTTTAATGAAAAGGTAATAAAACTAATATATATCAAAACTTAAGGGATGCAGCCAAAGCATGAAGAGAAATTTATAGCCTTAACTGCGTCATTAGAAAAGAAGAAAGGATGAAGAAACAATGAACTAAGTTTCCATCTCAAGATTTTAATAAGAGAACAGCAAATTAAGCCCTAAGATAGTACGAGAATGGAAATAATGAACAGCAGGGACTGAGGAAGCAGAAAACATGGGAAAACAAAGGAAATCAACAAAGCCAAAAATTAGTTTTAAATGAAACTAATAAAATTGATAAGCTCTGGCCTGATTTTTTTAAGGAAAATTCATAAGGAATCAATATCAGGAGGTAAAAATATGTAACAATATAGCCTATACCTATTAAGTAGGATAAGAGATTGTTCCAAATCAATTTACGATCAAATTTTAAAGCCCAGATGAGACAAATTCCTTGGAAAACATGACTTATTAAACTTGATTCATGTGAACAAAAAAGAACATCTTAATAGCCTGAATCTGTTAATAAATAAAAATTCATAATGAATAATGTTTCACAAAGAAAATTCCAGGCTCAAATGGCTTCACCAGAGAATTCTTCCAAACATTTAAGGATGAAGTAACATTAATCTTGCACAAAGTCTTCCAGAAAACAGAAATGACTTCTCAAACTTAACATCAAAACCTGACAAAAGAGGAAAATTACTGGCCATTTCTTTCTTCTGAACATGAATGCTCATCTTAAACAAAACATTATCAAACTGAATCCAGCAATATATGAAAAGGACACATCATCCTAACCAAGAAAGGACTTATTCCAGAAATGCAGCATCATCTCAGTGATCAAAAACCAAACAATGTAATTAACCACAGTAACAGAATAAAAAAGAAGAGTCAGTGACAAACACAATAGATTCAGAAAAAACATTTGATAAAATTCAAAACCTAGTAATAAAATGAAAAGAAAAATACTCTTAGGAAACTAGGAATAGAGGGAAATGTCTTAATATAGGAGTATCTACAAAAATCTTCCAACAAGTGTCACACTAAATCTTCAAATATTGATCACTTTTTCCCAATGATGGGAATAAAGGGTGTTCTCTGTCTCCACTTCTATTCAGCTTTGTATCCAAGAGTGTAGCCTTTGCAATAAAGCAAGAAAAATTATAATTTTAAGGAATGCAGTTATTTACAGATTACATCATTGCATATATAGAAAATACAAAATAACTGACATTAAATCTATCAGAATTAATAAGTAAATTAAGCAAGGCTGTTGGAGCAAGAGTGTCAATATACAAAAGTAAATTGTGTTTTTATTTAACAAAAACAAAAAGCAGAGTCATAAAGATATCATGCATTAATTGTAGTACAATAACATTCAGACCTTCTTTTCATCTAAAGACACAAAGATTAAAAGGAAAGGCAAGGAGAAGAAGATACTTCCAATCTTTATAAGTAACAAATGATGTGTATCCAGAAAATATAAAGAACTTCTATAAACCATCAGGAAGAAGGTATTTTTGCCTGCTGATATTGATTCCTTGTGAATTTTCCTTTTAAAAAAAATCAGGCCAGGAGCTTATCAATTATATTAGTCTTTTCTACAGATAATATTTGGCTTGTTGGTTTCCTTTGTTTTACCATGGGGGGGAGGTGGACGACCTGAATAAACTAATAGGTATCCAAATACCAAAAACATTTGAAAAGGTACTCAATCTCATTAATTGTCAGCAAAACACAAACTAAAAAGCATTCCTCAGAACGCAGAAAATTAAAAAAGCAACAATATCAAGCCTTGGTGAGGATGTAGATCCCTGACTCATAATTGCTCATTGGGAGACTGAACTGGTAGAGCCATTCGTAAAATTATTTAGTGGTATCACTGGGCTGGAAGTGTGCACACCCCATGACCCAGCACTTTCATTCTTTGGTATATACTGTGCAGAAACATTTACACCCCAAGATACATTCTAGAAAGCTCCAAGCAGCATCATTCATAATAAAACCAAATCAAAATCTACCCAAGTAGGGGGGAAAATGTATGAACAAATTGTGATACATTCATCCTACCAATTTTATAGCATGAAAAATGCACAAACTACTTATATCCTTAACAACACTAGATCAACCTTTTAGACATAATGCTGATTTTTCTAAAAGTCAGACAAAAAGAATGCCTATCGTGCAATTGCATTTTTGTAAGATTCACAAATATGCAGTCTAATCTCTAGTGACAAAAATGGTCCCCACTGCAGTGGAGGTGGGCCTGGGAGAGAGCAAGGATCTCCCTGAGGCAGGGGTGGTCTCAGGTGCTGGTCACACAGGTGCATCCCCACTGTGACCATCCAGTCAACCACAGCACAGTCGTCTGAATCGACATTGCACTGGAAGCTCATTTGCCAGCTGGCTATGTGATGGGCAAGTTCCTTAACCACCCTCAGCCTCCAGCCTCATCTGTAAAATGAGTGTGGGAGCAACTACTTCAAAGGACTGTTTGCAGACACGAGCGGAGGGATGCAGGTGACAAGCTTAGCACAGGACACCCTGAACGTTGGTAGCTCCGTGGTCCCTGTCAGGACCTCAGCCACTTTGCTATTTACACACAGGATCATCAGGGCTTGGCTGCTGGAAGCAGCCAGGTGTCTCCCTAAGCATGCATCAGCAGCAAAGCGGGGAGTTTTGCATCCCCACACTGAATTCCCAGGCCTTGGTCCCCCATCCACAGGCGCCCTCCCCTGCCTACGGAGGAGTGTGCTTGCCCACCAGGCTCCCTATGGGTGGAGACGGAGCTTCTGCTGTCCAGAGGAGCTCAGGCCTTGGGACTCGTGTCCCGGGGAAGGCCTTCAAAGGTCCCAAGACAGGGAAATGCAGTCATTTGATCAGAGCGGCTGGGAAAGCTAGTTCCAGGAAGCAGACCGAGTGTAGGCAGCAGCCTCAGAGAAGGGCGAGGGTCCGAGGCAGACCCAGCTGGGGGCCCCTAGGGGATGCCTTCTCCCTCGCATCTGTCTCTGGTGGAGCCTGAGCAGCAGGCTCCTCTTCCTGAGCACAACCAGGACTGCAGGCTCGACCGCTGTTCCAGAAGCCCTGGAAGGTGATGAATTCTGGGCTAAAACTGCTTTTAGCATTTTCATCTGCATTTTCAAAGGCACCTGCTACCCATGCTCTTGCCCTTAAACTCTGAGCCCCCTCAGACCCAGTCACCACATTCTTCTTCCCTTTGAGAAGCAACATCTTCAAACCCAGATTTTGCCCAGATCTTTCCTGATTATAAGAATCTCCTACATTTTTGCTAAACATACAGATTCCTGGGCCTCAACCCAGCCCTACCAAATGGTCTCTAAGGATGGGCCCCAGAAGGCAGAGGCTTACAGCCTCCATCCCAGTCATCTTATAACCACATTCAGAACCCTGCCCAGCCCCCAGGGGTCCCTGCAAATTCCCGGCAGCCCGTCCCATGGGCACTTCCTTCCCTTCCCTACTTCGTGTCTTAACCCAGGTTTCTCTTCATGGAATAAAATCTCAGTGGGGTTGGAGCTCCCTGGACCCCACTTCTAAGCATTTCCTCTTTCTGTGGCCTTCCCTGGCTGCCAGGATCATACCCGCCCCACAGTTTCACTGCTTCCTGGAGGAATCATGGTGAAAAGAGGTGATGTTGAGCTTAAATTGAAATGGATTTCTTTTCAGAATTTTGGGGTGATCACTAAATTATCAAGGTAATACAAAGCCATCCTGCAAAATCCCTACACACTTACAAAACCACGTTTCACGAGTGTCTGTGAGCCTTGCCCTAAAACACCACAATGTGCTGACCAAGAGCACCTCTCCTCCGAGTGCTCCTCAGACCACGTGTGCAGCTCAGCCGTGGAGACGGACCTCTGGGCCTCATCTAGGTTCTGAGGTCAGCGAGCTCCAGAGCTGTCGCTGGTCAGTTGACGTCCTTCATCTCTGAAATGCACAGGGGATGCCAGGTCCCCACGTCCACAGTTCCTGATGGTCCATTGCGTCCTAGAGACAGCCCAGCCTCAAATAACAGAGATTTCCCCAATGAGTGAATGGGCGAGCAGGCGAATGCGTGATCCGGAGGGTGGTGTGACAGGCAGGAGGGCAGTTTTATTAAAGCTAATTAGGAACAAATGTCAGATCTTTTTAGAAAGAATGAATCCCATAAGGTGTGAGGCTGAGATCGTGTGAACTGCAGCCCAACGCGGAGATGGTGCCCCTCCGGCAGCCTCTCCTCGGCTGGCATCTGTGCTGACCCTCTGCTCTGTGGGCTGGCGGCCTGAAAGGGCCTCTGGCCATCTTCCCTTGGTCTCTCCTTCTTTTGTTCCTCACCACATTGTTGGGTTGGGACTGCCAGGGAGCAGAATTCAGTGACAGCTTTCGGGTTTGACTTGCCAGTGAGCGTGCTTGGCTGGGTGTGGGGTTTCCGTGGAGTAGCTGGCCTGTGGCCTTGAATTTCTTCTGGTTTTCAGTTCACTCTCTGCACGGCCCCCTGCATGTGTCACCCCACAAATCAGTATGAGTGTGTGTGTGTGTGTGTGTGCGCACACACGGAAAACACCCACCTTGTGGTTGCTTGGCCTCTGAAGTGACATTAGGTCATCTTTGTCACCCTCTCCAAGCCTGGAGCACTCAGTGTGTGCAAAGCACTGCCCTCAATGTGACCAGGGTGGTGGTGAGAGAGTGACCTTCCGCTGACGTCCTGTGTACCAGGTTCAGCAGACAGAGATACCCTCAGTGAAACAGCTCCATCCCACTTGCACCAGTCAGGCCTCCTGGTTGCAGTCCTCGCAACCAACCCTGGGTAAGGTACGTGGACCATGGAATTTACTGGGGAGGACAGAGGACTGGACTCAGAATATAGGCATAAAGCAAGGGAGCCAGGAGGTTAGAAAACAGCAACAAGAACCACCTGTGCCATCGGTGACCACACCGTGGGTGTTGGACCACCACCCCCACAGCTGGCCACTCTCTATCCAAGCCATCTCCCTTGCATCACTGATTCACTCTCGGGGTCGATAGCTGTTAGGAGCCCACTACGCCTGACAGTTCCAGAAGTGGGGTTCAGAACCCACAAGACGAAGCTTTCAGCCCTCAAGGTGCTGGTGTCCTGATGGCCACCTCCCACCCACCAGTGTGGCCCAGCAAAGCACATGCTCTTGCGATGTGGCCTCTAGTGTTGTGCTGCGACTGAGGAAGAGGCCCTGGGGACCAACCCTGGATAACTAAGCAGGGCACGTTGTGCAGAGGCGAGCCTCCAAGAGCAGACACTGCATGCCCGCACGGAGCAGAAAGGCTCGGAAAGAGAGGCAGGGCCCAAAGTTTAATCACATCTTTGGGTCAGTTTGTCCTTCAGTAAGACAGAGATTCTAGACCCTTGACTACCAGCAGCAAATGGATGTCAATCAGCCGAAAGAAGGCGATTTAAGGAAAGGCACAGGATGTAAAACAAGGACCTGTGCCATGGCCTCGATCTGTGCTGTGTGGCCTTGGGCAAGTCACTCGAGTTCTCTGAGCCTTCTTGCTTGACAATAAAACAAAGATATAATTCTTGACAGATAAAGACTAGGAGAGAGAGTGCCCATGAAAGCCTTTATATGTTATAAAGTGCCTGCCAACATGAGGAACTATATTCATTCTCATTTAAAAACGCATATGGCTGTTGTTACCAGTAAAGTACAATGAAGAACTTTGCAGATGCTCATAAATAAATGAGCCCACCCATTACTTCCCCTGCAGGACACAGGCTGCTGGCCTGTTTTGCAAAGGTCCTGCTGGGGCCTTGCTGGCCTCCAAAATGAGCCAGGGGCCAGAGAAGCCTTTGGGTCACACTCTCCCTGGGCTGCATGAAGTGGTAAGCCTTCTGCACCGTCTCAGGGAAAAGCCCAGCAACAAAGCCCCGTTGATCATTTTAATAAGTAAAACAACAAAACAATGGCAGACTCTGCCTGCGGCAGGTCCCAGGACCACGAGAGCACCGCAGTCTCACGGGAGAGCCTGGCTGGGTCTGAACTGGACTCTGCCCACGCGGCCCAGGGAAGGCAGGGGCATCCAGCAGACCCCACGAAGAGCCTCCGGGAAATGCACGTGTGTGGTGGGCGGGGGGCTGTGTCCCCTAATTCTCTCTGGCTCCTTTCTGCACAGCATGTTGGGCTCAGTAGTCAGAGGGGCCTTGAGGTGTCAGGGTCCCAGTGCAGTGTGGAGACTGGATCTGTTACTACTGGCCCTTTTCCTCCTCTCCTGCAGAATGAGGCCTGCATAGCTCACATTTAATGTTTAAATTAAAGTGAATTAAAATTAATTTTGTTTGGGGAATTCCACAGCTCCCTCTCGAGATAAGTGGAAATACCCTGGGGTGATAAAGGATCTGGGCAGGGAGTCCCTGCCTCGGAGTGCTGTGCTAACGAGAAGAAGGTCAGGGGTGCGATTCCCTTGTGCAGGAAGCAGTTAATTTCACTCGGCCTCATGGCCACAGATTCTGCCCTTAACCCTGGCCATCTATCTCCAAGAGAAGCCACTGGTCACCTATAGGACAGAGTGAGATAGAAGGGTCATATGCATGCAAACCCATCAACTCTGTTAGAAAGACAACCCAAAGCATGATCTGTGGATAATGTACCAGAATTTCTCATTGTGCAGATGAGATGGCTATTACAGTCTTTCTTTATGTTAGAGTAAACACACAAAAATATGGGCGGGTCCAAGGAATCAGTTGTCACAGGTCCCAAGATCTCTAAGCCATCACTCTTAGCTCCCAAGAGTTCAGTTAACTGAGAGAGAGAAAGCTTCCTATGTGGGAAGTGTACATGACCGTCACACCATCCATTTCTGTTTACCCTCACCAGAGAGGCAAGCGGGGCAGGTAGCTCTAGACAAAATATAATACAAATATCACTCAGATTCAGTTTGGAATAGATGATACAATTTAGGAACAACAGATTTCCCTCCCTTAATTATGCCCATCTTCAGCTAGCAGTGATATTAGTGCGCATCCTCTGAACATGCTGACTGATGGCAGGAAAAAGAACCCAAATGCTCAGCTGGATAAGGAAGAGAGGAAGTTCAGGATTAAGCATTTGTCAGGGATAATCCACAGAAGAGAGATAATCTGTCTCCATAAATCAAAAGCTAGCAGGAGCCTGCTAATTACTGATTTGCCACTGACATTGTTAGAAAATAGAATTCCAAGTCTTTGAGTTGCCCCTAGTTCTCTCCCCTCTCATGTGTATCCAGGTGTAACTGAATCCTGGAGGCCACTTTAAGGGACACCTTCTGGCGAGGTCATCCCTGGCCTCTTCTGCCTGGTGCTGTCTGCACACTTAGAATGCATGCACAACTGTGGTAGAGAAATCATGTCGCCTTAGTGCTTCAGGGGAAGGTCCAAACTTTCTAGTTCTTAAGTCTCATGGGGCCTACGTTGTACTGATCATCCATTAAGTGCTTAATAATAGTATGTCCGTTGACTGACTGACTTCAATAAGGAGTTCTGAATAACAAAGAATTATCACCTTCTCCCCCAATCTGACAAAATTCAGCTCCCATTCATTAGAAAAACTCTGAAAAATGGGAATAGAGAGGAACTTCCTCAACTTGCTGAAAAGCACCCATAAATCCCTACATCTGACATTACCCTTAATGGTGACAAACTGAATGCTTTCTTCCCAAGCCAAGGAAAGGCCAGAGTACCCACCAAACCACCCTGTTCAGCGTCCTACTGAAGGTCCACCAATGCAATAAAACAAGAAAAGGAAATAGGAGCACCTGGTTTGGAAAACACAAAATAAAACTGTTCCTGTGGCTGGATGAGAGACGAACCCAAGGAATCCACAAAACGAAGAAAAAACAGAGAATAAATAGGTCAGTTCAGCAAGGTTACAGGATAAAAGATAAATGTGCAAACTCAGCTATGCTTCCACATACTGTCAATGAACAAATGGACTCCAAAATTTAAAATGCAATGCCCTTCATAGTTACTCAAGAAGAAAGAGGAGGAGAAGGAAACACTTAGATATAAATGTAACAAAACATGTAAGGTACTCGTGCTTAAAGTGCTGACGAAGAGACCAGAGAACTAAAGAAATGAAAAGAGGCAACCACGTTCATGGGTGACAAGGCAATGTGATAAAGATGCCATTTCTCCCCAAATAGATGAACAAGCTATAAGAAACCCAGAAATACCTTCTGTATACCTAGACAAGATTATTCTAAAATGCATATGCAATGACAAATTAGTTTATCTAAAACAATTTTGAAAAAGAAAATTGCAGCCGGAGAGATCAGTCTACCCAATTTCAAGACTGATTATACAATAGTGATCAAGCCTTCCTGGCATTAATGAAGGGAGAGATACACAGACAGTGGGACAGAACGGAAATAGACCCACACAAATTTCCTCCTGATCTTAGATAAAGCTGCAAAGGCAATTCATCAGAGGAAAGATGATCTTGTCAACAAATGGAGCTGAAGAAACTAGCATATGCTTTCACAAGCAAATGAAAAGAACCCCAATGTAGTTTTACAACTTAGACAAAATGGATCATGGACATATATGGAAACTACAAAACTTATAGGAAAAAAAAAGAGAAAATGCTTAAACCTAAGGCTAGGCAAGAGTTCTTAGTTATGGCACCCAAAGAATGAGCCAGAAAAGAAAAAAATGGATAAGTTGGGCTTCATCAAATTTAAACATTTGCTTTGTGAAAGACCCTGTTAAGAGGAGGAAAACTGGGGGAAAATATTGGCAAATCATCTGATCCTCTATCTGACAAAGGACTAGATATATAAAGAACTCTCAAAACTGAACAAATTCTTTAAAAAACACAATTTAAAAATTAGACAATGGCCAAAAGACATAAAGAGACATTTAACTGAAAAGTGTACAGATGGCAAATAAGCACCATAGAAAGACGCTAGGGAGCCAGGCACAGTGACACAGCCTGTCATCCCGGTGCTCCGGAGGCTGAGGCAGGAGGATTGCCAGTTCAAAGCCAGCTCAGCAACTTAGTGAGGCCCCAAGCAACTTAGTGAGACCCTGTCTAACAACAAAAAAATAAAAACAAAAGGCCTGGGGACGTGTCTCAGTGGTCAAGTACCCTGAGTTCAATCCCTGGTACCCAAAACAAGGATGGTCAAAATCATTAGCCTTCGGCAAATACAAATGAAAACCACAAAGCACTGCCACTGCACCCCAATCGGCATGGCTAAAATGACAAGTCGTGACATCACCAAGTGCTGGGAAGGTGTGGGGACTAACCAGCTGTGCCTTGTGGCGGGAATGGAAAGCAGTGTGGCCTCTCTGGGAAAAGCTGGACAGGCAGCCACCACGCAGCCCAGACTCTACTCCTGGGCATTTATCCCGGGGGACAAAGCTTCGGTCCACACAGACACCTCCCGGGAGTGCTCTGCCACCTCCATCTGTAGTAACCCACGCTGGCAGCACCCCGGACGACCCTCCACAGTGGGGAGGCTGCACGTGGTGGTACATCCATCCACACCATGGACTGCCCTTCAGCAATGACAGAGAAGAAACTTGGTACAGGCCACACAGGGATGGACCTCCAGAGACCCATGCTGGGAAAGCACGTCAGGGTGGCATGCTCAGGATCCCCCTCACAGGAGTTCTGCAAAGTGCCAGGGAGGGAGAGAGTGGGGAGAGAAGGAAGGGGCATAGCCCTGAGAGGACGACTCCGGGGGCCTGCACGGTGATGGAGATGTTCCCAGTCTCCAGCGGATCGGTGTTGGATCCTGCTTGGGATATTGTGCAAGAGTTCTAAGGACGTTCCCACTGGGGGAAGCTGGGACACAGAGCTCTGATGACTGTATGTAATCTGCAATTATCCCAAAATGAAAAGTTTAATTAAAAAATAATCACCCCTTATTAAACAATGATCACCTTGCTGGAGAGAGGTGTTCACATCCCGAGACTCAGATCTGTGGATCCCCAAAACCACTCACCCGCGTCCTTCTCAGCACCCAGGAGAAGGTGGCCATGCCAGGAACTGATCCAAGGAGGTGCCTGTCCCGGTGGTGGGACCTGCCAGCGTGGGCCATCTGGGTGGCAGCAGCAGCCACGAGGGTGTGGAGAAAGGGAGGGAGCGGCAGTGCAGGGCCACGGCCCAGCAGGGGCTTCAGAAAGCTGGGCTGGGGCAGATCAGCAAACAGGAAGGTACTGGGCATCTGAGAGTGAGGATTCACCAGGACTCAGGTCCCGCGTCTCACTGGGAACTCAAGGCCACGGCTTGGTCAAGCAGCGAGGTTGGAGTCCAGGCTTGCTAAGCATAGCAGGTACGCCCTTTTCCACCTTCTTGTGTGTCCAGCAAACGTCCAGTGAAGACGTGCCAGAGGCCAGGCTCCAAGGCAGGTGCCTGGGCACCTGGAATCCTGCCACTGTCTGCGGGAGGAAGCAGAAGCAAGGGTGCCAGAGCGCGGAGTGCTGGGCCCCCCGGCTGGGACCGTCAGATAGCACCTGCTGGCAGGAAGTGACGTGGGAGGCGGGGCAGAGGGGAGGCAGATGAGAGGCCCCGGACCACCAGCCCAACAGGGTGGTCTGCAGAGACTGGATATCAGGAGTCAAGAAACAGGGGGGTGTTGATGAACAGCCCCCGCCAGGGTTCATGTCACGGAAGCCTCAGAGCAGGAACTGAAGAACACTCTCCTGTGGTGGGCCAGAGGGACAGCGGGCCCAGAGAGGCCAGGGCCTGGCTCGTTGTTCCAAGGACAGTCGGAGCTCTGAAAACCTATACAGCCACTGTGAGTTCTTCTACCTCAGAGCTCCAGGTCCACCCGATGGCCCTCCTGCAACTGCTTCAGAGCCCCCACTACCAAATGGGCTTCCCACAAGGATGAAGGCATCAACTCCATGGAGCCGGAGTCACTCAATCCTCTAAATAATGTTCTGTCTCCACAGCTAATAGGAAGGCCTCTCCCAGCCTGCCTGGGGCTCCTGATCCCAGGAGTCGTCCAGCAGGGCAGGAGCTCTCTTCCTCTGACAGCTCATTTCCTGGGGACCTTCACACTTGGCCCAGGCGAGGCTGCAGGAGTGCCAGGGGGCAATGGGTCAAGAGTTACTCACTCTTTGGAAACCAAGAGTCCCCGAGCTGGAGTAACATAGTAACCCATTAAAACACCCGCAAGTGTTTATTACCTGTTCTCAGTCCGTGCCAGCCCTGCTGACTAAGGGTGAGCAACCCAGGCTCTGCGAGGAGCCCAGGCCCTGGTGAGTCAGAGACTTTCTCGGAGCCTCGAGACTTTCTGATGGAATACAAGAGCAGCACGAAGCTCAGAGCAGTGAGGTGGAACAAGACGGGACTGCACTTCTCTCTCGAAGGCTCGAGGGCAGGCAGTCCAGAGCTGGTGCGCTCCATCTTGTGGCTTTGACATTTGAGTACATGATCTTCTCAGGTAGCCAACGTCAGTGAACCCCACATCCAGAGCACAGGGTGGGAGAATGGGAGGCACGAGGCCCTCCGCCAAGGGCCCAGAAGTCACAGGCACCAACTCTGTCCACGCTGCTTTTACAGAGATCCTCATTCCATGACCAGGCTACGGGGAGCCTAGGAAGAGGGTCTTCACAGGCAGCCAGGGGCCCAGCCACGCATTCTACCATGGGGAGAGGCCAGGGCACGCAGACAGCAGGGCAGGGAGAGGGGATGTTCTATTTAAGCAGGTTGTTGAGTAACACGGGGACACTGCTCTCCACAAATAGCAGTAAATGAGTGGCTATCGCTGGGAAAGCTACGCACGCACAGAACTGAAGGGCAGGAGGAGGGCCAGTGTGCAGGGCCAGGGGGACGCTGCGCTGGCCCCAGGTTGGGGATAGCGGGGTGCTCCATCTGCATTTCCTCCTGAGAGGGGCTCGCCCAGGCTCACCAGCAGCCATATATCCCATTGGGAAGGGAGGAAGGGGGCATCCTGGGCAGATCTGATGAGGTCCACTCCCCAAGTCCTCGTGATTTTGGTTCCAAAACCTACCATTGTGAAAAGTTGTAAGAAGATTAACGGAGCTGCCCATGAGCCGCACCGACATGCTGCCTGCCAACCTTCTCAGTGGCCGAGGTGATGCCGTGCTGATGGCCCTGGTCATGATGGATGCACTGCTGCCTCACAGAAGTAGTGGTGGGTTTCCTCTGCATCCTCCGCCCAGAGTGCAGCAAAGGAGAAGCTTTAGTTGGTGCCACTCTAGCCCCAAGGGAGAAATTCGCATCACACTAAGCCCCTCTCATGTGGAGCTGGAGGTAACAGGAGCAAAGCCCTCAGATGGTGTGCAAGCCAGGACGGGGAGTGCACTCGGCTCCCCGCTCAGCCCCAGCATGCTCCAGACAGGTAGCTTTGTATGTTTCCACGTGAAATGCACGACAGCTAAGAACAGCATCCAGTGAAGGAACCCACTGCGGGAAGCGCGGGGCCATACCACACGAGCGCCTCCTCACCCCGCCTTCCGCCCACGTGCTGTGGGTAAGAACAGTGGCCATCAGAGCTACTCCCCTGCAATACTGGAGGAAAGGGGAGGGGCGGGGGGATTTACCCAAGATCAGCACCAGCCCACCGAGGGGCGGCGCCAGTCCATCCTCCCCGCCAGCCACGCCCACTGAGCCCACCTGGGGTGGTGCAGGGGGATTTGTTCCTGGGGTTTCTTCTCCAGTGCCATTCGGTGCACTTTTGCACCATGATTTCCTAAGATGGGCAGGCTTCCCTCGCTGGAAACCTTACGGCAGAAAGTAGAAGGCCACTGTTCTCCCTGGAAAGGTGACTCACAGTCGTCTTTAAATTGTGAGGTCCTCTAGAGCAATTACAATCTGACGGGGCCCAGGAGAGCCCCCATTCCGTTCCTGCTGCCGCAGGGAGGGAGGTTCCATGGGGACTCATCGGGAGCAGGGCTGGGCTGAGCAACAGCAGCTCAGTGGGAGGGACAGAGCTGCACTGGCGCTGGGCACTTGGGGTTTGTTCCCCTCCATTCTCAGCCAGTCTCACGGGTGGCATGGAGCTGGGGTGAACTTCAGTCCTCTCTGTGACCTCCCAGGAGAATATGACCCTGAGGATTTCTTCCTCCCTGAAACTCTTCCTCTCCTCTGAAGGAATTTCTGCCTGTTTCGACCCACCTGGCCTGGTACTTGGGCTTGGCCTGTGGCAGGCCCAGAGCCATGACTGTTTCTTGGATAAGAACTGAATGAATGGCTCTCAGCCTTGAGCAGGACACTGGTCTGTCCGGAGTCCCTCTCCACTTCTGGGCATGAAGATGAGAAAGCCCAGCTGGGCGTGGGTGTGAAGCCAGCTCAGGCCTGCCGAGCGGTGCTCCTTGTGATTGGTGCAGATGAGTAGCCCTTATCCAAAATGCCTGGGGAATTCTTCAGATTTCGGATCACTTCAGATGTTGGACTTCTTGCATCTGCGTAGTGAGATCCTGGGGATGGGACCCAAGTCTAAACGTGCAATTCGTTTAGGCTTCATACACACCTTGGACACACAGCCTGAAGGGAATTTTGCATATTATCTTTGCTGCACCTGTGTTTTGACTGTGACCTCTCACCTGGAGTCAGGTGTGGAATTTTCCATGTGTGGTATCTTGTCAGTGCTCAAAAAAGGTTCAGATTTTGCAGAATTTCAGATATTGGATTTTCAGATTAGAGAAGCTCTCTCTGTATTATGATTTCAGAGGAGATGGAGCCACTGAAAATACACAACCCTACACCCAAGAGGTCAGAGGCCTTGAGCGTCCCTCAGGGCCCTCCACCTGGTCATCGTTACCTGGAGCCTCCCCTGCCACCTATTAATTAAGAAGCCCCTTGCCATTCTGTTTGAAAACTCAACTGGGATTCACCCACTCATGTAAGCAGCCATACTTGTGGCATCCCAGCAGCTGGGGTACAGAGAAATATAAGGCTTTCCCTCTCACGGAGCTCAAAGGCCCTCACAGAACATGGACAGATGGACAGCTGAGGCCAGAGAGTGTGGTCGGCCCCAGATGGTCAGGAGCAGATCTCTTGCCTGCACAACACCTCCACCCCCACCTACAGCTACCACCTTGCACACAGACAATCGTGAACCAAACAAGACAACAACTTCACACACAGTGGCCCACCCTGGTGGCAGGTATGTTGGCCATTGATGGCAGATAAGCTGACCAGTGAGGACTTAGGCATGCAGGAATCGAGGGCCCTCATGGTGCCCAGGGCCAAGGGTCAGGGGTTTCCACCTCAGGGCTTCACCTGCTGCTCACGGTCTTGCACTGAGAGGAGCTGGCCCAGGACACAGGGAGGGACCTTTGGGTCTCTGTGGGTCAACCAAGGAGCTTAAGCAGAGGCCAGGCTGCCCGCAGTCTGGGCCAGCCTCCTCAGTTGAACCTGGAGAGTTTGTGCATCTAGCCTCTTCTGGCCGCAGCTTCTGGCCCCTCAGCCTTCTCAGGGATGGCGGCCAGTCTGGTCCAGAGAAGGGTGTTCAGGACAAAGAACAGGCCTGAGGCCGCACACCCCAGCTCCTTGTCCTGCTCCAGAGCTTCCCTCCTCACCCTCCCCTGTTCTCTGGAGCCAAGGTCTTCCCTCAGATGGGTGCCCCCGAAAATGGTTCATGGGAAGAATGGGGCAGAGCCTTAGGTAGGAGAGCTCTTGGCTCCCTGGGGATGCTTGAGCAAGAAGCAAAACCTGCCACCAAAGTGGGCACAGGTGCTGCTCTTCCTGTCTGCCAAATCCCTAGAAGCCATTTTGACTCGGGTGTCCCCCCATGGGTGCAAATGCCAACTGTCCTACAGATCCCACCAGATGAGGCAGGGCCTGGAGAGGGCAGGATGGGGAGAGCAGGGGTCTGGTTGGCTGCCTGCAGAATATTCTGGCACCCCAACCTTCTTGCTGTCAAACTCAGCTGGCTTCTTCTCAAAGAGCCCTCCTGCCAGCACCAGAGAGCATCTGGCTGGTGGAGGCAAGCGCCCTGTGCAGCACCCCAGTGCCGCAGTGGAGGGCCAGCCTCTCTGGGCTCTGGGCTGACCTACCTGGGAGCTTCCCTGAGCCACCCTGAAAACGGTAGGCCAGCCTGGAATCTGGAGCCCATGCCAGTGACCCCAGATCCCCGGATGCACACAGGTTCTGAACTCACCAGCCTCGCTTCCTCCAGAGAACTTCAAGTGTGTGTGGGTCAGGAGGCGACTGGGGGCAGGGGGAGGAAGCTGGGCCTGCATCTTTCCCACAAAGCCAGGGTCAGCACAGCGGGGAGTCTGGACTTGTCAGGTCAGGTGGCTGTGCTCACACCTTTGCAGCTGTTGACACTGGATGAGTCATGGCTCCACTATGACTCAGCTGGAAGTGTGGTGTGGCACGGAATGGCCAGTGTCGTTGCCAGGCTGGAGGAGGCCTGGGCCTCCAGCAGCCAGCCGTGCAGGGACAGTAACTGCTGCCTTGCTGTGTGAGCAGGCCTGGGAGGCGCAGCCAGCTGTGCCCACCAACGCTGGGCCCTCAGCTCGCCTTGCTCCTTGCCTTCCCACCCGAGTCTCCCTGGCCTCCTCCCCTCTACCAGGACACGAGGCAGAAGTCACAGAGCCTCACTCCCGTGCACTCTGCTGTCATGCCCCCCACATCTTGCCCTTTGAGGGTGGCATTTATCTCTCACTCTTGTCACCACAACCTTGGTCAGTGTTGTCCCCTCAGCTCCAGTCCCCTGCATGGGTAGAGGGGCCCAGTAACATGAATGTGGCCTTCAGCCCCAGCTCCTCTGCAGAAGCAGCGGCCCAGCACCAGCAGCAGGCAGGGCCATGCATCTCTGGAAGGCCACCTCTTCATCATCATCACACACCTCACTTCTGCGGAGTGCTGGTGAGGTCATCGATCGTCAGCTCCAGGAAGACAGGTGATTTATCAAGGGTCACTTACTACATTAACACCAGAGCCAGAATGACTGTGTGTCACCACTTGGAGCTCAGAGCCAGGTCTGGTTGGCCCACACCACACTGCTTCCAAGGACAAATGGTGGACTCCATGTGCTGCCAACAGATGTTGCCTCCTAGAGCAGAGAAAGTCTCTTGTCTTCAGATCTGGAACTGAGACAGGTGTGGTCAGCCCTTGGTTCAACCATATATCCCCAGAAGGCTTTGCCTGCCCCGGGAATCTGAGTTAGAGTTCCCTTGATCTACTTGGTCACGGTCCGTGGCTCTCTGGCATATACTTGCCACATAAATTTATGTCTGTTTCATTTGCGAATTTATCTGTTTAACGTCCAACTCTCCTCTGTGCTGATGGATATGAGGACAGGGAGGTGCCCCGGGGGTCAGCTTGCTAGCAAGTGTATTTTAAGCTCTTGCTTTATTCATCCAACAAGTAGTCATTAAGGTCTTCTACATGGAACATGCTATTCTAGATGTTAGAATAGATATTAGAATAAAAATGAGACAGGTAGATGGATAATTTGTTAAATTAACAAGAAACCAAACTGAACCACGGGGCTGGATCTGTTTTCTGTTGCTGCCACAAACCGGGTGGTTTCAAATAACACGCGTTGACTTGTCAGAAGTGAAGCGCTCCCTGGGCTGAGTGGCAGGCTGTGCTGGTGGGCCTGGTTCCTTCTCTGTCAGGAGAGCATCTGGGTCCTCACCTCTCCCAGTTTCTAGGAGCCACATGCACTCCTGACTCAGCCCACCTTCAAAACCAGGAGCTGAGGCGCCTGCCCTCTGATCTGCTTCCATCTTCCTTGTCTAATTCAAACCCTTGAGATGACCTTGGGCCCATCTAGATAGTCTGAGATGGTCTTCCTGACACATCTTCCAAGCCCATCCCCACATCAAGGCACATCCCACAGGTTCTCAGGATTAAGAAATGTACGTGTGATTTGATGACTTGCCCAGGAGCATGGAGACCCCTTCTGTTGTGGGTTGAATTGTATCCCCCAAAAGATACGCTGAAGGCCTGGCCCTGGTGCCTGTGAATCGACTGTGTTTGGAAACAGGGTCTTTGTAGATGTGAGAAGTCAAGGTGAGGTTGAGAAGAGGGGGCTGCAGGACAAGGACTGCCAGGAGCCCCAGAAGCCAGGAAAGGCAGGAAGGACCCCCACCAGGGCCTCTGGGAGGGGTGTGCCCCTGTGACACGCCAGTCGCAGATTTGTGGCCCTGGAAATGTGAGAGAATAGATGTGGACTGTGTATGCCACCTGGCTCGTGGCGAGGTGTTGGAGGAACCCAGGGAAACTCATGCCCCCGACCCCTCCGCAGCCCCTGCTCCCCACGAGAACCCCACTCGGGCTGCAGCAAGGCCATGGCCCGGCCCTTCACTGCCTCAGCCTCCCAGGACCAGGACTGGCTCTGCCCCTGGGAGGGAGCAGCCCCCCTGCTTTCTCCATCATACTCCAAGTCACCACTGTGAGTTCAGTTTTCTCCTGGTTTCTTGGAAAGCACCTCCAAGACCGTTTCAAGAACAACAAATTATGAGGTTTGCCGGGGATCTATTTAAAGCGAATCGCATGCTCCATTCCAACAACAAACCAGAGGCCAGCTGGGTCTCTCGGACAAGACTGGAGCCACTGTGAGCCCGTGCGTGACCGCAGGTCAGGCGGGTCTCCGCGCACGTAGCTGGATCACTTGGCCAGCACCGCCCCAAATGGACACAGACTCCAGTCACCAAATGCGAGTTTCCAAGCAGCTTGGATGTAAGGTCACCATCAAGGCCAGCTCAACGGGAACATTTTGAACCTGCTGGTGCCTTTCACCCAGAAGTCCCCACCGCCTGGTTGTGGCTGGGTTTACGTGTGGCAGCCTCCAGGGACCGAGCACACAGAGTCCTGCAGAGCACAAACCTGGAAGTGCGGCAGACACGGGAGCGGCTGGGCTGAGAGTGCCTGTGGGGCGCTGGCAAGGTGTCCTCCGTGGGAGTGGCCGCCGAACGGACCAACGGACTGGTTCCTCCCCACTCGTGTGAGCACCACCACGTGCCAGGCACTGGCCGTGCCCTGGTGAAACCATTTCCCTGCAGCCATCTGCCCAAGAAGGGAAAGTAGGATAAAAAGGAAAAGCAGAGCCAAGCAGACTAGCGAACAGGCGCCCAGGTCCTGAGGCAGCAACGCCATTTCCAGTGTTCAAGGACCTGGAGGGAGACAGGTGTGACCAGATTGTGAAGCACCGGGCTGGGAGTGGGCAGGGGTCAGACCAGGCAGAGCTTCACTCCACGTGTGCAGTTTTATCTAAATGCAATGAGAAGCCACTGAAGGCTCTTCCTCCTCCTCTTCCTCCTTCTTCTTTTTTGGTACCAGGGATTGGACCCAGGGGAGTTCAACCACTGAGCCACATCCCCAGCCCTTTTTATTTTTTATTTTAAGTTGCTTAGGGCCTTGCTAGGTGGCCGAGGCTGACTTTGAACTCACAATCCTCCTGCCTCGGCATCCTGAGTGGCTGTACTGGAGGGTCTGGTGGGGGGGCATGATGTAGTCCTCTTTCTCCTCCCCTCTTCTCTGTCTACCCTTCCACCTCTTCCTCCTTCTCAATGGCTTGTGCAACTTCATGGAGAGTAGCCCAGAGGGGGGCATGCACTCAGGGAGGAGGCCTTCCTGAGCAGATGTGGAAGGGTGGACCAGGGTGGTGGCAGTTGGTGGGAGGAGAGGGCACATTCAGATGTGTGGCTGGCAGGGTTTGCTGGTGGACTGGAGGCAGGAGAGAAGGTCTCAGGCAGCGGACTGTGCTTGCCTGCCCACCAGAGAGGCACACCGAGCTGGCAGTCTCCTGGGACCCAAGGAAGCTGTGCTAGGATGGCTGTCAGGGACCTGCCCACGCCTCTCTCCTAATGAAGGGGGCAGTCTGCCCTTCTCTGGAACCCACCGGGTCTGGGGCACAATGCCTCTGTCACACTTGTCTCCCACGGAATGGGCGCATTTCCCCCAGATCTGATGTTCTCCTTTGCACATGATGGGGCCTCCTTCATTTCTTCATCCCCGGAGAAGATCTGGTGTCTCCCTCAGAACGGATGGTCGACTGGCAGACAGCTGTCTGGGGCAGGAGGGTGAGAAATCAAGCCCGGACTTGCCACATGTGTGCTTCTGTGGTGTGGAACCTGCCGTGGTGATTTCAAGCTATCAATGGTTAACTGACACAAAATTCCTCAACAGTGAAGGCCTGGCTCTTCTCCGTCTGTGGGAGCCAGCCTAGGGCAGGCTTGCATGACTGCTGGCCCGGAGTTCAGTGCCAAGCCATCTTCCCAGCTTTTCCAGGTGCTGGGCTGCCCAAGTCGGAGGCAGTCTCCAGGACACGTGGTGACGGACCTGGGAATTCCCTCAGGGACTCACCGGTGCTCAGGTGTGTCTGGAAAATAGCCTCAGACCAAACCTATCACTGGGGGCGACTTCTCTGCCCTGGTAAGGGACATTGGCCTGGCAGAACATTCCTGTCCAGTAGGTCAGGGGAGTGAATAGGAGTCAAGAAATGTGGGTGAGAGCTGGGGCTCTGCTTCTCATCACCTCTGTGACCTCGGGCAGGACCCCAAGCCTCTGAGCCTCAGCCTCCAGGTCCCCTTGGGAGATCGCTGGGACTCAGGCTTGCAATGCACCCCAGGTCTGAGACATCCCAGTCTCCTGGGGCTTGGGCACCTTGCGGAGGAGCTTGATCCAGACCGTGGTCTAGCAGTGCACTGGGGCTCCCCCACAGGCGCCCCTCTCCTCAACAGTGTGTTCCTGACTCAGACGAGAGTCACAGAGGACAACGGGAGGGAGATGGAGACAGTTCAGGGAGGAGTGACAAGATGTGGGGGCTGGACTGGCCTGGGAAATGCAGACAATGCCAGGACTCCAGCTGGCTTTCAAGAGCGTGGGGCTGACAGCTCCCCTGGCCATTGGGGTTTCCCTGCACAGGAGATCTGTGTTCCATGATGCACAGTCTGCGCCTTCCAAAGGCGATGAAGAACCACCTAGAACATCCCCCAGCAGCCAGCGTCTCTGATGGGACCCTCCCAGCTGTGACCTCCAGGGCCATCCAGGGCTGCATGTGGCAGCATGTGAGCCGTGAGAGGCCAGGAAGGGAGCCCCACTGGCTTTCCTCCCCCAAGACCAGAGACCCCCGCTGACAGACAGACTCCCTGTGCCTCCTCCCCACACGCACCCCAGAATGCCTTCCTGTCTGTAAGGTGCAGAGTTCTCTGGGTCTGAAGCCGCGGAGGCTGGCGGGGCCTGGGATGTGGGGCTAGAGAGCGAGAGTGGCGCCTCTTCCTTCCTCCCAGCTCTCGGACTCTGCACATGCTGGAGACACTGGCTGTTGACATAGGAGCCTTGTTGATGCCCTTGGCACCTTATTTGGGTGAACGTGCCTTTTCAAAGTCAAAATTTTTTTGGGTTTTTTTTTTTTTTTTTTTTTTTTTTTTTTAATAAAAAACATGAAAATATCCCAAAACAGAAAGGAGTACCAAGGGCAACCACATAAAAACAACTTAAGCTGAGAAAATAACCCAGTCTTGCCAAGTCCCAAAATGAACCTTGGTTTCTACGGGACAGCAGCAAAGCGCCTTTCTCCTGGCAGGAGGTGAGAAGCCCTTGCTCTCAGTCCAAAGAACAAACACCCTCGGACTGTGCCCCCAGGCTGCGCTTCCAGCAGCTTCCTGCTTCAGCCCTCCCAGAAACACCTTCAACAGACTCCTTCTTTCCATCTCCCCACCTGGAGAAGCACAGACTTGCCTGTGTGAGCGTCTTGCAGGGAGACGGCAACAGCATCCGAGACGTGAGGAGAGAGGAGATGCATCTCCTTGGAAATTTTCCATTGCCAGATTTTTTTTAATTCCCAAGATAAATGGTTTTTTACTCATAGGACTGAGAGCACCATTATTTTTCAAACACTTTTGGCTGCTGCCAAAGAACCAAGAAAATTGGTCGTGCACCTGGCCAGCTGATCCAGCCTCGAAGCTCTTCCAACCTTAATGAAAAGGCCCTGATTTTTCTTCGCCTTTAATAAATGCTTCCCTTGTTTTCCCAGCAGTGGTCAGCATGCATGTGGGGGCATTTAGGGTGGCTGGTTTATGCAAATGGGCAGGGACATCTGATTCAGGGTCCTCCCCACAGCCCCCAATCCAGGGATCCTCACTCCAGACAGGAGCTCTGGGAATGAGAGCAGACTATTTAAGACTCCATCTCCCAGCGAGTACATCATGCCATGGATTTGAATGTTTACACATCTAAGTGTCAAATGCATATGTTAAAAGACCAACTTCTTAGAGACTGCCTGATGGAGTCCAAAAAGCAAATGCAGGTGAAAACATTCCCTGCCTTCGTGGATGCCTCTGTTCTGCCTCCAGCACCAGAGAAGAGTAGCAAAGATGCAAATGCGGCCAGGGTAAGGCCCTTGCAGTCCTTCCCCAGGAGTGGACGGCAGCTCCTCGGGCTGGAACAGGCAGGTGCCGTGAAATCTGGCTGCCAGGGCAACTTCAAGGTGATCTGCCCGCTGAGCTTTCTCTCTGCTCAGCTAAGCTCCATCACACCTGGTGCCTGCTCCAGGTAACTAATTACGACTGAGTTCACGAAGCAGGAGGGTCTTCCCACACCTGTAATTACTACCTGGCAAGTCCCTGCAGAACCTGGGAGTTTCCCAGAAGGCCATTTCTGGAGATATGTCAACGTGGGTCCTGTGAGCAAGATCTAACTCAAGGAGCCAGAATGACAACTTCATATAACTTGCCCCATACTTTGTCACTTAGCAGAAGGCTCAGAATCACAGTTCCCAGGCTCCTAAGCTGCTGAAACCTGGTTGAAATGATCATGTATCTCTGTGTCTCAAAATCAACAAAGCATCCTTGTCTTAAAGCAGTGCTGTCCCACAGAGTACAGGGTGAGCCACGAGGGTGTTTAACTTTTAGAAGCCAGATGAAAGAAGAAACAGGTGAGACTAATTAATAATATGTTGAATTCAATTGACCTAAAATATATGACTTTGTCATGTAATCAATGAAGAAATTATTAGTAAGACATTTTGCATTTTTTCCATGCAAGCCCTTCCAGATCTGGGTGTGCACTGCCTGTTTGCACTCCTGGTTTGGACCCGTGTGATTCCGGCAAAAGAAGTCAAGGCTGTGTGTGCAATACAGCGTCACTTCAGAGGTGGGGGCTCCCCTCACCTTTTGAAGAGCCTCAGGGCCACCTCATGTTGTCCCCTAAACACATTGCACAGAATGAATGGAACTGCCATGCGAGAAGTTTGCTGTGATTTAAAATTCTAGTGTTCTTAATAAAATAAGAATTTCCAAAAATTGCTTTCAAATAGTACAAGCAGGTCTGAAGCCCAGATTTGGTTGGTACTCTCTGTACCGATAGCAGCCACCAAAGTATCCCGACTGAGGTTAATAATTTATTGCCCCTCACAGTGGAAAAATAAACAGAACTGGGTGCTGGTCGCTCCGCCCTCTGGAGCCACGAGCTCAGGTCTGGATGAGCACACGTGTTCCTGAGCTCTCTGCCCTGGGCACAAACAACATCCTCAAGGACAGGACAGCCCTGGGACAGCCAAGTAGACCAAACACCTGCTCTGCGGGGGCAGCACAGTTCCTGGACAAGAGGCTGCAGCCCTGGACCCTGAGCAGGACTAGAGCTCCCAGGGGGAGGCAGGAAGGAACCCAGGTGGATGGAGCAGCCGGTGAGGAAGCTTGCAACTGCCCATCAGAACAGGGTCCCCTGGGCCTGGAGGGAACCAGACTCTTGTGGGTGTCCCCATTGTGGAACGGTGCTGCCCAACCAAGGCACAATACAAGCCACATCTATGGCAATTTTTAGCAGCTACATTTAAAAAGGACCAAAGAAACATGTTCAATTCATTCCAATGGCATATTTTATTTAACCCACTTTGTCTAAATATGATCACTGCACATGAGATAACTCATGTTGTCTTGTCCCCGAGTCTTGGAAATCCAGCGTGCAGCGGGCAGAGCAGTTCCCACAGCACCACTGGGATCCAACCTCTCCTCCGCCACACAGGGCAGTGGCTGCCCGGGTTCAAATGCAGGTGTGTAAGATGAAGGATAACCGCCGCTCCAGGTCTTGGGTCCCAAAGAGCAGTCACAGGAGAGGGCTAAAGATGGAAAGCAAGGCCAAGTGGCCGGCGTCTTCCGAGGGGCCGGCAAAGCAGGCGCGAGGCGCATGGCCAGGGTTGGAACAGGAGCGGAGGCTCCTCCCACGCGCTCCCGAGAGCCCGTGTAAATAGTGTAACCACGAAACAGAGCCTGAGAAACACTTGCTAAATTTTGCCAAGAGCCTGGACACCGGATCACAAGGCTGACCCAGAAAAGATCCAGTGCACCTGTGGGGGAGGCGGCTGCGAGGCCACCCCGGGTCAGCGGGCGCCTCCCGCCCAGGAGGAAGGCGCTGCCTAATGTGGAAATGTTTGGATGTGGAGCAGCAGCGAGAGCCGCCAGGAGGCGGGTGACGGGAACCAGCCACACTGGGGCGGACGGTGGCGGTGCGCTTGCCAGGACCCTGGCAGCTTCTTTCCTAATAAGTCTGGCGCTGCCGGAGGCCCCCTCTGAAGAACGGCCTCCCCCCAGCCCAGCTTCAGAGGGACCAGGAGAGCAAGCAGAGCCAGCAGGGGCTTGGACACAGGCCTGCTCTCCCCGGCTCCGCTCTGCTGACCACTGCGAGCACGCGGGGCTTCCTCACGGTGCTGCCCTACCCTGTGGACATGCTGTCCACACTCCATGTGTCCAGCTGGGCTGGGCCCCCACAGCCCTTTCTCCCTCCTCCCTGGAAAGGTGCCACTGCCTCATTTCAGAAGGAGGTCACCCTCCCTGCAGCCAGAGCCTTGGAACTGCTGCATCCAGAGCCACCCCTGCTGGCTGTGGACCCTGGCCACTGGGCCTGCTGCTCAGGCAGAGGTGTCCTAGTCAGATGTCCCAGCCCCACGCACAGGGCATGCAGACGACACTGCATGTGTGTTTGGGTCAGGAGCACTTTTAACTGTGACTCCAAGAAAGAACAGCTTGTACGGCCACTCCGAGTCTCCCGGCAACAGGGACGCACTGGATCAGCCCAGGCTCGCAAAACAATTTTTTTTTTTTTTTTTTTTTGTTTAAAGTGCAGGCTGGTCTCTTAACAGGTCCTGGAGCAATAGTGGCTGGATCAGATCAAGAGGCACAGAGTGCCAACGTCACCCGCCCTCGAGCAGTTTATGACCTTGGTTGACGAATAAGCCCTTGTAACTTGATTACCGGAGGGTTTTGCAGGCTCCTAGCCTCAGGTGTGGTTGAAGGTCAGCTGCAGGGAGACAGGGCTATCCTGCCACTGGGAGAAGGTTCCAGAGAATGATTTTCGTGCCCCAGGATTTGGAGATGATTAACGTGCTCCTGTCTGTTAACCAGAGAGTTAATTGTTATTCAAAGCACTCTTTGATAATGGGGTGGGGGGCAAATGTGTTAACCATTAATCCAGGGAAGTGCCATAAAAATTAGAATGGAAAGCACTGGATCCGGGAGAAGAAGCCACAGGCCTGGGGAGCGGCCCTGGAAAACCGGGTGGGAAGGCGGAGAGGGAGGCGCTGAGGGAGGCCTTAAAGTTCACAGGCGCTCCGAGCCAGCTTTGTTGGTTTTGGAGGGGCAGTGAGGGAGGAGGGGGGTTCTTTCTTTTTCTTTTTTCCCTTTTCCTGGTTTCATTGCTGGGAAACAGAGAGGAGTGACAAAGTCACCGACAGGGGGACATTGCAGACAAACCCGATTTTACTGGCCTTGATTTGCTCCCGCTTCCCATGGTGAGCCGGCAGGACTCTCCCCTGCCAGACTGGCTCTCCAGCCTCTTTGGGGAGCAGAGGAGCCCAGACACTCCACACTCCACTCCCAGCTTTTCCAGGGAGAAAGCAGGAGGCAGGGCGGAGAAGGGAGGGCAGGGGATGTATAAGGAAAGGGCGTTCAGTAGAGAAGAAAGGAGCTGACCTCGGGAGGACAGGGGGAGGCTCCCTGGGAGCCCCATGAGGGCTGTGCTTCCAGCCCAGCCGCTGGCCTTGGGAGAAGTTTTAGAGGGGAGTGACGTCACCAAAGGTGGGGATGAGAACAAGGCAGTAAGTCACTAGGTCCCTGGGGTGGTCCCAGGCCGTGAGCAAGAGGATGCCCCCAGAAGGACTTGATCCTTGTCTGAGAAGGACCAGGAGTCAGGGAAGGGAGGCCATGCTGGCCCAGAGAACGCATGTGACTCGGGGGCACGGGGTATGGGGAAGCCCTGGGGCCAGGGAGGGCTCTGCTCCCCTACCCTGAAAGGGGGGGATAGGGTGGAGATCCTCACACCTTTGGAGGCAGGGAGGCCAGTGAAGCCGTCCCACTACAGGGGAGCCTCCTGGCCTCCACGTGGGGGCCTGCCTGGCAGGCAGGGGAGTCACAAGTTGGCCAGGGCGAGCATGAGGAAAGGGGACAGCCCAGTGGAAGGAAGAGCCTGGCCCAAGTTCCCAGCAAACTCCAGAAAGGAGAGCCGAGCTGCAGGGCTTCAGGGCAGGTAGAGGCGGGCTGCAGGCAGGAGGAGCGTCAGGCAGGAGGAGCGGCAGGCAGCTGCAACGGTACCGAGGCCCAAGCAGGAGAGCAGGTGGGTTTGGTTAGCAGAGCTCTCCTGCTGAAGCCTGGAACGTGGGCTGAGGGACAAGTTTAGGGATGGTATCCCTGCGAAGAGGTAGACACCATCCTAACAAGGCAGACTGAAGGCCGGAACTAGGGCCGCGCTTATGGGGAGAGAGACCACGGGGTGGCCGCCTGGAGGGGCTGATGGGCTTGAGGAGCCTCCTGGGTGGTGAGGTCGTGCTGTGGATGGGAACAGGAAGGAGGAACATGCCCCGAGAGAGAGATGAGTTTAGGTTTCAGTACACGGAGTTTGGGGTGCTCAGGAGACATCCCCATGGAGCTGTCTGTCCATGGGCAGCTGGACGGCAGGGTCAGATGTCCGGGACACAGGGCTGACCCCGTGATGTTTGTGAACATGTGAACATGCAGGGCCTGGGGACTGGCACCTTGTTCAGGGAAGAGCTGAGCAGCTCCCTCTGCTCAGGATGCAGGATGGGAAGGCGGACGGAGGCCGAGGCTGGGCAGGGTGGATAAGTCAGACAGAGCTCTTGGGGAACCCAGGGGAGTGGGGTCTGCAGTGAGAGGGAGACCTGGAGCCAATGCACCTGGTGTGAGGCAGTTCTGGAGACCCCAAGCACAGCCAGGCATGGCCGTGGGTGTGGCCCCTGAGCGTGGTGGTGGCATGGCTGTGGCCATAGACCCTGAACTCCACCACAGAACAGCTGGGGCATGACCAAAGAAGGAAGGTGTGTGCTCGGCTCACAGATGGAGGCTGAGGACACAGAAACTATCCAGGAGAGCCCAAGGGACAGAGTAGGGTGGAGGCCAAGAGGAGGGATGAAAGGCGAGTGAGAACCAGGAAGGTGGTCCCTCTCACAGTGCCAGAGCCACCCCAGAGGGAGTCCGCCCTTCTGCCCTCTCAGGGACAGACACTGCACAGGGCAGACGCCTTTGGACCCACCCCACCGTCCAGGTCCTGCAGGGGTGCTGACCAGGGCAAGCCAGCTTCAGAGAAGGTGCACCCAGGAGCCCTGGTCCAAGGCATTTGGATGTCAACTGGCCGACTTGTCAGGCAGACACATGGCTTCTCTCCTGAGCTGTATTCCTGGCCGCCCCTGGATGAGGACCTCAGATTTGCATCCATGCAGCGGGATGCTAAGTCCTGATGTCTGCGGGCTGCGCTTGGACCTGGGGGTTTCAATGCTGCCCAAGTGCTTCGGGCAGGAATGTGCATGCACTGCTGGGTTTTCTTGGATGCTGATCAATTAAATGGAGAATAATAAATTCCTCCACCTATCTTTTTGAGAAATTAAAAGAGAGAATCCCATGAGACGTGGTTCTAGAATCCTCAGCTCTATAAAGTCTCCTTTAGGAAAAGGTCTGAGCGTGTGCTCAGGGCTCACAGAGGCAGGAGGTGTCTCTGGAATACTTTGATTTTAGATAAACCCAGAGCACAGAAGAGCAAGCAGGAGGGCTGGTACTCTGGAACCCGTGAAGA
Source organism: Glaucomys volans (assembly GCA_020662805.1). Lineage (NCBI taxonomy): Eukaryota > Metazoa > Chordata > Mammalia > Rodentia > Sciuridae > Glaucomys > Glaucomys volans. Next base: position 599,751 of record JAJEJO010000738.1, read on the forward strand.
TGCAGGGTGGGCCCCGATTCGCCTACTCACTCACTTGTCCATTTACTCCATAAAAATATCCCAACCAACCCCAGGCCCCAGCTGCCTCTGACTGGTCCCCTGCTGGACCTCTCTTCCAAGTCAGGTTACTGGCCTCGAGGCCTGGCCCCACTCACTGGCTTCTCTCTGTGGCCCACAAGGTGGGACAGCTCCAGGCAAGAGGAAGTGGTTCTTGGGGCAGGGGTAGTGGGCGATGCCCAAGACCCATGGAAGGAGAAAGGGGGCTTCCAGTGACAGGGCACCTCCCCAGCACCCCAAGATGAGGCTTCAGAGGGAGGTGTGCAGGGATCTTCTCCAGCTAGAATTTCTTGCCTACCTAGAGAGTGTGCTCGTTTCTCCAGCTGAGGGTCTGAACGCCCTTGCCCTGCGGAGCTGTTTGCCCATGTGGATTTTTTGAAAGCTATTGCCTACCCATTCTGTGCCATGGGCTTGGCAAATAGAACCCTAAGCAGTCACTCACTTAAATGGTTGCCACTTGCCATGGTTTATATAACAGAGATCAGAAAGAACCAGAGCAGAAATCCCCCACCGGTTCTGGGGCCATTCCCACCAGCAGCTGACAGAGGCCTGGGACATCAGTGCCTCCTGAGCCTTTCCACTTCTGCTGCCATGGTCAGTGTGGGCACTGAGACCTGGAGAGGACTCACCCGAGCATCAGCATTGGTTCACCTAGAGGAAGGACAGTTTGCAACCCAATCCGCCAACAACAGAACAGGAGGCCTCCCAAAGCAATGGCGGTGGCCCCCAGTTTGTTGGCAAAGGTCACTGTACCTGGGATGCCATGAGAGGGCCCACCCTGCCAAGGGACCATTACAACAGCCGATCTCCAGGGCCCCTTTCAACTAGGAACTTCTTTGACCCCATGGTTTCAGGGAATGGGACTTGGAAATTACGGTGGCAAGACCGAGGCTCTGAGTCCTCGGGAACGAGGAGTTGAGAGCCACGGCCAGCTGGCATTTGGGTATCCTAGCTAACAGCCACCTCCACAAACTACCCAGTTCATGGGGCAGAAATTGTTATTCAATTGGCTAAAAAACATCGATGGGCCATGGCTCCATTTTGGTGACAGGGGACAGCAGTGGCCCCGGCAGGCAGAAACTGAGATCTGATTCTGCAGGGCTCCGACCTCTCCTCCCAAGCACCTTTGCTGCAGAGGCGATGCCGTCGGTTCGGATGTGTGTGAACGCACTCGCATAAAGTGGTTTTATGGTCTGGCTTGGTTTGTAAGCCGAGCAAACAGAAAAATCTCAGGAATAAAAGGGGCAATAAAACAATTACATAACGCTTTGAACTCACACTAATACCACCCCTATCTCAAGGCGCTCAATGTGTTTTACAGGCAAGTTTAGAACTGCAGCCGTATCCCCCCTTATCAGTGGGGGAAACTGAGTCACCGCTCTGCAAGGGCTGGGAGCCCACAGGGTTTGTTTCTGAGAGACCCCCTCTGGAGCCCTTCAGTGGGTGGGCCAGCAAGAGCATGTTCCTGACCACACCTTTGTTCTGAGCATAAAGGTGCAGATTCTTATCCCTAGGCTCTACCCTGCCCACACAGCCCAGCCTCGCCTGAGCTCCAGGGGTAGCTTGTGACTCCGGCCTCGACAATGAGATGCTTGTGGACACGGACACCGTCTGCCCCTCACCTCCTGCGAGGTTGGCCCTGCAGTTCCTACTGTGTAACAGAAGCAACAAGACCTGAGAAGGTCAGAGCTCCTCCCCAGCAGACAAGGCCTCAGAGCTCCCACTTCCCTCACCAGGGACAACTACTTCCAAGAAAAAGAACCCAGAAGCCCACCGATCCCTCCTGTCCTCACTTCTGAACACAGGGAAGGCCGTGATGGATTTAGACACATTGTCCTTGGAGTCCAAGAGCTGTGTGGGAGACAAGAACAAGTCATGGGATGGGCCAGAGAGGCATTTCTAAAATCACAGATGTAAAGAGCCACAGAATATTTATGAGAGATTGTTAAAATAATGGAGAAAATTCCAGAATGACCAATACAATTGTAAGATTGTTAAAATTATGGAAAAGATCTAAAGTATTTCTCTTATTTTTTAAAAAACTATTCAATATTTGGAAACTGTCACATCGAATACACTTTGATGGTCCAGTATGGGAACCACCAGGAATCCAGTATCATACGCCGTTGACTGCAGCACCCCCACTTTGGGTTCTGAGGAGCCCCCTCTTTCTTGGTGTGCTGCAGTCCTTCCCAGCTCCAAGGAGCTCCGCTGGCTGTTCGCTGTCCTCCTGGGCATGCCAGGCTGCTTCCCGGTCTCCTACAGCTGAGTACACCACGTGACGAGTGCCGGCCAGAGGAACGTGCGCTGGCCAAGGTGCCTCTGCGATGACCTGTTAAACTCCCTGGCGGTGCTCGCTCTCCTCTGCCTCTGCCGTCTGCCTCCTGGCTGTCAACACCCCAGCAATCTTGGAAGACGCTGAGGACGGCAGAGCGGCTGTCGGCCTGGACCCTGAAGAGCTGGGTGGAACAGAACCATCCGGCCTACTGCTGACGGAACATGATTGATCTGGCCTTAATTAGTAGGTCCAACGTGCACAAGTGAATCTGATTCACGGGATGGAAGTTGATCATTTGAGTGCCTAAAAAAATCAACCACAAAACAGTTCCAGTGACAGTTACATGCTACAAAATGTTGTAATGACTAGAATTCTCTAACTAATAGGGCAATTTAGAGATAATAATCCACCCTCTTAGGCCAAAAATGAAAAATTCTAAGATCAGCTCCTGCAGGACCCGGCAGAATGAAACCCGAGACAGGAGCACCATGGAATTCTCCTTCCGGAACTGGGGCCTGCAATACAAGTCCACTTCTTCAATAGCCTTCCTGGACGCTCCAGGCGGGCATGACAAATTGGTCTTGTCCGGAAGCCACCTCCAGGTGATTGAGAGTGGCTGCCTGTGCCGAGGCTTCGGGCCAGGCTGGCCGAGCAGGAGCCAGTGGTGAGTGAGCAAGGGCACAGGAGGGCATGGGGCTTGCCTGCCCGCCTGTGCTCCCGCCACCTGGAGAGGGCAGGTCCCTGCAGCATGGCCTGGGTGCCTGATCCAACCTCACCCTCCTCGCCCTCCCGAGGTCTGTTGGATTAAAATCTCCAGCAGTGGACCCTGGAAACCACCCAGGGACTGCCCCAGAGCAAAGCAGAGGCAAGCTCGCCACACCCAGGGCAGGTTGGCCCTGGCTGGGTGGCCCTGGCTGAGCCACCTCTCTGCTCCTTAGCTGCCTCACGTGTGCAGGGGCAATAATGACGCATCAGGAGGATTGAATGACCGAAATGGCCCTGATCACCTTCTCTTCTAGGAGTCTGAGGGGAGCTTTGTCCACCGCCACGGGTGAAAATTCCATGCCCCGTGGTGTCCAGGTGCCCGGCAGCACCCTGTCCCCACAGCATGGAGGGTCAGCATGACAGTCTTGGCTCCCCACTGACTGCTGCAAGCTGCTCTGTGTCCATTCCACACCCAAGCTGGGAAGGACACTGGACAGGGAACAGTGGCCGAGAGGAGCCCAGAGGGAGACTCGGCCAGACCACACACATGCTATGATCGGGACTGTGAGGTTACAGTGCCAGGGACTTCGAAGCTGGTATGGTGACAGCAGCACACATGGTCACAGTGCATTGTGATGGGGAGGTGCTGACCATCCTGGTGACATGGCATGGGGGCCCGTGAGCTTCCACCCCTGCCCTGGAGCTTCCGCTTTCACGGTTAGTCTGTTGCCTCTCCGTCGTCAATAAACACGCCTCGGCTCTGGATCTCTCAACAGCATGGTGAGGGAAAGGGAAAGGGAGACCCCACTCAGGCCAGCTGGTACCCTCCAAGACTGACCAAAGGCACCCCTGACCTTCCCCTGCCACCAGGAAAGGGATGAGCTGGAGGCATGCTGGGAACTCAGATCAACCCAGAAGGCTCTGGGAAAGGGCAGGAGGGAAGTGCCCAGGGCTAGTGGCTGTGGCCCCTACCAAGGTCAGGCACAGTAGCAGTCTGGAGATGAGGTGCCCCCTGAGGCCCTGACTCAGGGGTCACCCGGTCCCATGGCAGCCCACAGACAGGCACAGGACACTGAGGGCTCCGCTGCCAGCCACCGGGCAGGGCTCCAGGGTCCTGGGGCTGCTTCTCCTCACTCACTGCACTCCAGGAGGTAGGACCCAAGCTTGGCCCCCATGTTCGCATCCCACCACCAGAAGGCCAAGGAACCAGGTAGCCAGGCTTCTCTGTTTCACTGGTGAGTGAGGGAGCCCAAATATAAGAAGTGGGCTCACAGACTTCAGTGCCAGAGACCAGCACAAGCTTGCCGAACCATTGGCTACTTTCATCTGATCAACACACAGGAAAGCCGAAAACCCCTGATCTTCCTGCTCTATCTGCTCATCCCTCCATGGACCACTAAAACCAGGCACTGGAGGATCGTGTGATCATGCAGCCAGGAAGAAAGACCCAGGTGGGTGTGGGGCACCGATCTTGGTTGACTTTTCAAAGTGGAGCCTTTGCCCTTGGAGTGGGATCTCAGCCAGTCCCAGTGAACTGAGGGGGGCCAGTGGTTCCGTGGGCCCCTGGGTACTTGGGGACCCGACCTGCCTAAGCTAGCGCATTCCGCTGAGCCGCTCACCAGCCGAGGAGCCAGGAAGTCTGCGCTCCGGCCCTGCCCTGCCGCTGCTCCTGGCACGGCTTTGAGGAGATCTTTCAACTTCTGTGACTCAGTTTACTCACCTGCCAAATGAAGATAATCATGCGGAGCTCAAAGGACTTTTGTGAGACTCTAATGAGTATTTATAAAGCACTTTGTAGGAGTTTATAGTTATTTGAGCTGGGAAAGGAATTACAAATTATTCAGGAGTAAACAGTACTTAGGCTCTGGGCTTTCAACAGCCATCAGGCTTTCCTGGGTGTGCACTGAAACAGGACACCCCCAGGTTCCATCCATGCAGACCAGCCTCTCCTCCCGAGCGGCTCACCGCGGGCCCAGGAGGGCCGCTCAGCGCCATGTCATGCATTGTGCAGACAGGAGCCAGCAGGATGACTGGACTCAGGCAGAAGCCAGACACTCAGAGCTGGTTGAAAAGTCGTCTCGGGGATCAGGACCATGAGCCCATGGAGAGACACTCCCAAAGCCAGATAAACCTGATTCCTCCCCAACCACGCGCCTCTAGATGGAGACGTGCTGCGTATGTTCGGGGGATCTGCACTGCTCATGGTGGTAATAGATGCTCCCTCACAAAGGAGCACGGCTTTCGTCCCCGCAGCAGTTTGAAATAAGAACTGTAGTGCCCTGGGGCACAGGGACAAAGAATCAAACGAGGCGATGCCCCTCACCTTCCCTCTCCCCTGTTTGCAGGACTCTGTGAGGGCAGGTGGGCATTGCCATCTCCATCCCGTGGGCGGGATGCAAATCTGAGAGGGGCATGTTGTCCGGTGTCAAAGGTGCAGACAGCCAGCCCTGGTGGGGCACGTGCCCTGCCCTGCACGTCTCTGCTCCCGCCTCTGTTTCCTGGCTGCCCAGTCTCCATTACGGCTGGCTCCTGCAGTGCCGGGCAGGTGTCCCAAACTCTGCCGTCCTCTCTTGCCCCACAACAACCCCCTGGAGCTGCCACGCAGGACAGGCAAGACGGGGAGGGCAGGAGAAAGGAAGTGTCCCTGGCAAACGTGGGTGCCTCCGGCTGTTCTTGGGGTGCTGCGGGAAGCTCTGCAGGGTTCGAGTGCTGGTGGAGGAGCCCACTCCGTTCTGGACAGAGCCTCTGCTTCCAGGCCAGCCTGCCCCGCAGAGCCATCCGCCGCCGGCTTCCCAGTTCACTGGACCAGGCGGTCAGAGCACCGGGTTTTCTCTCAACTCCTTCCCAAGAGGAGGGAAGGCTTCCTACCCCTGATCCACTCGGAAGAAGGAACCCGCGTGGGGTGTCCCCACCTCTCCCGAGGCAGCATCCCCACCACAATGCATTCTCACATGAAGAGCAGGGGCGTTTTGAAAAGAGAGAGGGACCATTGCCCAAAGGAGCCAGGTGCGGAGTCCCCACAGGCAGCAGCCTTGCCCTCGCCACCACCAAGACAGCACACGGGTCACGGTTCCGCTGTCATCCATTCAAACGCCCCACAAACCTTCTCTTGGAAGCCGG
>JAJEJO010000738.1:605920-623158 GCA_020662805.1 Glaucomys volans
CGCTGTCATCCATTCAAACGCCCCACAAACCTTCTCTTGGAAGCCGGGCCTCGTGCCAGCCGGGGGCCATGAAGGGTGTGAGGGGTCGTTCCTGGCCTCCTGGAGCTGTGATTGCCAGGGGAGCAGAAAACTGCCACAGTCCCAGGAGACCGCCTTCGAGGAGGGATAAGCTACGCGGGAAGTTTTCCATGCTGCTGGGTGAACCCTGCTTCTCCCTGCTCAGCCATAGGTGTTGGGTCCAGTGCAGGCTCTTGCCTAGGACGGCTCCCAGCCTCCCAGTTCCCTTCAGCCTCTGTCTTTGTCGTGCCAGACACCGCCGCCCGCTCTGGGGCACTGCTCTCCTGGCCCACTCTGGCTCTCGGTGGGTCTCCTTGGTGACACCCCTTACCTTCCTTCCACGTGGTAAGGCCCACGTAGCATCACACCCTACTCAAGGGCAGGAATGTGTCCTGTATGTAGTTGGTGCTCAATAACTGTTTGTGGGATTTAATTAAATCCTACTGGATACTATATCAATCAAAATGAGAATGTGAAATTACATTTACCGGGATTAAAAGATTCCTACAGTGGAGCATCATCCACTTTAGAAAGCAAGTTACAGATGGAATGTTCTAGGATGACGACGGCTGGGTCTTGTCCCAGTCAGGCTCCTGGTAGGAAGGGGTCATCAAGACCGTCCATTTAAAGGCACTCCAGGGAAAAGGCTTCCTGAAGAGCGGTGGTGAAGTGCGAGGATGGGAGGGAGACTCCAGACCCGCCAGGCGGACGCATGGGCCACCCAAGCACGAGACAAGAGGAGAGCTCTGGGGCCTGGCAGGGACGGGGCTGCCGGAGGGGCCAGCAGTAGGTTCCGAAGCTCCGCGGGAGGACTGCCCTCACCTCTGAGCCTGCAGGTTTTTACTTGCCATATCTCTCTTCCTGGAGCGGAGAAGGAAGCCAGGGCAAGGAGCTTGTGCTGTGCCAGGAAGGGTCCCCTCCTGGGACAGGAGGACAGAGCCAGTGGAGGAGAATAGGTCAGGGTGGTGAGCACAGGCCACTTAGAACACGTGCAGGAGCAACCTGCAAGGACGTGCCAGGTCCAGAGAGGCGTCTGTGAGGGGCCAACTTTCCCATCCCGTTCCATGAGCTGCATGGTTTCTGTGGCGGAGGGGAAATAGGTCTTCCATTCAGCCCTCCAGAGGTGCACACGGGCCTAACCCGCAGCAGCCCCGTGGTAATAAATAGCGAAGGGCACTTCGGGGGTCTCCTTCAAACATTTCCATCCGGACCCGTCATGTTGAAGACACACCTAACTGTTCTCAGACTCCTCTGCTCGCCGACTGATTCATTCAGCAGTTTTTCTGAACGTGCTCCCTGCTGGACCCAGGAGCGAGGCTGCTAGTCCACAAGGCGGACGCGGTGCTGGGCCTCTACACCCTCTGGCACAGCCCGCGTCAGCGGGGAGATGCAGGTGGCAGGGGAGGGGTGTGGGCCCGCCCACAGGAGAAAAGGAACCATGACCCAACTCACAGCAAGCCTGGCCTCTTCCCCCCTAGACAGGGACGTGGGGCTGCCCCAGCATCAAACCAGGCTTGTCACCCCGTCTCTGTAAGGCCAGGGTCACAAACTAGGTGTGTATCTTGGTTTCTCCTGAACTAAGCATACGAACTCAGATTGGGTCTATGTAACACGAATTTAGATGAATTTCATTTTGAAAATCAGAAAACACAGTGGATACTGCACAAGCCTGAGAGCACGCGATGCTCCAAGTCCCCTGGGCAGAGCCCGCTGCGTGCCCTGCCCTTTGCCCTACACCCCACCTGGGGCTGGGCCTTGAGGTCATCACAGAGTCAACCTGACGTTCTCTTCCAAAGACACAGCTTCCATATTCCCAATTACAGGGATCCTACATAAACCCAAGGGTATGCCAGACCCCATAAAATGCTTGTTTCTTAAATACTTTTTGTTCAAGAAAATACCTAATGACAAAAGTCTATGATGAACTTAACTATTTGTACAAGTAAACCTGCATTTTATTAATTATAGCTATCCATCAATATTCAAAGACCCACAGGTCACGTGGGGAGGAGGTGGCGTTTCTTTCCACGGGCACACATATTCTCACTTATCAGCACACATTGGAAATATCCTAACTAGACCAAACCACAAAATGCTACCCCATTAACCTTCATCACTTAGAGCTGTGAAAACCAGGCCCAGGGTGGCTGGGCGCTGGCCTGGGTCCCACCACAGGACATCAGAGATGTCCTGAGAGCCAGCTGCGGTGAGCAAACAGGACCTCCTGACACCCAGCATCTGAGTCAGGGAGAATGGAACTGCTGCTCACTTCTCAGTGTGGCCCCATGTCCTTGGGCAGAAGCCTCCACCATAGTCAAGACCAGCAAAGGTAGGCTCAGAGCCATGATGGCAGGCAGCGATGACTGACTCTTCCACTCCCATCAGCTCCATCATCCCCGAAGGGGCAGCTGGACCAACTGTCCCTCAGACCAAACTGACACTGATGGTGCCACTTGTCCTTCATCTCAAAGCCAGCAGCTCATTGCTAACGCACCACAGCAATGTGCCCGGGAGACGTCACAGGAGATGAATGAATTGTGAGACACTGAGCTTCGGGTCCTCCCTGAAGGATTTCCTCCAGCAGACTCAGGCAACAGGAGGTCTGGACTCCAGAGGTTGAAACCACCTGTGCTGAGTACTGCTGCGGAGCATCCTGAGTGGGACCGGTAAGAGTTGTTGCCTGTGGTCTCCCAAAGGATGGAGCTCCAATAACCCTAACAAGAGTGAAGCCTGCCCGTCTGACCTGGAAATGCAGTTCCCATGTTCTAGACAGAGGCTGCAGCTCTCCATTTACTCTTTCATCTAGATAAACACACGAACTGTCTCTTGATACAAAATATCTGATGTAGGAAGGAGGGGGCCACATATGTTCAGGGAGCTGAGACTCCGCTTCCGGAGAAAAAAACTGGCTTCTGGACAAAGCACCAAGGGGGACAGAATGTGGATGAGTCCCGTGTGTGTGATTGAGAAGATTTAGATCCACTCAACCAGACCTAACGGACTCGCAGGAGCCTCGGGACTCCAACTCCCCGGATGACGGGCAGATGTTTGTGTGGAGTCTGAGTGTGGGTCAAGTGTGGCTTCTCTTTGTCACACTCCACTTGCTTCTCTGCATCTGTCATGTGAGTAAATGCCCAGCCTGACCTCGTCACTTCCTTTGCAAAAGGAGGGCAGCAATTCTTTGTCAACAAGCTCTGTGTCTCTCTGAGATCCGGACGGAGAGAGTCTTGCACTGCTGGGCTTACAAATTCATGTCCTCGTTATTTTATGTCAGAACACAATACTAATCCTCCTGACCCCCATAGTGCTTGGTCACACTAAATAAACGGGCCCAGATTTCACATGAGGCCAAAGGAGGCAATAGAAGCCTCTGAAGGGGAGGTCTGCTGAACACAAGATCAAAGTGCCTCTGGAGGAGCCCTTGGTAAACGGCAAGACTTCCAGGTGTGGCCAAGAGAGGAAAGGAGGTATCTGGGGACCTTGCCAGCATGATGGGCCTGGGAGTGCTGCTATGGAGTGGAAATGTTTCTGAGTGTCACCCAGTAATGCACTGCTTGGATAAGCATCCATGCGCAACCAAATGCAGAGCCCCCAGGATCTCCAGGTTCCCAGTGCATCTGCCAAGGACTCTGAACGTGCATCCAAGTACATCAGTGAGTCCGTTTTGCATCATCTGTGCTCTGAGGTCCAAGCCAAAGAGAAACCTGTTCCCAGACTGAGTGGGGATTTCAGAACTAGGTAAGTATTCACCAAGGAGGCTCTGAGTGTGCTTCCCTGCCTGTGAGATGATTGTGATGGAAAGGAATCAGCTACGGACCATCTGCACCTCATTAACAGGAGCGGCTGAAAAGGAGGCCAGACTCACCGAGTCAACCCAAGAGCCCAAGAGCAGACTGATGCCCGCCTGGCCCAGAGCACATCAGGAGGAAGAGATCCCACGTCTGTGGAGTGGGAGGCCCGGATGCACCTCACTCTTCACTGCTATCCTCAGTGGTAACTGGGAATGGAGGCACTTCTTTTTCTTTCCAGAAAAAGAGGAAAACATTCCATGAGGATCATGTGGCCAAAAATCTCATCCTATGCTGATGAAGGAAGGAGACAGAGGCTGCGACTCATCACAAAAACTCACATTCCAAAGGTCTCCACAGAGTCTCCTCTGAAATGGTGTGGAGGGAGGCCTCTCCTGGAGATTCACGGCGACTTCTAGGGCCACAATCCCCAACTGATGTAGGCAATGACTTCAGGGGGTGCAGATGTGGATGCCTTTTTTGGTGAGAGTCACATTTGCCCTAACGGTTGTATGTAACTAGCACACCCAGCTTGTGCTTCAAGACGCTGCCTAGGCTCAGGATGGAAGGCAGACGGACTACAAATGTGTAAGTGCAATTGTTCAAACACAGCGATGTGTGCAAAGGTGGTGTGCAGAGAAGCAAGACAGGAAAGCAGAGGTGGCAGGCGAATAGCTAAAAACTGGAAAATGTTGTCGAGGACTGACACCAGGTGGGTCCCCAGGCATGGTGGTGGGTGATGCACAAATCCAGCTTGATAGCCCAGCGCCTCACTACCCACCCAGGACCTTGGCAATGCTGCAAGAGCCACTTGGTTTTGCACCACATTAGGAAGTCTTACCCTGAATGACGTGAGCCAAAGAGATTCCCTTTATGATCCACAGGCTCTGGATCATGTCCTTGAGGTTGAATCAAATGTTTCTAGTGCCCTAGGGGACCTTGAGGATTTCACTACTCCTCTGGATTAACTTGGGCCCCAGGCACAAGGAGAGGTCCCAGCAGGTTTCTCATTCTTCCCTCCACCCCTTGACCTCACCTCTGAGAGGACAAGCAGGGGGTTTTGAACAAACCTGGTCGAATTCATGGACATGAATGGTGCTCTGGTGATAGGTGCGGATGCTGGAGGCCACCATGGCATCTGAGGTTTTGGGGTGCCTGCAGTTTGATGGGAAAGTGGGTGTGGGGAGTGGCCATCAGCCCCAGGAGAAAGTCAGAACATGATGCCTTTTAACGTGTTGCTGGAGTTCTCATCTCTGCAGCTCATTCCCATAGTGGGCAACTGCACAGCTGTAAAAAAAGTGAGTCAGAGCAGACATGGAAATGAGGAAAAAAGAGGGGGCTGCAGAACGGCATTTTAGCATGATTTGCTGTTACACAAAATGAAAGTATTTACCTATGCTTACACACAAGCACATGGTGTTTCTTAACCAAAAACCGTTCACAGTGGTTATGTATCCAGGGAGGGCTGGAGGATCAGGGAGCAAACTTCGAAGCTCCATGCTGTCTCTGTGTTGGCGATTTTTGCAGTGAACTATAACGCTCTTATAACAAAGGCATTTTTGAACAATGACAAACAACAGGGCAATATTTAAAAGCTTATGTCCACGGCCCAGGAAGATTCAGTCCCTGAGACGTATGTTAGAGCGAAACATCCATTTGCATTTATGTAATAATCACACTAGCTAATACAGGTTGCATAGTAATCATCGTGAAATAGACTCGCATGTATGTAACCATCACCGTGCAGAATGCACATTGCAGGACGGTCATTCCGAGGCCTCTTTACACAGAAGTACAGGCAGGACGTGGAGCACTGAAAGCATTTGCCGGGGTCCGGGTGGCTGGTCCACGGTGCAGCAGGAAGTTGGTGGCACCCCACACCCCAGCTCTGATGCCACAGAAGCTCTCTGAGGTTAGGTTCCATTTCTCTGCCTCACAAATGGGGACATTGAGACTTTGGGATTTGGTCCAATGGTCGTGGCAGGGAAGCCAACTCTCCAGCCACCCTCATGTGGTCCTTTCCCTAGTATAGAATAGTCACTGGGGTTTCATTTCCTAGTCCCCAAGCTCAAGGGAATGTGATGGAAGAGATGTGTGTCACTCTGGGCTAATGTGCTAAGACACACCCTCTCTCTCACCTTCACCTCTAGGCAGAGATCCCCAGGGCTTAGTGGACTGTGTGGCCACCAACTGGAAGGAGACTGGATCCCTGAATTCTCACCTGGAGGGGAGCCACCCACTGACCTACGTGAGAAGTCAGCATCATGTCACATCTCTGAAATGAGGGTGTGTTTGGTGCTGCTGCTATAGCTGCATGGTAGTGACAGAGGGTCATCAGGTTTCAAGGGCTAAAGAGGAGCACCAGGACTCCAGGGCTATGAGGCTTCAAAACCCATGTCCATTCTACCACACTGAAATGCCCCCAACCACAAGTCTACTCCACTTATCTACCCAGTCCTAACCAACCTCCAGTCCTGCTTGGGGCCCTGGACTGAAAAAAGCCACATGGAGAAATCAGAGGCCTCCATGCAGATGGCAGCCACCCATCACCCACCATGTCCCCACACCCTTGCCTGCACAGGGGATGGTCTAGGGTGGGAAGGGCTTCCCAGAGAGACTTGGTGACCGGCAGCTTTCCAGCAGTGTGGCCAGGCATCTCTACGTCAGGGAGGGCCCCGAGAGCCCTGGCTTCCCCTTCTGTCCTGTATCTGTTGTCTGGGCGCCTGCTCTGCCTGGGCTCACATTTACCTAAGCCACTTCTGAGAGCAGCTGCCCTTGTTAGTGTGTCCCTGCTTGCCACAGTGGCTGAGCTGAGCTGGGCCCCATCTTACATCCGCTCATACCCAGGCCCTCGTCCAGTCACCCTCAGTGGCAGGAAGTGATGAGCTCCTGGAGGACTCAGGGAGGTGACTGCCTAGTCTGCAGGGGGTTGGAGGTAGTGGTGGGGACTGGGGCTGCAAAACCCTTAGCAGGTGTTCCTCCCCTATGCAGCTCCAACACTCAACAGATTCGACCCTGTCGTGTTGATTGGGAGAACTGGATCTGGCAGAAGAAGCTTGCCGTTCTAGTGCGCTGCGATCCTCCCTGGTCACTCTGTGAGCTCCACGCGTGTAGAAATGTTGGTCCCGCCATCGCCAGGTTTGGCTCTGCAGGGGCAGAGATGGGGTCTGGGTCTATGGGCTGCTGCTTCAGGAGGTCCCAGCAGGCTACCTGAGCACCAAGAGAGCCCGCGACCCTGTTGTCAAGTGTGTCTCTCAAGGAGAACGGGAAATTGGAAAGTCATCAGTCGGAGGAAATTACATTTTTCTTTGACCACAGCGATCGTCTGGCTAATTTGTTCAAGCGGGTAACCCCAAAGAAAGGGGAGAGGCAGAGCGAGGATGGCTCGGGGACCGAGGGCACAGAGACGGAGCCTCCGCTTGGGGCTGATCATGAACCCCAGCTCTGCCAGGCCACACAGCCTCCTGCCTGCTCTCTGGAGAGGCCCCTGCTGGTGACAGACACCACATCCTGCAGGCCCCGGAGGAGTGAATGAGGACCATCAGAGCCGGCATGACTGGCCAGCGGTCAGAAACCGGAAGTGGGCCTGAGCCCTGGAGACAAAAGAGGAACTCCCCAGTGGGAGCCAATCACAGACGGCAGAAGAAATCAGCGTGGTGGTGTGGTGAGCCCAGAGAGCGTCTTTCCTCATATTTTCCAAGACCTATGCTTTTTTTGTCTTGTTGAAACCCTACGCAGGGGATTCACACGGAGGCCTCTGCCCTCAGCCGGCGGGGCCGCACCAGGCCTGAGCTGCGGCACAGCCAGGGCCTGCGTGCTCCGGAAAAATCAAGTGATGGCCTCTGCTTTCAGGTGGAAGTGCTTCCTGGACGCCTCCATTGGACTGGAGGAAATTTGCTGATTCCTGAGGAAGAAAGGTAGTCGGGTGATTTCAAAATAAAACACAAAATTAAATCTTTTTACAGAAAAAGAAGAAGTAGATTCATCCAGAATAGTTCTCAGTTAAGGAGCACAGGCACCTTTATCGATAACCCTATTTTCCAGATTCTAACAAAATAATCTTGCTGATTATTACATCCAAAGATATGGACACGCCAGATACTCTGCCAACTGTTTGCAGATGTCCACACAGGGTTCCAGACCCCTCTCTAGGCCCTGGGACACAGCAGTGAACATCGACCTGGAGGGGTCACATGCTGATGGAGTGGGAGGCTCAGGCCCACTCCCAGACCACACTTGCTGTGGTTGGAATCCAAGAACCCAGAAATCCAGACATGGCCTTCCTCCTCACTTTAAGCCTTTCCTGGAACCCAGAGAGACAAGCCAGGATGTTCTGGTCCCAACACAGGACAGATCTCAAATCTAGCAGGTGACTCCAAAGGCATCTGTGGTACTGGGTCTTTGGTGAGTGTCTGAGAGGTCCCAGAGGGAGGATTTGGGACAACCTAGCTTAGAGCACATATCTGGGGGGCTTCCTGGGACTGGGTGTCCTGCAGGCATCTGGGCTGCAGGAAGGCAGGACACTATGAGCTCCCACCAGCAGCCTGCGGAGGCCGGTGGGGCTTCCGCACACCAGCGCCGTGTCCCCATGGGACGTTCTTTCATGGCCACCTCCCATCCAGGGGGCCACGAAGGCCTTCGGGGAGCTGCAGCCTCATGGGGCCTACAGTCCCAACAGCTGACCAACATCATACCACCATGGGGGCGTCTTCAAAGACAGACACAAGAAAGGTTGTAGGATCGCAGAGATGAGGGCTCAGGAAAACCCAGCCAGCATTCCTGGGCCAAACCGGGTGGCAACTCTGTCAGAGGCAAGGCAGGGTGTCCTGCTTCTTCCCATCAAAAAGTACACACACACACACACACACACACACACACAATGAGCCAGATGTAAAAGGACAAATACTATATGACTCCACTTTGGTCCTGGGGGACCCAAACTCATAGAGAGCAAGCAGAGGGTGGTGGCAGGAGGAGGGGGAACAGCCAGCATTCAGCTGGGGAAGATGAGAGACTCCTGGGGGTGAACGGTGGTGATAGTGGCACAACCATGTGACTCTATTTGACACCACATAAAAATGTCTAGGATGACAAATTTGATGTTTTACCACAATAAAAAATGATGGAAATATTGATTTTGACTCTAATGATTTAACCTGTGCATTCATTATGCCTGTCAGCACCCTCCATGTTGATGTGCGGCCCACCCTGCCAGGTGCTGGGCTGTGAGATGCGAAGCGAGGGCTGCTTCGATTTTCCTTTGGCAGAACATCCCATAGCACAAAGCCCTCCGCAGCTCAGCTGGATGAATGCTATTTGAAAGAAAAAATAGGGAGGAACAAGCGGACGCAGAACCACCGTGGCATTGCACTGCGATTCTTCTGAAAGTGTGTTCACAAAATAGTCCCAGCAATGGGCATTATCAAGTGCTCTGTATCCGAGTAAGATCTTCAACACAAACAAACAAAAACGCCGAGGGGTGCAGGAAGCACCTCGAGTTGCTTCGGCACAAAAGCTCCCCCTGGGTGTCTTCTCCTGCGGGACAAGACAGGAAGTGACCACCAGCTGCCTTCCCTGCTGACTCGGCTGTGATGCTTCCACAGTAACTTGACTTCACTTCTTGCTGCTTCCTGGGGTGAAACATGCTCGTTTTCTAGTAAATAAGCTATTTAAGGGGTAGGAAACTCAACAGCAAAAGATAGGAACAGAGAGAGAAATCCTGGCACGCATGAAGCCAGAAAGCACATCTGCCAGGGACCAAAATGTCCCCTCCTCGTTTCCTTGTTGTTGCTGAGTAACATTCTACATGTCCACAAATTCCTACCTTTTTCTTAACATCTCCCATTAGGTCACCACTGGGTGCCCGGCCATTTACAGCAAAGAGTGTATTGGTTGTTTTCTCTGCAGAACAAAACCAAAGTCTCATCTGAATAAAGTTGCATAAAAAATAAGGGCTGTTTCCTGCTTAGTAGAGCAGACGTGCCAGGAGTTTGGACAGGGCTCCTGGCCTGCTTCCTAAGATGTTCCCAACATCTGCAGAGATCCCAAAATATGAAACCATAGTGGGAAAGCTCTTCCTGTGCTTTCAGATGCAGAGTGACAGGACCTATCACTCATGGCAACATCACAAAAAAGAATCTGAAAGACCTCTGGTCACAAAACATTGAAATATGCCACATGAAAATAACAAAAATGGCCTTAACAGCATAGCTGATATCAGCAAAGGAACCTGGGAGACTAAGAGCAAAGCAGGGCTGAATACCTGAGAAAGTGCTGGCACTTTGGCTGCCTGGGCAGGGGGGACCTGGACGGGACAGGTCGCCTCAAGTGACCACAGGCCACACTTCACATAGGTTTATAATTTAAATATAGTCACCTGTACAGTGTGGGAACCCAAGTCAATTAATTAACATAAAGAGTCCTAATCTGGTAAAAGCACTTGCTAAAGCAAATGAAAAACTTCCCTAAAGAAACAGACCTTCAAACTCTGCCACACGAGATTCCCATGAAAAACATTCTTTGAAATATAAGCTCACAATCAAAAATTACAAAATGCTTTCAGAGGCATGAGCAAGAATCTGCTGTGTACAAGAGGCAACAGACACAACTGTAAGGCAGGTCATGAATCCCAAGAACCCCCTGAATATTAGATGATAGAACTCTCAGAAAAAGCCAGTGAGTGACTGAAATAATTAAAATGTAAAAGAAGAAATTAGAATTGTGAGGAGAGAGCCAAGTTCTATTTTAAAATTCCAGGCATGTTTGGAAAACGACCACATATAACTTCTAGAAGTAAAGTATGTATCATTTAAAATTAAAAACTTAATGAATGGGCTAAAGGCCAGATTAAATCACAGAAGAGAGAACTGGTGATCCAGGGAATGCTCTGGAAGGAGATGACCTATAATGCAGCATGAAAAGATAAAGAGATTTTTTTAAATGAAAGAGAACCTAAAAACACAGAAGATAAAATGAGAAGCTCCAGTGTACATTACATAGGAGCTCTAAGAAGAAAGAATGGGGCAAGAGGCAGTATTTTAAAAGATAAGGGCTGAGAATTTTCTAGAACAGGATAGAAACTAGATTCAGGAAGCATAATTAGTTCAAATCAAGATAGGAAACTCTATACACATTGTTTGAAAACACTGTGAAAGGGCAAAAATCAATCAGGAAAAAGATTACTTTGAAGAAAACCAGAGTTTCTTGACAGCAGACTTTTAAATAGCAACAATAGAAGCCAGAAGTCAGTGGAATATTTTCAAAGCACTGAGACTTGAGGAATGATCATACGCAGTTTGCGAGCTAAAAATAGAAAAGAGACAAACTAAGACCTAGCCACTGCACATTCCTAGAGTTATTCAAAGTTACATCTGTAGAAAGAGCTTGATTGGCAGGTGTGTGACCTGGGCACTTATAACAGGACCCTGCTCTTTGTCCAAAATTCTGCTGTCACTAACTTGAAATTTTTGATGATTTTTGAACAGAGAGCTTGGTAGTTCTATATTTCACTGGGGCTTAAAAATTATGTAGCTTGCCAGGCACACCTGTAGACTCAACATCTCGGGAGGCTGAGGCAGGAGGGTCATGAGTTCAAAGCCAGCCTCAGCAAGTTAGCAAGGACCTAAGCAACTCAACGAGACCTCGTCTCTAAATGAACTATTAAAAAGGGTTGAGGATTTGGCTCAGTAGATAAGTGCCCCTGGGTTCAATCTCTGGTATCAAAAAAAAAAAGTTATGCAGCCAATCCTGTATAGACCCTAAGAACCTGGTACCACTGAGAAGCAAATGAGTGGCATCCTGTACCTATGCACAAGTTCAGTAGCACAGATCAAACTCTATGCAGAAAAATCTAGGTCTCATGGCTGGAAAAACACAAAGAAGGATTTGTGAAAATGTGCTTGATAAACTTTTTCAATTAAAAATGCTTCAATCTCTTGTACTTGCGGAGGGGAGGAGGAACCCAGCACCATTAGGAATAGTCCCTAGGAGTGAGAAAGTCACACACCTCCAACATCTCAAAAGCCAGGTGGCCTGCACAGTGCACCAGGGGTCTGAGCATATGGGTGGGGGGAGAAGGGGAGAGAGAGAACGAGTGAGAGAGTTGGCAGAAGGAAGAGCATTTTTTTCAAACATGTCTACATAAATGCTCCTCTTTAGCAGCAGTGGAGGTACCTAAATATCAGTACAATTCAGCTAGAAACATAATCGCACCAATACAAAACCTAGAGGCAGTCCCCTGCTGGTGCTTCAGGTAGGACAAGGACCTGGTAATGGCCATGATGAGGAAGATGCTTCGGTGATGGATCTAATCGCTCATCTCTTCTGTATCAGAAGAGGCTGGTGATATTAGAAGGTGCTGTAAAAGGCTGGGGAAAGTAGCCGTATTAGTATGAAGTTCTCTGATTCATTATTTTTCCCAAGATTGGTTTGTGGCCCTAAGTGATGACAGGGTCTGTCCATTAAAATACTTTTTCACTACCCTGACTTACAAAGAAATGTGCTAATTGGTCTCATTGTATTATATTTGCAGACATCTTGGTCCATTAGACAAAAAAAAAAGGATCAAAACATCAATTAGACAGTAGAATTTTTAGGACTAAAAATTCAGAGTCACAAAATAGATAGCCTCATTACATCAAAACTAAAATGCAGACTTCACTGCTGTTTCTGAGGTTGCCTGGGGTGGAGTTGAAGATGGTGAGTCGGGGTGAAGTGGCAAAGAGAGAACTGGATGGTTTCAGTTCTGTGTGGGTCTCAGAGGCCAAGTTCATGGTGGACCTGGAGGCAGTTTCTGAGCCACTACCTGTGGCTGTGCTGGGTGAGGATTCCTAGGAATGAGACCAGATGAGCATGTAAGGCATGAACTTGATGTAAGTGGGGCTTTTCTTTCAGTGAGTCATTTCTACATGGAGCAGGAGGGTGTGGAGCCTCCTTTCCTAGACATCTCTCAAAATAATTGAACTCTTCAATGGTCCAAAAGGTGCCTAAGGAGTGGACATCAGAGGCTGCAGGGGGCGTTCAGAACGGACTCTTCCCAGACTCCATACCATTTCTCCCTCTGCTCACATGCTCCTGTCCCCAGAGGACTCCCGGCCGTGGCTCTCTCAGACGGCCTCTCCCCTCCCAGGACCTGCCATGTGTGGAGGTAAAGAAGACACACGGAAGGCTCCGGCAGGGGATACCCAGGATCAGCACTAGCTAAAGACACAAGAAACGGTGTTTGCAACGGCCTCTAGACTTCCCCCGGAACACTCCTTCAGATTGGCTTTGGTGACAGGCCCACTCTTTCCTCTTTCAGGTTTTGTACAGAATCTCGAGTCCACAGGGACACTCTGTACAGCACATGCTTCTCTTTGTGCATTACGGATACACATTTGGGGGAAATAAAAATAGAGAAACTCCTTCAGCTGCTCTCCCACGCGAGGAAGGCTGAGGTCCAGCAGCAGTTAACTTGCTGGCCTTTCGCCGGATACCCTGGAAGAATCGTACTGACGGTCCAAGACACTGCGTGAGGCAAGCACTCTGCAACAATGCTAAGGGTCAGAAGAAGAGGACGAGATGAGGGTCATTAAGATAATGAAGACGGGGGATGAGGGGTGGCGACTGTGAGCCCTGGCATCGCGTTCTAGAAGAGACTTAGCCAACACCTTTCTTTCTGCAATACAGGGTCTACTTGCTGAGGACAGCCACCCAGGGACGAGCGATCACACTTCTAAACCCAAGACCCTTAAATGCTACTGGGACGGAGAGGGGCGTTTCTCCATGTGTGGTACGGGGACAAGGGGGTTCAGACTTTTCCAGGGGTTGCAGGTGGAACAAATCTGAAAGCAATTCCGCCCTCACAGCTACTGCTTACGTGTTTTTAGCAGGTCCATTGCCTGTGCCCGTCGCCCTGGCCACATTTGCAGGAAGAATGATAATTAAAAAAGAAAAAAGAAAAAAAAAAAAGGAAGTGCCTGCCCTCTGGATTTAGAGTCCGTCCCCTGGGAAGGTGCTCCAACCGCAAGCTGTTGTCAGGGATCCCTTTGTCCACCTGAGCAGCCTTCCTCCCGTCAAAGCTTCTGGACCTGGCTGCGCCCACCGCCATTTGGAACCGAGATGCTTCAGTCAGGTCTCAACAACACGATGCTGGATGGAGCCTGGGAAGTGCGTGTGGACTGGTCACACATGTGGATGTCTCTTCCACAGGGACAGAGGATGTATGACCATGTCCACAGGCACACACAGCCTGCCAAGGACAAACATGTTGTAAATATTATTTTTCAGCTAAAAAAATAAGCTCTTCACAATGTGCAGTTTGAGGAGCTTAGTCCACAGATTCAAAACCATGAGAATCATATTTTCTTAAAGACTCACAGGAGATAACAAAGCAGAAAAACATGTAGTGTTCTGTGGGAAATCCTGAAGGCTGCGTGTCTGGGGGCCAAGCTGAATGGCAGGGGACTTGCTAAAGGTGCTAGCGGGGATCCAGCTCCAGCCCTGCCTATCTTCCTTCCACTTCCCCTTTGTCTGAAGCGGTGGACAGAAGAAGGAGGAGGTGCCAAAGGACACCAGGGCTCCGGGAGGAACCGAAGCCACCCTGAGCTGCAGGGAGTGGAGGCGGTGACCACTTGCAGGAAGAGTGGTTAGAAACTGCAGCCCCGGGTTGACTCCCGAGGTCCCTCCACGCCACTCTCACTTCCAACAGCCGCCACCTGTGACTCCTCTCCAGCCTGGCCCCACAGGCCAGCGGAGCTGCTTTGCTTGCGCATGGAGGAAACCAGAAGCACGTGGACACACATGTGCCCCTGGGCAGTCCTGACCAGAGGATGCGTGGCAGATGGCATGTGAGCAAGCATGCCGAGGCACTCCTACCCAGGGCTGCCCGTGGGCTCCCCCAGCTGCCACCTGCAGAGCCCAGGGACAGAGGCAAATGCCAGGCTCTTGTCCAAAAATTACTCAGAAACTTAAGACAGCAACAAGAGCAGACCACAATCCCAAGCACAGGCCCTCTGACCTTGGGGCCCCCATCCCTGCACAAGTACCCGCCAGTGCAACGGGCCCTGCCTGCAGGCTCAGGAGGAAGTCCCCTCTGAGGTCACCCCGCTCCTTCCAGCCCAGCTCTCTTGCTTTCTGACCAGGCCCCTCCAGAGAGCCTTCCCCTGGCAAATCTCCTGCACACCTTCCTCATCTCCAGGTGGCTTCCCGGTCCCTGACCGGACACAGGACAGTGGACATGCCATCTTTGTGCTTGACACCTCAGTGTCCTTCCTCTTATAAAAGTGGCTAGAAGTGAAGCAGATCCTGTAGGTCTGTGGGAGCCTGGGGAGAAGAGCCCTGCAGAGGCCTGGTGCCCCCAAGGGAGGCTCAGGGGTGCTCGTGAGCACCTTTCCTGTCAGAATCACTGTTGCCGTGGAGCATCCTACGGTGACCAGGGATCATGCAAGTACAATCCTGCCTGTCCCCACCTCTGCAACCCTGGTGGGCCCAGCCCAGGCTTCCCCCACAGTTCATCAGGAAGACTTGAAGAGGGCCGGGCAGCAAAGCCACTCTGACAAAGCATCACGGAAGTGTGAGTCCCGCGTCCCCAGGGGACCCACAGCCCTGCCGCCTTGGCCAAAGCAGATGACTTTTCTGACAAGATGATTTGACAAGATCCTCACAGTCACTGCGTACAGACACCTTCCTGCACTCTTCCAGAGCAGAGGCGGGGTGCTGGGACAGTGCCAGGAAGGTTGGGAGCCAGCGGCCAGGCACTGTCCTCTTTCCTACCCTCTGGACTCCTGGGGGTGGACTCTTCTGCCAACACTTCCACAAATGAGGAGGACGTAGCTGACCTCCCTTCCCAAGGGTGGTGCTCTGGGCCAGGGCCGCTCTGTGAGACCACCACCCTTGGCTTTTGCTCTGGAAAGCTCTCTCAATGTGGTGCAGAGCCCACCCCTGAAGTGCACAGCGGATGGCAAAGCCCAGTGAGGGCCCGGCAGCAACCAGGCCAGGCCTCGGCAGCGCTCAGAACCAAGAGAAAAAAGCAGGCCTCCAGAGAGCAGGGACGCTGGCCGCATTCTATCAACACACCATCGACCTGCTGGGCCCATGGTTGGTGCTGAGGATTCCAAAATACCCAGGCCCAGGAGGGCCTCTGGGGAGCTCCTGGGTTCGGCCATCTGAGCAGCGGGCTCCAGCCCTCTGCCTTGGTTGACTTGAGTCTGGATCCCTGCACAGGACATGTGGCATGTGATGAGGGATCCCTCCTGCCCTTTGCCCATGGGCCCCTGGTGAGCACATTTGGACCATGACCGGCTGGAACATAGTCTTCCCCAAGTCCTGCGTCTCTCTGGAACACCTCGTTCCCCTTGTTACTGCAAGTCCCACCAGAAAGATGGCCGTAGCCTTCCTGGTGTGTGGTGGGCAATGACCAGGTCAATCAGTCAGCTAGCCAACCAAGCAACCCACCAAGACTCTTGGAAAGCTTCTTCCCAAAGACAGACCCTTGTGAGGGAAGCCTGAGCCCTGAGCTAACCCCGAAGCTCCGCGCCACCTCTGTGGGTGCAGCCAGAAATCCTGGATCCCTCTCGCCCCACAGATTCCTCACAGCTGAACTTGGGGCACCAGCTCCATTCACAGGGAGGAGACTCACTTAACAAACATGACCCCACCCGGCCTTTCCTGGCCACAAAGATGCTTCCACTCAGCAGGGCCTCCAGTCCTCTTTCAGGAGGCCCCCCGGGGTCCTGGGGGCGAAGCAGCTCATCAAGAGCAAGGTGCATTCTGTGAGTCAGCTTCCTTCCAAGGAACGTCTCTGGTTTCATTTTATTTTTATCCAGAATGAGGCTTGCATGCTCGTCACCGTTATGTGGCACTGAGGAGGCACTGTTCCCACTTTGGAAAAGCAGTTTCCTGCCTCTTGATTTGTTTCACAGTGAAGGCTGTGTTGCAGGAACAGGAGGCTGGTCAGCTGTGGCAAAGGCCATTGGCAGGCGCCTCCCGCAGGGAGCTCTCACTCCTTTCAGAGCCTGCTGGGCCCCTCTGGGGCACTCCTGTCCTCTGGAGCACTTTGAGCTACTTCATTGTGCCACTGTAAATCAAGCACTTGTCCCAGAGCAGAGTGGTGACCAGGCCAGTTGGAACATGGCAAGCTAGGGCCAAGCCAAGCCAGGGCACACTGACCTGTCACCCCACAGAGGCGAGAGCCTGGTGCACGAGCACCCCCCCAACAGCACCACAGCCCCCAGCCCCCAGCATCCCCCATCCTCGGACCTCAGCATCCTGGGAAGCTGGGATTGCAGCCAGCACAAGAAAATGGAAGTGGGGCATAATGTGGGCAGTGCCAACTCCAGGGCTTGCCAAGAGGGTCAGTGCCTTCCAATCCTGGTTGGCATAGATCTTAACCATAGCCTGTAGTACTTTCCAAACC
>JAJEJO010000738.1:623168-703113 GCA_020662805.1 Glaucomys volans
ACCATAGCCTGTAGTACTTCTCCAAACCTGGTTGGCATAGATCTTAATTGTAGCCTGTAGTACTTCTCCAAACCTGGTTGGCGTAGATCTTAACCACAGCCTGTAGTATTTCTCCAAACCTGGTTGGCATAGATCTTAACCGTAGCCTGTAGTACTTCTCCAAACCTGGTTGGCATAGATCTTAACCGTAGCCTGTAGTTCTCTTCCAAACCTGGACAGCATACCTTTGGGCCTATAGTGCCGACCCTGGTGCTATATAAAGCCCTAGTCCAACACAGTCACCCCCCTGCTCTGGTTCCCCCTTGCCCTTGCGGGAGTCCTGCTTCTGTTCTTCACACTTGAATAAACCCCATGCCTCTCACTCTTGCCTTCTGTGAAAGACATTGACCGTGAGCTGCTGGGGTCTGGAGCCCACAGTTCCATTAGCCCTCAGCCCTGGGGGGCAGAGTCCCACGTAGACCTGCAACACAGGGAGCTGAGCACACCATTCCACCATGGTGGAGAGTAACCTGGCTCTCCACTGGCCACCCTCAGAGTTGACCCTGAAGTGGAGAATCGAGTTTTGTCTCAAACTCTGGTTTCGTGTGGTAATCAGCAGGTACCTGTGCTGAGGCCACCAGCTACCTCTGTCCTGCTCACCTAGCCAATGTGTCCCCTCCCCACCCCTGCAGGTGGCATGCCACCCCTGAACACAGCATGGAACCCAGCTGCTGCCATCAGCACCTGTAGGCACGGAGCCCAGGTCCTGGAGTACAGTAGATGCTCTGGGGGGACATTTGGAGAGGTGGCAGGAACTGGGCCACGAGCCCTCCCACCAGAAGAAGGAAACTTACTCTGAGACTGTGGTCCTCCCCACCACCCTACCACCCACGGGGACGTGCAGCCCGATCCCAGGGCCCACACTGAGATCTGAATCCTCAAGCCAGCTCATTATTCCCATTCCACCTCCTGCATTGCTGCAGGTCTACAAAGGGTCCATGGCTCTCAGACACGGTCACTTGTGTTCTGACCACCCACCTACCACACACCATTGGCCCCCGAAGAGCTTGCTTAGCGAGGCCCATAAACACAATCCCCCCTGAGTAGCCAGGGTTCCCCAGGGAAGCAGAACCAATAGGTTGTGCATAGAGAGAGAAAATGAGATTGATCTTAAGGAATTGACTCAAGCCATTGAGGAGGTTGGCAAGTTCAAAATCTGCAGGGTGGGCCCAGGGAAGAGTGGACACATCTCCAATCTGAAAGCCATCTGCAGGCGATGTTCCCTTTTCCTCAGGGGAGATCAGCCTCTTAAGGCCTTCAACTGATTGGATAAGGCCCACCCACATCATAGAAAACAATGTGCTTTATTCCAAGGCTACTGATTTCAAAGTTAATCTCAATCAAAAAATACCTTCACAGCAACATCTAGACGGGTGATGGACCAACAATGGGGAAACAGCCCAGCGAAGCTGACACATAAAAATAGCCATCATGTCCCTGTAGCAACTGGAACTCTGTAGCTGAGTGCAGCCAGTGGGCTGTGAAGAGGGAGGACGTCCAGGAGATGAGGCAGGGCCTCACAGAGCCAAGCTCCTGCAGACCAAAGGCCCCCAGAGGGAAGGGACTGCAGGGGAGTGGCCTTGGGCCCCTCCTGTCCAGCCCAGGGCAAAGCACAAGACAGATGCTCCATGGAGAGGAAGCACAGGGTGGTCTGCATCCAGGTGGCCTGGGAGCCAGCCCACCTGTGCAGCAGATGGGCTGTGTGATGGTGGACCAGTGACTTAGCCTCTCTGTACGCCAGTTTCCTCATCTGAAAATAGGAACAATGAAGAGGAAACAATCATTGTCATGAGAGTTAAATGAGTTGATTTTGTAAATGCGTCAATGACCATTTAGATGTCCATTAAATAAGTAAAAAGCTTCCCTCGCTATGGACCAGAGATCTCACGTCATTACCAGCTGTGTGACACCACCATCCCCCCAAGTGTGAGCCTGTTCCCAGGGAGGAAAGTCAAGGCCCTCTCGGGGCAGGTGCTGCATCCCCAGTCCGCAGCAAGAGTGCAGGCACAGAGCGCGAGGATCTGCCTGGCCACTCACGCCGGCCCACGCGCAGCCAGTGGCTGACTGAGCAGGCGGCCCCCTTGCCACGGCTTCTGTGCAGGACGGGAAGCTCCCCTCGTGTGACCCTTGCAGAGTGGGGACATACAGCATTGTGGGTCCGGGAGTTGCCTTTCCCTCTGCAAGGACCACGCGACGAGGGGCCGCCTCTGGAGAGCACTTCCATCTCTAAAACTGAGTTTCCTCAAGCTTGGAGCCAGGCCGGGTGCTCTGAGCTCCTGCAGCTGCTGGTGACTTAATTCTGCTTTAGTAGGAGTGGCAATAAGGATGACCAGGCTGGCCCCGGCCTTGGGGTTAGATGGAACCCGATGTGGGAGACACAGGAGAAGCAGGAGGAAGAGGACTCCAGTGCGAGTCTTATTTCTACGATTCTTGGAAACATCTAGGTCAGACAGCAGGGGGACTGCTCCATGCAGAAGGAGCAGGAGAACCGAGGGGTCCGGGTACCTGTCCACAGCCTGGCCTGGGATGAGTAATTTCTGAGTTTCTAATTCTTACCACAGACGCTGCTGCTAACAGGCACAGCTGGTTGGGGAGCACTGTGGCCTGGGGGCTGTTGGGGGCTGGGGGCAGGGTCCTCACCCCAGCTCCTCTGTACTCAGAGCCTCTGGCCCAAGGCCACTGTAGTCATGGCTGGAGGGGACCAGCCTGGACAGGAGGGTGAGGCACCCTCTCCACCGTTGCCCTCGCTCCTCCCAGCCCTGAGCCCCCTCTGGGCCTTCAGCACCCGAGGGTGCCTCCTGGGTGGGACCCTCGGATCCTATGGCCTGGAGCAGGGAGAGGAGTGCGTGCTGTTGCCCCTCCAGGACGCACCCTGGGGTGAGAAACTGAGTTGGCCAGCTCCTTCTGGCCAACTCAGACTCTTCCATAGCAGAGCTCTTTCTTTGAAGCAAAGCTGCATGGGAACTCACAGGCAAAGCGGCCAAGGGCACAGCTGCCCTCCCACGCCAGGTGTCCAGTTCCTGCCACCAGGCAGGTGCCCCTGGCTGAATGGCCTTGGGCACCTGGGCCTGCATCTCCCCTCTGTGAAAGCAGAGGACGCTCTGGAGGTCTGCTTCAAGGGCAAATCCAGCGCCACATGACGGCATAACCAGCGCTCCACGGCAGCTCTACCCCTCCTTGTTTGTGGGGGGTGAAGGTGAAGAAGAGCCCGAGTCCAGGATGAACCCCACCCCAGTCTTTGGTTAAATACACTGCTGAACACGCCCGGGGCTGGATGTTGGTGCTGGATCTGCCCCTGCCCTAGATCAACATCTGACCTGGACAGAACGTGACCATTGTCTCTCCCTGGCCCCTGCAGGCCACCTGCCAAGTCCACTTTCCTTCCCATCTCCAAGGGAACAGATGAGGGACAGAACCCCATACCTTCCCCCACGTTCCAAGCGAGGAAGCTGCTGGGGTGCTGGAGCTCAAGGTTAAGGTCCAGGACCTGGGTGGCCACTGCCCCTTTCTGAGCTGCGAGAACCCTGCTTCCCACTGCGTTTATCCAGTTCCCCTGGGGCATCTTCCATGTGTGCTCTGGGCTCACAGAGTCCAACCACCGACAGGCTCACCACGATTCTTTCCAAGCAACTGCTTGTGCCCTTACGCATTTCTAATCGTGGTGCGGAGTGAGCTCCTGACATTGGGTCACATCCTCAAATCCTCCCTCTGGAGGGACCCCTGATTCTCAAGAGGAACACTCGGGAGCATCACACCCCATTACAGTTGGCTCAAAACCTGCTGGGGTGTCTTCTAGGAGCTGAAAGGCGCCTTGTGAACACTTGCCCAAATCACATTTTTCTTCTTTAAATTTAAGGGTTTCCGTACCCTGGCATGGCACCGGGACAGCACACTGGGTGACCCGCTGTGAACGTCAACAGCAGCCAGCTGCAGAGCACACGAGGAGGCCACCGTCCTTCCAGAGCCTTGTTTTTGGTGCATTACAGTTGCACGTAATGCTGGGATTTGTTGTTTCGCATTGGTACATGCACACAATGTAACTATGTGACTTGGCCAATGTCACTCCCCAGCACTTCCCCCTCCCTCCCCGCTCCTTCCCCCTGGTCTCCTTCCTCTACTGATCTCCCTGCGATTTCCATGAGCTCCACCCCACCTTTCTTTCCCTTTCTCCTCCCTAGCGTCCTCATATGAGAGAAAACATGACCCTTAACCTTTTGAGTTTGACTTATCTCACTTAACATGATGGTCTCTAGTACCAACAGTCTCAGTACTGCTTTCCTGCAAATGACATTATTTCATTTTTCTTTATGGCTGAAAAGAAATTTCTTGATGCACATATACCACATTTTCTTCATCCATTCACTCACTGATGGACACCTAGGCTGGTTCCATACTTTGGCCTCTGTGAATTCTGCTGCTGTAAGCATGGGACTGTATGTGCCACTCTAGAGAGATGACTTTAATTCTTCAGGATAAATACTGAGGAGTGGCATAGCGGAGTCACATGGAGGTTCCATGCCTAGTCTTTTGAGGAGCCTCCATGCTGATTTCCATAGCAGTTGTGCTAACTTACGATCCCACCAACAGCGTAAGAGTGTTCCTTTTTCCCCACATCCTCTCCAGCATTTATTATTATTTATATTCTTGATGACTGCCACTCTGACTGGTGTGAAATAAAATCTCAGTGTAATTCAACAGTGTTTTACAATGCCAATACAATAAAATACCTTCAAACAAACTTGAAGGATACAAGCACAAAATGTCTAAGAGAAAAATGTTTAAAAATGGAAATGAAGAGCAGAGCCAGTGGGAACATGTATCACATTCCAAGAGAGGAAGACTGATGGTCAAGTTGATTCTCTTAAATGACTTCACAAACTTAATGTGATTTCAATACAAATATCAACTTTTTTTGAAGAACTAGATAGGCTGACTCTGAAGTCCATCTGGAAAGTGAAAGATAGCCAGGACACTGTTCACAAGGACTGAGACATGGAATCAGCCCAGATGCCCACCAGTGGACAAATGGATAAAGAAAAGGTGGTGCATGTACACAGTGGGGTATTACTCAGCCATGAAGAAGAATATATCGTCCTGCAACCTGCAGCAAAGTGGATGGAAGTGGAGGGAGTCATGTTAAGTGGAATAAACCAGAAAGACAAGAGCCCCATGTTCTATCTCAGATGCAGAAGTTAAAAAAGAAAGCGGGCCTGAATGTAGAACAGTGATTACCAGAGTTTAGAAAGGGGGTGGAGGGAGGGTGGACCAGGGAGGCTGGACTTGGTCAGTGTGCACAGGTGTACATCTTATTGAACCCCACAAATGTGTAGAGTTAACACGTGTTAATTTAAAAATTAGCTTTAAAAGAAATACCCAGGAAAAGAACAGAAAAGGCAAAAGAAAAGCATGAATAACAGGGGCCGGTGGGGGAAGGAATGGAGAGAGACAGTTCACCACATACGACATAATGCACACCACGGAGTCTCAGTGATGAAAACCACACGGTGCTGACAGACGCCCCGACTGTGGGGTGATGAGAAGATCCAGAGGTACACCTGATTAAGATCAGAATCCCACACGTCACACAGGTGCTGGGGGAATGCTGTCAGCTAACGGCAACTGGACAACGGGCAGAGGTGAGTTCAATCCAGAGTTGTCCTTGGCCCCAGCATCAGCTCCAAAGGGATCAAAGATATAGGCATTTTTTAACAATAAAATGATAACTGTACTAGAGGAAAATGTGGGCAAATCCTTGTGAACTGTGGAGTGTGGAAGGCCTTTCTTTCATCCAGAATCCGTTAAAATATCGCTGTGCAAGCCACCTAGATTTTTTAAACTTACACAAAACTTGAGCAACATCCAACGACAAATGGCAATGCCGAGTGGCTCCTACCGTGGAGAGCAGATCTCCCAGCATACAGAGAGCTCCCGGAGACTGTTAAGAGAAAAGAGCCAAGCCAGCCATGGAGTTTTGTTTAGATGGGCAAAGATGCGAGGAGGCAGCTTGCAGAAAAGGAAATGCAAATGGCACCTGAAAGAAGCAAGAAGGACAAATTAAAACTGCCATGAAATGCCCAGGTGGCACGGCTGTGGGGAAGGGGTCTGGAGGCCATTATTAGCAGCAGGACAGGGTGCACAACCCCACTGATGGCATTTGGAAAACCTCATCAAACTTACACTTAGCCTTTGACCCAGTAATCCTACTTCCTGGAATTTCCCTTGAGGTGTGCCAGTTCATAGAGGAAATGCCCTGGGTAGCCCTGTTTATAGTAGCAGAAGATGGGAGGCAAATCAAATTTCTATCAATAGGAAAGTAGTAAGACTGAACTTATGGGTGCGCCCATCAGCAGGACATCGTAAACCTGAATGTGGCCATTCTTCACGTACTGTGCAGACCTGAGAGATGTCCAAGGTACCCAGCAAGGTGAGAACAGCCACATCCCACACAGAGCGCTAACTCATACCAACTGGCAGTGTGGCTAGTCATCAGTCTTGATTGGCAATTCTCTGAACATAAGAGATTGAACGTTCTTCCATTCTCTAAAGAGCCTCACATTTCCCACTCTGTGAAAGAGAGAGAGAAAAAGGAAGACGTCCTCCCTACCCCCCCACCCCACCCTTGCTTGTATTTGACAAAAACACCCAAGAAACTAATGTGTGGTTATTTGGGTTGGAGTTGATGGGAGCAAGGATATAAGTTTTGATAGTTTTATATCAAACTATAGTTTTGATCCTGTGAACCGAGAGTCATTGGTTCCAAAATAAAAGAAAACTAAATTGACTCTTTCCCTACCAACCCCTTGGGTTCTTGATAAGCCAGTTGTTTTTATACCTTCCAGGTATTTTTCCCAACTTGAAGTCTCCCTGGAGGAAGGGGCAGGGTTGAGGAGGAGTGGGTGACCAGGGATGCCCACGGTTGTACAGAGGCCTCTGATCATGCATGGGAGAGGACATCAACAGAGGGACAGCTATTTTTCCAATATGAGGACAGTACCAGCTTTGGAATGAAAGTGGCCGCTAGTCAAGACATCTAGGCAAACAACAGACAGTAGGTCCTATGATCAGCTGAGAAAGGAGAGGCCCCCGCCCAGAGCAGTCCCTCTCCAGGCGTCCCTGCTCCAGCTGGCCCCGCCCAGCCTGACTGCTCCTGGACTTCGGGCCTTTCCCTGGATTGCAGATGTGCAACTGCACTTCTGCTTCCTCCCACTATCTGCATTTATCGTGGGGTCCTGGAACGCCGACTTTCCCGAGGCTTTAAACGTTTTCCCTGCCCGGGTGCCCAGCCCACAGCTGTCTTCACCTTCCTCTGAAGAAGCGCACGAACCAGCCCAGGCCCTGCAAGATGGGATGGCACAGCTGCTGCCATGGAAAGAGAAAAGCGAGCAAGAGTCTCTGGAGTCACTAGACCCTTGGGTCTGAGTGCTTCCAGCTCCTCCCTGGACCACTCTGGATTTATGAGCACAGCATGCTCAGGGTTAGCAGGGCTGCGCCCCAGGGAAGGATGCTCGTTCCACTGCTGTGACTTCAAGGAGAACCACTGAGCCGCGGGGGGCACAGGCGGTGGGGGGGGCAAGCGCCAGGCCTCCGCAGAGCGTCCACTTCCCACCAGCCTCAGATCTCACCAAGGGGATGGGCGGAGCTGGCTGATGAGGTTCCAGTTCCCTGGCTTTTGTAGGCCTGGGGAGAAGGCCTTGCTGCCAATCATGGAGGACACAGATGTAAGCCCCCATGAGGACCGGCCCGGAGGTTGCTCTGGAGGCCCTGGCTGGAGCGGGCTCTACCCCTGGCCATGATGCAGAGTCATCACCCCTGTCCATCCCATACCCCATGTGCCCACAGAAAGTGCAGAACCCTTCATGTCTGGAGTCCCCAGTTTCTGCAGGGCCACCTTCTTCCCATAATCAAGTACCACAGACAAAAGGAGGACTCGAATCCAGCTCAAAGGCTCAAGGATCAAGAGAAGAATTCAGGACCCCTGGCACCAGTGACTTGTGTGCTTTCCAGGAGTGACAGGACACTGTCATGCATTCCTTGGCTCTTCTTGAAAATGCTAAAGGGACAAGGGACTCTTGTCCACAGAGGCAGATGTGTCCTAGTGGTCTAGAGCAGCCAGACCACACACATCGAGGTCGCTGTGTGCCAGGCAGGACAGGACCTTCCCACCCAACCCAGTCAACACTCTGCATCAGGCCAGTGGCCTGGGGCTTCTCAGAGTGTGGTCCACAAACCAGAGCCACACAGTCTCCAGGGGGACCATCTGGTCCTGCCACCCCTTGGCCCCCATCCCACATAAGGGGGACTGAACTGTTCCTGGGACAGGCAGCTCGTCCCTCCCAAGCACCCAGAGCTGCTGTGGAGGCCCAGGATGTCCCTCTCCAGGCAAAGTCACATTGTCTGCCCCGGGTCCCTCCTACTGTTGGGTACCTTGGACCCCTGCAGGGAAAGCTGAGCCATCTGGCCGGGAAACCCACCTGGCCTGCACCTTAGGATGTGCCTGTAGCCTCCCCACTACAGGGCAGCCTCCCTAAGCTCTGTCACCCCTCCTCATGGCTCAGAAGCCCCTCACCTCCCGGTTCACCTCCTAGTCCTGCACCAGGACGTCGTGCAACCCCCACCCCACATTTCTCAGAGGAGAGCTGGTGACGTCAGATCATCGCCCGCAGTCCGTCAGTTAGTTGCTCAAAAGGATAAGGACTCTTTTCAGTGCCTGCTTTGTGCCCACAGCCCGGCTCATCACTGTCTCCTGCTAGCTCTTCAAGCATGGCGGGCTCTCCTGGTTCTTCCATAAGTGAAAACACAAGAACCAGCATCGTCTTTGGTTTAAAGTCCTGAAACTCATGGCCCCTCATAAGTGGGTGAGACCATGCTCCTCCCATTTCTGATGGACTCTCGCAAACACGAGGAGGAACGCCCCAGGAGGAGGAGACAGGCGCACGGCGTCCTGGGGCTGAGGGTGCCCCCGCACACCCCGCCAAGCTGCGACCTAACTCTTCCCATCACCCCTGGTCTGAGGGTCTTCTTGGTTCTCCAGCCTCCACCCTGCAGTCATGTAAAGTGAAGCTCAGAGCCCAGGAAATGGCACCCCTGGCCCCCAAATGGCAGGAGGGCCTCGGAGCAGCCTGCACACCAACAGAAGGGCATAGGGAGAAACCCCGAGCGGGATGAAGACTAGGACGTGAGAACAGCACACGTCCAGCTGAGTCAGAAGGCCCATGTACTGCCGTGGTGTCTCAGTTAATTGTGGCTGTGTAACAAATGGGCCTCAACTTGGCACTAAAACAAGAGCATTTCTAATGTCACAGTTTCGTGGACCAGGGGCCAGGAGTGGTTTGCTGGGAGATTCTGGATGCAGCTAAGGAAGTTGGCTGCTGTCAACTGAAGGCTTGACTGGGGTTAGAGGACCCACTTCCAAGATGCATGGTCACCTCTCTGGTGCGCTGATGCTGGCCTTTGGTAGGGGACCTGAAGTCCTCACTATATGGGCCTGTCCATGTGGCTGCTGGAGTGTACTCCTTGGGGTGGCCTCTTGTTTCCTCCAGAGTGATCCAAACGAACAGGCAGGAGCCCCCACATCTTCCATGACTCGGCCTCTGGGCCCACACATGTCCATATCCATAGTGTCCCAGAGGTCCCAGGGTCAGCCCTCCACGTGGAAAGGGACTGTCCAAGGGCCTGAACACTAGGAGGCAGGACTAGGGGGCCACCTGAGAGGCTTCCTACCTCCTCAGGAGGGTTTGATCAGAAGGAAATCCTCACCAAAGCCATGGGCTCACTCTTCTCTGCCTCCGAATCTCCAACTCTGCTTTCGTAACTGCACCCTGACAACCAAGTGTGAGTCGAGGGACCCAGGAGCCTGCTCAGTGGAGGGGTGGGGACTCCCGACTCACCTGGGAGTGATGGCCGACACTCACCTCTCAGTGGAGCCAATGACACACGGAGAGGAGACACAGGCCCTGCCAGCCGCCCTCGCCCCACCTCTGCGGAGGGCTGTTCTTCGGGAAGAGTCAGCTCAGGGTACAACGCTGGTGCCTTCCTGCCTCATGTCAACACAACTCCCAGACCTTTGCCCTAAGTTCCCGGGGCACAGGGACAGCCTGAAGGACAGGGAAGGACTGAGGGGCCAAGTCGGCAGCGGTAGCCAGGAGGGTCTGCACGCAGGTGGGATTAGAGGGTGGATAAGAAGGTCGACCCCAGACCACGGAGGAGGGACCTCGGAGTGGCGTGGCTAGTCTCAAGGTCACATCAAAGCCAAACCACACCTGCAGGACCGTAGCCCGAGAGCCCGTCAGAGAGGCAGGAAGCTCAGCAAAGGCCCAGAGGGAGGGAGGGCTGACTTCCTCTCCGCAGGCGGCTGCCCTGTTCTCTGCATGATCTTCTCACTTCTGGTCCTTTGTGCAAATTCTTATGAATCCACTGCTGACTGGTCCCCACACCCCAGATCTCCCTGGGGAATCCAGAGGTCACTCCTGCAGTTCTGCCCAGCCCCACCCAGGCCGGCCCTGACCCCACCGCGACCTCCAGGCAAGGCGCTAACCCCAGGCCTCTCCTGTCTCCGGCAGAGTAGCACCATCTTCAGAGAAGCTCGTGCATCGCGACGTCACCTCGACGCCCCCCGCTCCCTGGGCCCTCATCCAGTCAGCCCGAGTTCCAGGAGCTCCCTCCGCCTCAGCTCCCCCTGTCCACTCCCTTCCTCTCCTGCTGTCGGCTGAGGTCTGAAAAGGAGTCCTTCCCTCAGTGACATGGGCAGCACACAGGGTGCCATTGACACTTGAGAGCCTGGTGGGCCATGCCTTGGGGGCCAGTGAGCCCGCCTCCCACACCGACCCACTGCTCTTCCCTCCAGCCTGGCCCCAGCCCAGCTGGGCTCAGTCCTGCTCCTGAAACGTGTTTCTAATGACTTCAGCCTTTCCTTTCCCTAAACAGCGAACAGCAACCGCCATTTCCACCGCCCTTCCTGGTCCCAGGCCCTGTTCCAAGCGTTCTGCACACCCAGGTGGCGGGTCCTCGCTGCAGTGCCTGGCGGGACACTGCTATTCCAACTTCACGGACAAGGAAACCAAGGCACGCGTGGTCAGCAAGCTGCTGAAGGCCACCCAGGCAGGGGTGTTGGAGCCAGGAGCTCACGTCCCGCCCCAGGAGTCCAGCTCCAGGGACCCCAGCAAGAGGCCCATGTTAACAAACAAGGGGGCTCGAGCAGGAGGGCACCTTTCAACTCAGTGTTTTAGCAGCAGCCAAAACTGGCCCAGCGTCTGGGGCAGTGTTGTTCCAGAGAAAAGCAAGCTCCCCACTGACCTTCAGGACTGGGAGAGGATGATGAAATATGAAGTCATCCTTCCATTAAAACTAAGTTCACCCGCCCCTAATGGAATGTCACCTCCAAGGTAGCTCTGAAAGCCACCAGCCTGCTTGACCGGCGGGCCCTGCGTACATCACCATTACCCTGTCCTGCCAACCGCCACCATTTCGTCCCAGGCTGGGACGGCCCCCAGAGACATAGTGTTGCTCAGATCTGCCCGTCAATGTCACCCAGAGGAGAGAAGGTTGCTGCTTCACCCGCTGCCAGCGGCGACTCGGACAGTGCAGTTTGGAGACCTGGGTGGATGGTGAAGGGTTGGAAGCAGGAGCTGCAGGCGTGGACCTTGCCCTGCCAGGTTGCGCTCACTGCCTCAAGGGGGCTTCAGGCTTCGTCTCCCAGAGGACTTGCCAGGCCGCAGCAGGGTGCTGGGCCCGCCATCCGGAGTCCCATTCCCCAAAGGCAGCACCTGCCGGCGGCCCTCCAGCAACTTCTTGCAAGGCCCCCGCTCCTGGTCCCCAGCCGTCACTCTGCCGTCCACGCCAACCCTCTAACCTCTGTGGCACCAGGACCTTCACGTGCCCTGTGCCGTTGGCAGCTCCTCAACTGTGACATTGTTCCTCTGTTCTTTGTACAGATGAGACTAGATTCAGGGAGGCTCAGGGACCCCGTGGGAGAGGGGCACTCCCCACCACACCATGCTGCTTCTGGGGCCCATCCCTGGGCCTTGGTCCTTAAAAGTCTGCACTCTGCCCTATAAAGCAGAGAGCATTGTCCCCAACTAGTAGACAAGGAAGCTGAGACTCCAGCAGGCTGGAGGATGTGGCCCAGGTACGCATCTAGCCAAGGCAGGGCTGGGCACAGGCTGGCCTCATCCTGAGCACCATGACATGGAGGGCCACACCGCCACCCCAAGGCCCTCCCTCCTCACCCACCAGAGCTGCAGACCCTGCCTGGACCATGCCAGGTCCTCGGTGCACCAAAGGTCACATCCTGTTTAGCCCTGATTTTTTGGTTTCTGCCTGGCCTTGCCCACCTTCTCAGACCACTGACTCCACTTTTCCCTGGGCCCAGGGTCCTGCTCACCCTTCACACATGGCACCCACGTCCCTACCAAGGCCAACACACTGCGCTCTCCCTGAACAACACAAGCCAGACAAAAGCTCACTTTGGTTTTGAGCAACGTTCCCCATGATAGCATTCAGCCTCATGGGTGCTCACGGTGCCGACGCCTGCCCCAGACATGTTTCCTGGACTGACCCTCACATCAGCCAGGTTTTCTGGGAGAAATCTACCAATATCAGCCCATTTGCAAGGATGAGAGATGAGGACACGGCCAGGTACCTTTCCAGCGTGAGTCGCCATCAGAGGCTGGGTTCAGATGCAGGCACTCTGCCTGGAGGGCTCCACCCAGCCCCACGAGGGGGTCAGAATACAGGACAGGGGCCGGAGCTGTGCCACCCTGCTGCTGACACATTGGCCCTGCTCCGCAGCCTAAGAACTTGAGGTCAGAATTCTTGTCTTGCTCCCGAGTCAGGATATTGGTTCCCTCAGCTGTACCATCTGGGCTGATTACAAGGGTTTCTGGTAGGGTTTGTGAGAAGTGGGAGAGTATGGAGAAGCTTCTAGAAGATTGCCTGACATGGAGTGGAGGCTGGGCACTGTGAGCTTCCTTACCTCCTCTAATTAAGTCTTCCACATGAAGTGCCCACCACTTGGTGGTCGCTGTGGTGTCAAATACTTGTGGGCCAGGGGTTTAGCAGAGTTTTTGAAACTAGGAGGAATGCGGGGAACTCACCAGATATTTGTAGAAAGCATCTGACTTTGAGAAGAGACAAAAATCCTGGTCTTCCCCAGGACTGTGGTTGGGTCAGCCGTACTCAGTGATGACAATGATGATGCTTGACCGAGGTTCATAGAGGAGAAACCCTCACCCCTTCCACCAGCCTGGCTTCTCCCTGTTAGCACCAGTCTATTTGCTGCAGGAAGAGGAACGTCCCCATCCTCAGGCCTGGGGCTCCAGCCCCAGGGACCGCAGGATGCTGTGAAGAGGCCTGGGTGCCGCTGCTCACGTGCACATCGGGCCTCTGCTTTCTTCCCCACAACCTGACCTTCCAGGCCCAGCCCTTCTGTGTCCCTCACTGATGGGGGCTTGTCATTGCTGATGGAGGGTGGGTGTTTCCTAAGCCTGGAGTGAGAGCAGGGCACCGAGCCGTGTCCCAGGTAGCCTGTGACCATTCCTCTGATTCCTTGGACAAGCTTTTAACCTCCACAAGGCCTGTATTTCGTGAATATCATGTGTGAGGTGTGACTCCCACAAACGTGTCTCTGGAAACATGGGGTAAGTGTGATTTCCTCTGCCCACGATGATCCCTCTCCTGGGAATATGTAGGCAAAGTTCTTCCCTCTTCCCCTTCCCCTTCCTCTCCCCCTTCTTCTAGAAAACTCCTATGTATCCTTCAAGACAGACTCAACTGGGAAGCCACCTCCTCCAGGAAGCCCCCTGTGCTCCAGGAATCTGACGTGAGAGCCCTTCTGCCCCCCCAGAGTACCCAGACCTCCTTCCACTATGGTGCTGTGGGTCGATCTCTGGAACTGAATGGGAACTCCTTGCCGTCTAGGTGGGTCTTGCCCAACTCTGGACCCCTGGGACCTCGGCAGACCCAGGGACATGGTAGGCTTTCTAGAAGAATTCGTTGAACAAATAAATCCTGAAGCTGAATTCCGTAATCCAAGCCATGTTTTCTCGTTGGCTCACATGTAGCCCACAGATCGAGCCTCCAGAAACAAAAGTTCAGTGGTTGCGAGATCAGAGGTGGGTCGGAAAGCAGGGCAAGGGGCAGGGGCTGCCCGCCCGCTATGCGGCCCGGCTCAGCGGCCTCACCACACTCGGGCGGGGAGCACAGCCTTCTGCCCCTGGCCACACTGGGAAAGGTCAGGGCAAGACCCCCGGGCCCTAACTGCCCTCCTCAGACCACGCCAGCTTGTGGAATTTAACCACAGGAAAACTGGTAAGTCCCGAACAAAGTTCGAGGACAGAGTCCGTGAGCACCGCATGCCGGGCTCTGGGCTCTGGGCTCCAGGCCCCCGGTCTCCCCTCTGCTCTGGGTACAGACGCCTCTGACACAACCTGGCTTTCAGTTGTGGGGCTTTCAACATCTCAAGACCATGTTTTAAGTGTCAGAGACGAAACTCACTTGTGACCCCTCCACACTAGTGATGTTTCTAAGAACCCAGGGACACTTCAGATGCTCAGCATGTGACCCAGGGACCCAGCAGGAGCACGAGAGTGAAATGCCTGCCGTGAATGGCTTCTGCTCCGGAAGGGGACAGTCGAGGGTCTGATAGAGAGGTCGGGGAGAGGAGCCATGCTGAGAACTCCGGAGCAGCAGACCCCATGCCTTCAAACGCAGAGCCCAGTCTAACGTGGACTTGATCCCAAAACATGGACCATTAGAAACTATGGGCACAAGGGAGGAGTTTCAGTGTGGACCCCGTGCTGGGCGATGGCAGGGGACCCTTGTAAAGTCCAGACCTACTGACTATAACATCACTACGACTAATAATGCCTCTACTTTTTAGAGATGCAAAATGGAGAATTCAGAGATGAAACGGCCTGATGTCTTCAAACAATTCAGGGGACAACACAGCGGAGAGAGAAGGGAAGCCGGGTGGGGACCGGGACTGCGTGGACTCTGGGCGCTGGTGGGCGGAACACCAGTCCTTCTCTCCGGGGAATGCTGGATCTGAGAGGGCGTGGGAGGCGGCTGGAGGAGGCTCTCGCAGGTGGGAAAGGACAGGGCGTCCTGGTGCAGCAGCCCAGCAGGGGCTCAAGGGGTGGTGGCTGGGACTCCAGGCCCAGGAGCCCCAGGTGCCTCTTTACGGTCAGATTTCCAAACCTGTCCCCCAGGTAAGGAGGGCCACCTGTGTTGACCTATTTCTCGAGGATGTGGTAAGTGCTGATCCACCAACACCAGGCCCTGCACTCAGGCTGAGGGGCAGGGGCTGGACAGCTTCCAGAACAACCTGTTTGTTCTTAGTATGCTGGCCCTGGCCTCAAGGATGGTCCCCTGCACACTTGCACAAGGGTCCCTCATGGCTTGCACGAGGGTCCTCCTGATGGAGACAGGCTTCCTGAGAGACCACACCCCACTCCACTGTATCTTAGGGGCTCTGGGGGGCAGGCAGATGGGGACGGAGCCCTTGCCGCAATGTCCTACCACCTCACCCCTGGGTCTGATGGGCCTCTGGCTTCTCCAACACCATGGAAAAAATGAGCCTGCTCAAGTCCACAGCGTGGCCTGTGGTCGCCTCTCAGAATAACTGCCATCGACAACCTAGAGTCATTCAGAAATTGCCTGTGGCTCCCCCCGTGAGGAGGGCGGCTCCTCCCTGCAAGTTATCTCGGCTTCGCAGCCCTGGTCACCAACTGCCTTGGGTTGCAAAATCAGAGAGAAAATATTTACAATGAGAGTTGACCCCAAAAGACTTGGACGGGGTCAGCTTGGCCCAACCTCTCCCCATGGGGTGACAGGTCCAGGGATGTAATCTCTCTACACCTTAGGGAGGGGCAGGGCTGGACGGTGCAAAGAGCAGGGTCTGAGAGCCACACCCAGGACTGATTTTGGATCCTCCTCCCCACCTGCCCTTGAGCTTGGGCAACAGTTATTCTCAGGGCATATTTTGCATTTTAGAGTATTTTTCAGATGAAATGAGACTAAGGCAGGTGAGATGCAAGGCGGAGGGAGGCCCGCTCCCCTTTCTCCTCCTGCTCCACCTGCTCCTCCACGCCTGCCAGATTCCTCCTCTTCTCCTTAAGGAAGTCAGAGACGACCACCAAGGCCACCGTCAGCTCAGACGTTTTGCCATCCTGTGAAACCACAGCAGCAAGTCACTCTCCTTCGCCCACCCAGCCCTGCACCTGGGCTTGGCTGTTCTGCAAAGCCAGGGGACAGGTAGAAGCCCAAGTGGCGTCTGAGCCCCACCTGGCCCCTGGCTGTGTGGCCCGAGGCTCTCCTCCTCCCTAGCTCTGTACCTCCTGGGGGCTCCGGACATGACTTCCAAGACACCCAGACACGAGCCTGAGCTGCAGCAGCCTGCTGAGTAGAATGTCCCCTTGTCAGACCCCAGGGAAACTACTCAGTCCTCAGGGGCTGGAGGCTGGGGCCCATCTGCTCCCCGATTCCTCGCCTCTCAGAGGACAGCTTGCCCACCACCCTTGGACTGCAAGGTGGAATCCTCTGATGGGGTTGGGGTCTTGTGACAGTGTTCTGAACAGTACAAAGCCCTGGAAAAACGGGCGTCTTGGGCCGACTGCAGTTGGGTCTCATGCCGACTCAGGAAGGGACCTTCTCCAGTTCAGTAGGCCCCAGTGGTCCTTCCCCAAGGCCTTCAGCAGCCAGCTGTCCTCAGTCAGGAACTGGGGCTGTCCCCACCTGTGTGCTCACGCCTGGTGACGTGGCCTGGCAACCCCACCTTGGGAAACCACCATGTGGTCCAAACTTTGTGACCCTCCCATGATGCCTGGGCAGGTGGCCCTCCGTCCCCTCTACCCATTTTATCCTTGCCAGCCAGAGTGAGTATTAATAGCACCAATACTCATGCTCAAAAAGGTCCTCACACAAGAAATTGTGGTCACTGTACCCCAGGCTGAGTGGCACCTTGGCAGACCTGCCACCTGACTGTACAAGGTCACATGTGCATCAAGGTTGTGTCAGGTGGTCAGGCCCCGAGGGGTAGCTACTGTGGGCCCTATTCAGTGCTATGGAAGGGGCGTGGCTTTCGAGGGTACCACCAGGTACACTCTCCCTCCCTCCTTCCAAGGGGACCCAGCTCCCTGGCATCTCTTCTATCCCTCCTCCATTTCCTTATTGGAAAGCTTCCTCTGCCAGTATCAGCGTGAGGCTGCCCTCCTCCCTCGCCCGGAGCTGCCCAGGCCACGAGCGACTTCCCTCCGAGAAGGACAGGCTTTTCCAAGCAGACCAAGGGGCGTCCTGCAGGCTGGCAGCAGGGCAGGGGAGCCTGAAGGAAGGCCAGGGAAGCCGGGGTGTGGGGACTGCCGGGTGGCTGGCGTCCCTCCTAGCTGGAGGTCCTGTGGCTTTCTCAGTGGTTGGAGAAGGCGAAAGCACACCTGGGCACTTCATGTTTGCCAAGATTAGAAATCACGCTGCTTCCCGGGCCATGCCCCCTAGGCACGTCCAGAGCAGAGTGCTGGTCCCCCTGTGCAGGTGGGAAGCAGGTCCCCCGATGGAAGCCAGGGCATGAGACTCCCTCCCGGAGAGACCACACCTCGGGCCAGGGGTCAAGCCGTTGCTCTCACGAGCTCACTGACAAGTTCCCAGCGGCCCCCTGGCTCCCCTGCTCTGGTCTCCCTCAGATCACCTTCCTGTCTTCTGACTGTAACTACAGCAAGGTCAAGTGCAGCTCTTGGTTCCACTGTTAGCCCCAGAAGCACCTACCCAGAGGCCTCCAGAAGGGGGGGGTGACTGGCTGGCTGGGTCAGGGACGCAGCATTTTCTTTGTTTTCTTGGTTTTGGATGCAGTGACATTGTGCAGTCCTGGGAGCTGGCCCGTCACATGCTCTGGGGCCCCTGAAGGTGTCTCATGTCCACTGGGATTGGGGACCAGCCAAGAAAAGGTTAAAAAATGACATTACCCTGTGTACATGTATGGTTACACAAACGGTGTGACTCTACATCGTCTCCAACCAGAGAAACAAGAAGTTGTATCCCATTTGTATACAATGAAACCAAAAAATTAAATTAAAAAAATTACTCTCCTGCTAGGTGCTGTCTAAACCCCAGACTGACTGACAGGAGCCCCCTCGCTGCCCACCATTGTCCAGGCTGTGGGAAACCCATCTGCTGCCTTCCCGAGGGGCACAAGGCAGACCCAGAGAGGCCAGCCCTCCTTACCACCCCAACCTCATCCCTCGCTCGGAGTCCAGCGCTCTCCACCATCATCCCTCTGAAGTGAGACACAGCCCTAGCCACGCAGAGTGACACCACTACCAACGTGTGACTTGTTACTGTGCCCAAGGAATGCCTGCGTGGGCAGGAGCAGCCTCCAGCCCGGAGTGCAGGCCAGTCAGGAGGAGGTCCCATCACAGCACATCCCAGGGGAGGATGCTGGCCAGCGTCACACAGCTACCGAGTGAAGGAGGCAGGACAACTCGGGGTTGAACTTGCACATTATCTGCTCTGGAGGGAGGGCTTTCTGGCTCTGTAGCCAGGCATCCAATCCAGAGCTTCCCACCTGGAGCACTGCCACTAGGAGACGCAAACAGTTGCCACCTGACCTAAAGCCTTGGGATCAAATGAGTTTAAGAAGCACTGAGAACCAGGACAGTGGTTCTCAAATCTTTTGCCCTCTGGAAACTTTTGCGTGCTTGAGAATGATTGGGATTGCCTAAGAGCTCCGACTACTGAACCAAAGTGCAAGTTTTAAAAGCTATGTATGAATTGGTTTTTAAATAACAATAGTAAACTTACTACATGACAACATGAATAAGGTGTTCTTATTTTTTAAAAAATGACTCATTTCCGAACAAAAACAGTGAAAAGAAGGGCTTTGTTTCCCCCATTGACGGACCTCTTCCATGTACGTTGGACACCTGGACCCTCATCCCTGCTCCTGCGTTCAGTCCCTGGAGCCGTCATGTAGCTTCTGGGAAATTCCACCGTGTGCTCGTGGCAGTGAGAGTGACATAGTGCCGGGTGCTGTTTTGGAAACAGGCCTGACTTCCCGGGGTTCTGTGCCACTCCTGGGAACTGCCACTCAGGGCCGT
Organism: Glaucomys volans; assembly: GCA_020662805.1. NCBI lineage: Eukaryota > Metazoa > Chordata > Mammalia > Rodentia > Sciuridae > Glaucomys > Glaucomys volans. The sequence continues at coordinate 642,287 of JAJEJO010000738.1, forward strand.
GTTCTCCATTTAGAAATCACAGGGCACTTGGGCCCGCACAGACCCCAAGACGTCCTGCAGGAAAGAGCCCAGGAGGTCCAGTGGCGTGCTCTGCAAACTTGTGCGTGGGGTATCTTTGCTCCTCCAGGTAACCCGTGACTGCCTGCGGAACAGCCTCCCAGGGACGACTATGTGACAGGCCCCCTCTGCCAGCCTCCCACCTCAGGCAGGGGACCCTAGAGCTTCAGGAAACACTTGCTGTTCACTGTCCTTGTCGCCCCCAAGTCCTGCTGTGGCTCGAAGCACTGCAGAGCCCCCTGTGGAGTGGGGAGGCCACAGCACAGGGCCTGAAAGCGGCCTCTGCCTCTTACCTAAGCCTGCAGTCTTCAGAAAGACGTCTAAATGACCGCAGTCCTTCTCCTCTGTGAAATGGGAATGACACCTCTTCATATCCTCAGTCTAGACAGATGTCACCTCCACAACGCACCAACTCTTTGGTCCCCTTGAATCTGTCGCCGGATCTCCTGTGGCAGTTGTCCTTCTTGGACACGTCTTGCCCGTCTTGTTCATCTCATTCACATCGTTCCCACTATCCAAAACACCCTTCCAGTCTCTCTGCCTGGGAAACCTCTATGCGTCCTTCAAAACCCGGCAAAGTTCGACACTTCTGGGAAGCCCCTGCTGACCTCCCAGAAGGGCCTCTGCCCATGCGCCGCCCTCTGAGCCCAGAGCAGTGGAGTCTCGAAGTGGTGTCCCTTCTGCCGAGTCCATCTTGACACCACAGGCTCCCAGCCCCTGGAGTGGCTCTGCCTGTCCTGCTTGGTGCAATCACAAGGTAAACCTTCAGCGTGTCCCTTGAGAGACCTCATCCTTTCCTGAGGGACTGAGCCACCAGAACCCCTCCAGCGTCTCTTTAGAAGCCACCTCTGCCTCTTGCCCTCCCTACCTGCCCTGGTTCTTGGTCTGCTCTGCCCACCTGGATGCAGTCATCAGGCCTGCCTAGACTGTGGCCTCAAATCCAGGAGCAGAGGCCCAGGTGAGCAGGAATTTGATGAGATGTCAGCCATAGGCACCAACCCCTGGGACCAGCAGTAGTGTCACCTGACTGCTCTCAGTTCCTGTGTATTTCTGGGGCCCAAGTGGGACAACCTCCAGGACCCACCACTGGCGGGTGCTGGCCCACCCGTGTCTCACCTCCAGCAGATCCAGGTCTGTGGTTAGCAAGGGCAAGGTCGCTGAAGGCCCCATTGCCACCTCCCGGGCTTGTCAGGCTGGACTCTCCAGGCCCTTGCAGAGAGAGGCCTGTGGCCCCTGGCACTCCGCATGAGCTTCACCTGCAGCCTCTGTGAAGCTGCCCATGGACATCAGGAGGGGCCAGCCGTGTTTGCCAGAGCTCAGGAGCCACAGCTGCTGAGCTCCGGCCCCTCCAGCCATGGTGCCCAGCAGGGATGGAGCCTCGGAAGACGTCTGGGACGGCCTGATCGTGCAGGGAGGTACGTGAGGAGGCTGCCCTTTAATCACCTGTGCTTGCTCTAGTGTAACTGCAGGATGCTTTCGCCCTGAGGTCAAGGACACAGGAGCGATTTGGAGTTGGTTCGTGCTTTCTGACGAGGTGTGTGACTGCTCCACGTTCCAGAGCAGAGGCGGAGGCCCCTCCTCCAGGGCGGCCCCAGTCAGACACAAACAGAACTCGGCTTGGCACCTGGGCACCACGGAGACCATCGCTCCTGGTGGTGACGCTGCAGCTGCGGCAGCAGGTCCATCACCCACGTGGCCAGAGCTGATGGACTGGTCGGATTCGGAGGGCACGTTCTGGGAGGACCACCCGGCTCCCCTGCTTCACGGGAGGAAAGCCCCACCAGGCCATCACACACACAGAGCTCACAGCACATGGCGCCCTAGGGCTCAGGGCCAGACACAGGGAAATGCATTCAGACTGTCTGGGGGAGGCCGGAGGGCCCCTCAAAGGAACAGTCATTTGCATCAGGCAGGATAAGACAGTGACCTGGAACAGATGGGAGGACAAGCCCTCCAGGCAAAGGGACAGAGCCCGAGGAGGGTTAGTAGGGTCCGCCAAGCAGTGGCACTGAAGAAAGGTAAGCTGGCTCCAGAGGAACAGGGACGCAGACTGCCAGGGAGGAGAGGAAGCCCTGGGGAGGAGCCCACCCAGAGGGAGGGGAGGTTTGGGGTTGTTTTGGTCCCTCGGTGCAGCGAGAGCCCTGGAGGGCTAAGCAGAGTGACAGGCTCTGCTCAGCAAGGTCACTTGGCAGGATGGACAGGGATAGAGGAGAGACAGGCAGGAGGGAAAGACCCCTTGGGCACATGCAGAGGAGGGGACCCTCTGGTGTCACAGAGAGGGGACAGATGCTATCAAGGACTCGAGGGGCAGTGCCTCTCTGAAAGCACAGGCCACCAAGCTCTGCACTGCCCTGGATTGTGTCCAAGACGGAGGAAGTGGGCAGAGAAAGGGGACAGAGCAGGATGGAGCAGGGCCTCCCGTTCCCGCCATGCAGCCTCCAGCACCCTGAGGACCAGGACACCGGGAAGGATGTCAGGCTCACCCCCAGCCACTGGAGTGGCACAGAGGGAAGGTTCCAGACCAGGCCGCGGGGCCTGCATAGACCTGCCTGGGGTCTGTGAACGTGGCGTGTCCGCTGCAGAGACCCAAGGCTGCGGGTTGCGAGGCGCCCCTCTTCTGTGGCCTCTGCGAGGCTTCAAGGTACCCAGGGCCGGACCTTGTCTGTCCTTTGTGTTGTCTCACAGCCTCACTCAGAGCCAGTACTTAACACACCTATGTCAGTAAGCAGGCCTTCCAGGACCCCTGACCCAAGGATGGTCCAGGGACACACCGAAGACGCCCACAGGGAACCCCAAGGCCAGGCACGTGCCCAAGGCCAGCAAGTCTCCAGGCAGGCCATGGGCCAGGGATACCCTGGGGTTGGCACTTACTATCCCTCCCCTAAGCCACACCTTCACACCCCTCCTGAGCTTCCAGACCATCAGCCACCTTAGAGAACATCCCTGGGCGTCATCCGTTGTTCTGAACCATGAAAACTCAGGAATCCACAGTTTTAGAGAGGGACACACGCACGCAACTGTACCACTGTACCGCGGGGTGGCAGGTGTTCCCAGAGGGTCACGTTGGTCAAAAGCAAAAGAGGTGAGATTGCCAGAGCAGGCCAGCTGAGCAGAAGAGCTGGGCAGCCATGTCCGGAACCCGGCTGGCCACACAACAGGAGGGGCCCAGAGCCCGAAGTCCTGGGCTGAGGACTGAGGGTGACAGCCAGACGCCAGGCGGGGCCCAGGCGTCCTCCTCCTTCCTGGGACTTCCCGGATGCCCATTCCAAAGAGGGTGCGGGGAGCCTGTGAGCCCCCTGTCCCTGGAGTGTTGATGTCATGAGTGTTTGTGGAAACAAGGCCACTGCCCTGGGCCCCTGGAGAGTCACGTGGGCTGTGACTCCCAAGCCACCTGGCCCCTGAGCCTCCTGGGGCAGCACCACGTCCTGAAGCACAGGCAGACCTTGGCAGGGAGGCGGCCTTGACTGCGAGGTAGCCCTGCTATTTTTGGAAACTTTAAAGGGAAGGATTATAAATTACCTCTCTATCACTTGAAGGGCATCTCCAGGTCTTTCAAAGGCGGTTGTGAAATAAAACCTTGACGACTTCCTCCTGGTTGGAAACGTGTGTCTCTTTTCAAAGCAAAGCAACATCAGCCACATCTAATCTAGCTCAGGAGAGATGTAGCGAGCTGGCCTTGAACTGCATGTCAGTCAGGTGGTTTTCTGCAATGAAGTCACCCCAGCGGGCTGGGACCTCGGAGCCCAGCACACCACCTCTCAGCAAACCCAGAGAGCTGCGATCTTCCCAGACCCCTCTGAGAAACACAGCTGCGACGGTGATGTCAGCCCTCTGCCCTTGCTCCTCCTCAGAAATGCACTTGGGGTTGGTTTCAGATAAGAGGCCAGCGCCTGTGAGCCTCCTGGACACCCGTTCTGCCCATCACCAAGAACCCTGAGGTCACCCTGAACTCAGAGGAGCCTTTCCCCTTTTATTTTGGTTGGGTTTTGATTCTGAGGTTCAGACCCTGAGAACCAGATGACATAATGCGAGGGTAAGATCCAAGCCCTCTCACCTCGGCCCTGGTCCACGCGGCAGATGTTGCATGGATGAAGTCATCTGCAGGGGAGTCACGGGGAGGGAGCTCGCCCGCTAAGAGCAGTGCAGTTTGTCCGGTGGGGCAAGTGCCATCCATGGAAGTGAGGTGGGTGACATTTTGGTTCAGAGCTCCTGTAGCTAGCATGCCATGACTGAAGATGTTTGGCACACTGGAAGCACAGGGGAGGACTGAGGATGGAGATGAACCCCTCAGCCTCCAAGGTCCTTTGGCCTTGACCTTCTCCATTACAAATAACAGCAAGAGGTACTGCCAAAGGGGGCAGGGCCATGCTCTGTAACCAGACTTGCTTAGTCACAAAGCATTTACATGCAAAAACATCTCACATGATGCACCTGTTCCTTTGGTCTTCCTTGTAATCAAACCAAGATTTAGGTGTTTAATCTGGTTGAAAATAAGCATAGAGTTGCCATGTGAGGCTTAGACCAGGCCCTGGAAGAGCTTAAGGGGGGCCAGCCCAGGCAAGCTCGGCATGGAGCAGACAGACTTGAGGGGCTAGAGTGAGCTGGACACAACTGTCCTAGGGTCTGGGGTTGGCGGCTCAGACCATGGGCCTCCATGTCTCTCAGTTAAGGAATCTAAGCTGCATGAAGGCACAGCACACCCTGTGTGTGGACTCTGGGAAGGAGCTCATGAGAGGAGCCGAGGGTTTAGGAGGGCAGAGGGTATACAGGGTGCACCCATCACCTCCTTATCTAAAGGGGATGTGTGCCAGGACTCCCAGAGGATGCCCCAAACTGCAAATGCCACCAAGCCCTGAGGTAGACTAGGCTCCTCCTCATGCCTCCCTATGAATCGGTTTAGCTTACAGACTAGCCACAGTAAGACATAAGAGTAACAGTAACTAATCATCACGGAGAACAAATGAGCAGCACGCTGTAATGGAAGCCGTACGGGTGGGCTCTCCTCCTCGGAATGCCTCGTTGTATCGTAGTCACCTTTCTTCACTGTTGCCTCTGGGATGAGACACAGTGAGGTAAATGACACAGTTCTGTGACAGTAGCATTGGGCTACTATGAAGGGGCATTTGAAGGCAAGCACTGAAAAGCAACTGCAGTCGACCCAATAGCCAAGGGACAGCCCCAAGTGGTAACGGGGAGGTAGTGTACACTGCGTGGATCCTCTGGACAAAGGATGACCCACGGCGGGGGTGGGGGTGCCTCAAGAGGTCATCATGCAGTTCAAAGCGTACGTATTGTTTGCTTTTGTAGTTTTCCTTTTAGTATTTTCAGACCATAGTTGACCACCAATAACTGAAACCACAGAAATGGAAACTGAAAGAGTGGGGATTCCTAAAGTCAGAAAGCACCCTGGATGGCACAGGAGTGAAAGAAAGGAGATGCATTTGGGGAAAAAAAGAGCAGAAGGAGATGAGAGAGGACAGCTAAGGAGAAGAGATAAGAGGACTGAAGCACCAGGGTCTCCCAAACCAGGAAACAACACCCATCATCAACTCAGCACCCAGATAAGCCCTAACTGCACCCAAGCTTACCCAACGGCACCGAGGACCACTGAGGCCATGCCATCAGATGTCCACCAGAGTCCTACAGGGGCTCATTCACTCTTGTCCCTGATGGGAACCCCAGTCCAGGACAGTACAGATCTGACCCACGGTCAGCACTGATATGACACAGCCACCTCCCACCTGCTCCCTGCCATGCAGCTCCAGGGCCCCAGTTGAACTGAACCCAAAATACCCATCTTTCTGTGTCTTAATATTTCCTAAAACTACTGAATCAAGACATCAAAATACTCTCCAGACAAAACTGTCTTTGCAGCCAACTCTAGCACCTCCTATAGAGACCCACCCACCCAGAGCCCTGGGCCTGTGGGTAGGGCAAGAGCTGAGCTCAGCAGGAAGGAAGATCATTCCAGGGCGGTTGGGTCTCCCCAGCCTAGAACCCCTGGGGCTCCCATGTCTGCCTTCCAGCAGGGGGCATAAAATAAAGTGGACTGCAGGGTGGTGAGCTTCAAGGTGGCGTGACAGATACGCCCGCCACTGAGCCTTTGCCCTTGGGAACTGCATAATGGCGAGGCTGAATCCACAAACCTTCAAGGGAAGATGCAGAATCAGACTGGGGGTCAAAGGGACCTGAAGGAGCACCCAATCCAAGCGCCCCTTCCTCTGGGGGAGGGGAAAGAAGTCCAGCAAAGTCAAAAGACTACCAAAGGCCACAGAGCGGTCCTCCAGTCAGCCAGCAGCCTGCCTCGTCCTAAGTCCAGACCTGGCCTTCCTGGTGGGAGGCCCGGAAAGCCCATGGCCCTGCTCTGCAGCACGGCCTTGGGGACAGCAGGAGCACACCCAGCAGACGGCCTCACACCGCCAGCTCTCCCGCGACCACTCCAGAGTCATGGCACGTCAGCGGGACTGCTGCCACCGTCCCACCACCAGATGAGGCAGGACCAGAAAGGGGGACCAGGATGCCAGGCAGAGGAGATGCCCACATGGGAGCTGAGAGGCCCAGAGAGATGGCAGAGCCGGAAGATGCTCAGTCCCACCAGTGGATGGACTCAGCCAGAGGTAGACAAGTGACCCTGCTTCACCACGTTCCTGGGTCTCAGGAACAAGCGAAGCTCATCCAGGCTGACGGCGTCAGAGAGGTGACAGCTGTGTCACTGCTCCTGGGAAGGGGAGGAAGGCGATGAGGAGGTTCTCCACATTGAGCTGGGGTGTGGGCGCACGGCGGTGCCAAGGGGGCTCCCCAGGCTGCACAGGTAAGATGTGCACATCACGTTGCGTGTGGGTCGAGCCTCCAAAAAGTCCACGGGGGACACCAAGACCAGGTCCAGTCGGCCGCGGCAGGAGGTCGTGGCTGCTGGTCTGGCCCAGTGCACCTCCTCCTGCTGCAGCAGAACCCACAGCTGTGGGTTCCGAGGAGAGGAGGCCTTTCCCACAGTTCTGGGGGTGGGAGCCCAGGGCCAGGGGCTGGCGTCGGGAGGCCCTTCTCACCACCGCCCAGGTCCCTCTTCTCTTTTGGCAAATCCAGCAGTGCCATCTTGGACCCCCCCTCATAACCTCAGCTCACCCTGACCACTCCCAAAAGGCCCCAGCTCCAAACGTCATGGTGTGTGAATGTGGGATTCGCCTCCAACATGAACTTTTGGAAGGACACATTCAAACCCCAGCTTTGCCCTTAGAAGCATCCACACATAGGCTCTGCGGCTGCTGTGTTGGGCTCCAGGGGGCCTAGAGCATCAGAAGGGGACCGTGTGGCATGACTTGAGGACCCCAGGGACCCTGTAGCCCCGGACTCTCATGCTCACGTGGTGGCCAGCGGCATCTGGGCTCTGCCCGGGCAGGGTCTCTCCCTGGCTTCCTGGGGATGGTGTATGCTGCTTGCCTCCTGTGTAGACGGATCCTCCCCTCTCCTGTGTAGACAGGCTTATTTAAACATGGACTCACCTGCCCCTCACCCTTCCAAATTCTGCCTCAAAAACAGTTGGTCGAACGTCCTTGTCCCCAGAAGGTCAGCGGTAAACCCCATTGTTCAGTTTGGTGACATAACCAAACACAGGTTCAAAGAATTCAGCTCCAAGGTCGCTCCACTGGAGCAGTTGACTGCGATCAAGGTCTTCGTCATCACAAAGCTGAAGCAGAGGGACTCACAGAGGGCAAACACGGTCAAGCCATAAATCAGGATTCGAGAAGCCAGTTCAGCCCCGGGGATCCTCCTGGAAGGTTGCCCCCAAGAACTGAGGAGGACAAGACCCCTGCTCTCAGTACCCCTGCACACCTGCCGACATGGGCCAGTCAGTCTTCACTCCCACCTGCAGAGGAGACCTACACTGCCCACTGGGCAGAGGGGAAACTGAGGTCCCAGCCCTGAAGGGCAGCAGAAGGACCATCAGTTGCACATCCAAATGGGTTTTAGAATTTAGTGGGAGACCTAGAGGGTCGCGCACGCTTACCACTGGGCTCCTGAGCAGCCCCTCTTCTGGGGTCTTTGTAAGTATCGAGGGGCACCGTGATCAGTGCACTTCCTCCTCACAGAATCCCTCCCAGGGAACCCCTGTCCATCGCCATTTTAAATCTGAGGAAATCAAGACCCTCAGAGGTTCCAGGGGGTCACGTAGCTGATGAGCAAAGTGCTAGCTTTTCCTTCCTGATGGTCAGTTGCCAGTCCTTCCTGGGGACTGAAGGCCAGGGTGGGACTGCTGTGTCCTGGGTGCCCAGTCAAGCACCCGGCCTGTAGTAGATGCTCAATAAGGGCTGATGGAATGAATGGCTCGTTGGGCCAGGACTTGACCTCCACTCACAGTTAAATAAAAGTGCAAAACCAAGTATCCACCCAAGAAAGGAACGCGAGAGTCACCGCAGGTAGCCGGACAGATGGCGGGTAGGTATAAGGAGGACCAGGAGGGCTGCAGACCCCCGTGTGGATGAGGATCTGAAATCCTCTTATCCCGAGCTCGGGACTAATTGAGTCACCTCTTCTCACCCCTCCCTGAATGCAGGGCACCAAAAGCTGTGCCTGGGTGGCAAAGGGGAAGGCATTAGTCAGCCAGGGTCCCTTCAGGGCAACGGGCCCTGATTTCCAGCAAAAGCCAAGGGGGCGGGGCGTCTTCCCTGCTCCTGGGCCACTGGCCTACATGCCACAGGTGACCTCCTGTGTGCCGGCTGTCCCCAGAGCTGTGTGCGTGTGTGTCCTCTTCAGCAGCACCCCCACCCCTAGCTGGGAAATCCCGGGCTTTGTGGCTGGGAGTGTCCCCCCAGTGAGCATCCACACTCCTATCTGCTCCCAGGTCTGAAGGAGCATCCTGGGCGAGGTTCCTCCCTCACCTGCAAAGGCCCTGCAGACGCCCCAGAAGTGGATGCGGACTCGGCCTGTCTGGAACCTTGCCTCTCTAGCAAGCCGCGGGGCCGCCCTGCTACTGGCCGCACTTTGAGAAACTACTCTGTGAATAGTGCCGCCCTTGTGGCATGCTTCTGTTCTTCCACTCATCTTAAAGACGCAATAATCCTATGTAGGTTCAGTGACCGACGTCCCATGCGGGTGTCTACCGGGGGGCTCACTGCTGGTGGAAGACCTCCTGTGTGCCAGGACCTGGCGGGTGACAGGCTGAAGGTGACGTCCACAGGGAGACAGTTCACCAGCAATCCCTGGAAGGTGGGCTGTGCCTGGAAGAGTTCCTGGAGGAAGTGCCACCAAGCCAGTGACGGGGCAGGGTGAGGTGGGAGCGCCGGCCAGGACGGCCTCAGCTGCTCTTACCCAAGCAGCGGTCCCCCATCGTGGACAGGTAGGAAATGATAGCCCCGTGCGAGGGAGACAGCTCACAGCCAGAGCGTGGAGGGGCCCTGCCCTCTCCCCACACCCACCGCCAGGACCCCATCCTCAGGTCTCCCCTGGAGAGACACCACGAGGACCGCCACGGCCGTGCAGCGCGCTTTCTGATTTTCAAGTCACTTTCACATACGATTTGTCACTGGAGTCCGTGGCCAGGGAGAAGTCACTAACCCCAAGGCACTGGTGAAGAGCGAGCCCCGAGGTGACTCAGCAAGGCACACAAGGCGGCTGTCAGGGCCTGTGGGTCAGCCTGCCCAGGGCATCCAGGGTGCCCGGGGCATGGACCTCACGGAGGGAGATGGCAGATGTGGAGGTAGGTGCCTCCTGCCTCACGCTCCAGTTGTGTCCCGGGGAAGCCTGTGATCCTCGCGTCCCCACGAAGGCAGCACGAGCCCTGCGAGGGAGCAGGGGACGTCAGGAAGACATGGGACACAGGGGCATGGCAGAGGGTCTGGCTGCAAGCAGGGCTGCTTCAGGACACTCCCCAGCGCGTGCGCAGCGGCAGCAGCAGCCACAGGATGAGAGCAGGACGCCTAGGCCCTGGCCGGGAGGGCACCTCCATGGCGCCTCCACGGGCCGGGCGCTGGAAGGAGGCCTCTTCAAACACTCAGGCTTAACAATGCCCAGGGTCTCTCTGTTCCCACGGAGCGGCCAGTGAATAACAGCTGTCAACAACTCAGGAAGCGGCGCCGGGCCAGGGCTTTCTTCTTTAGCAAGTGTTCTCTATGAACATTACAGATCTTTCCAGCAGGGGCGAAATGAAGGCCTGTGCGACCTTTCCAAGGGCCCAGCACTCCCCACGTCCGTACCTTTGTGCTGCGCTCAGTCCAGAGGCCAAGCAGAGGCCCTGCCTCAAGAAAACTGCCTTCTTAAGCATACTCTTGAAGGAGGGGTTTTCTAAGAACCTTCCAGCACCTGCTAGAAGGCTCCTTTCATCTCACTCAGGGCTTTAATAGAACAAATGGCCACCAGGGGCTCTGGAGAGGGAAGGGCAGGAGCTCGTGTTTGATGGGGATGAGTTTCAGTTTCGGAAGATGGAAAGGTTCTGGAGGTGGTGGTGGTAACGGTCGCGGAACTGCCTGAATGTACTTAATGTCCAGACCTGTGCACTCAGACACAGCTATGAGGGTGTATTTTATGTTATGTATGCTTTACCATAATAAAAACCACACAAAAAAGAAGCTGTGATACAACTTAAAAAAAAAAAAAACTTGTCACCATGCTGAAAAGAATCTAAAAGGTTTTACAAGTTCATTATGCTGTTCTGTTTAGCATTCAGGAATAGCCCGTTTGATTTTACCTAATTATTAACTCCGCATTCAGAGCACCTGGCTTGCTGCCCACATGTGGAAATAATGGACACCCGGGGTCGACAGAGCCCGTTTGCCCCCAGGCCGGGCCTGCGTCTGAGCCGAGCTCTCTCTGTCCCCTCGTGCTTCTCCCAAAAGTGCTCTGGAGGACTGCAGAGTGCCCGTCCCCTCACGAAGACAGCTGCATCTGCCACAAAGGGGTCAAGTGACCAGCGCCCCAGCACACCTGCACAGTCACCTCTCCATCCGTCACCGGGGCTCTGGCCAGCCCCTCTGTGGGTGCCCCGGTGACCGGCAGCAGAGGGGAAGACAGACCACAAAGAGGCTGCATGCTCCTGCCCCGGAATGAAGAGGGGCAGCCTTCCCAGAAGGGCACAGATCAGAGGCCCTTTCTGCACCCAGAGGAGGGGACCCAAGGGTCCTATCACCCTTTCTCTCACCTCCAGTCCGGCAAACCTTGTCCAAGCCCAGCTGACAGACTCAGCCCAGACCTGCTGCCCTCCAAAGTTCAGAGTCTCCCCCACGTCCCGTTCAGCACCCGGCAGGGAACGCCCCTGGCAGGAGAGGTTTGCAACGCAGTTCAAACCCGAGGTCTCCAGCATTCCCAGGCTTCAGAAGCCCTGGGGCTGTGAACAAGGGTCCGTGGGGTCGCCCTGCCTCCAAGGTTCCGACTCAGCATGTGTGGACATGCCCTGACAATCCCCTCACTCACAAGCTCCCAGGTGATGCTGGAGACGCTGGTCCAGGGCAGGAGAACCTTGCTCTGGATAAAAAAACGTTCCTGCCAGATGCCTCCCAGGTGCAGAGAGTTCACGGCTTCGCTATTCACAGCCCTCCTGCCAAGTCAGAATCAGCGTCCCGCTTTCCAGACCAGACTGCTGGGACTCAGGGGGCTCGGTGACCTGCCTCGTGGTGCACGGCTAACGCCTGGTGGACCCACAACTTTAACTGAGGTGGGGGTGACTGGAAGCGCCTGGTCCACCTCCCTTCCCATCTTATTTGGAGACCCTGGTGCAGGTACTGAGGGAGCGGGAGCTTCAGCCTTGACACATGCCCACGAAGCCAAGCGGCCCACAGGCTGGCTGAAAACCCAACCCCGCAGCCACGGACAGGCATGAGGCTCACAGGCATTCTGGTCCCTGGGCACTGACAGGCCACGCACTGAGCGGGGCTGCAGAGAATCAGGTGACAGGTGCACCCTGACCTGAGACTTGTCCTCAAAGGGCAGCAGGGTTCATCTGAATCACACTGCAGCCGGCTGAACAGGATGCGGTAGACAAGGTGTGTGCTCTGGGATGGGGTTGGTGGCTGTGGCCCTCTGCCAACTCAGAGGAGATGGAAGGGAAGAAACCACCATGGAGGGCAAACCCTGAGCCAGACTATGCCTCCTACTCACCATCGGTGTTAGGGAAGGCAGTTACAGTACAGAGAGGGCAGTAACTTGTCCTAGGCTGCACAGCGACAAGAAACTGGGATTTGGGACTTGAACTTAGGTCTCCTGGAAGACAAGGTTTTAACTACACTCCGACTGCCCAGGTTCAGTGTGGACCCTACAACCCTCTGGTCCAGCTTCCCATCGGGCAGATGCGACAGGCTGCCTAGTGACTGCTAGCATAGACCTGAGGCTCCCCCTCCACACAGCTCAGAAGCCCTCCAGCCTGCAATCCCACCTGGCCTCCTTCTCCAGAGACCTCTCTCTGGGCATGCCAGAGTGTTCTTGATACCTGCGCACCTTCCCACCAACGAGGGGCTCAGCAGGCAGGGCTCCCACCTGACCCACATGCCTCTGAGCTGGCTGCCCCCAGCCACACACAAAGGTATCCCTCCCTGCCACCTGCTTTCCTCCCTGGTGCGGAAGCAGGTGCTTCCCTGCCCAGGGAGAGAAGGCTTTTCAGGAGGCACCTGCACCCAGGTAACCTGAGCCGCATCTCTCCTCAACCTAACTTGTGAGAGCGGAGAGCCTCCCGAGTCACCACACACAGTCCCTAGGAAGCAACGGTGCACACAGGCACACCTGCCCGACCCCACACAGCTGCCACTCGTCCTCAGGTGCCCCGGGAGGATGGCCTCCCACCCGCAAAAGCCACCTGCACCACAGCCCTGGGCCTCCAGGGCCCTCTCTGTCCTATCTCAGCTGGACAACTGTCCCCAGGATTCCACATTTGCAACACCTGGGACCAGAGAAACCCTCCTGGACTTGGACCGGGGTCTGGAGGAGTGTCCACCAGGCAGCAAACGACCTAGGCTCTTTCCTGGGTACAGAGAGACTTCTCTTAAGTCCTGTAGCCATCCAACCACCCAGGACACAGGCATGTTTCCCCGTGGAGACCCCAGGCACAGGGCGCAGCTGGGGAAGACACTGCTCTCTCTGGGTGGGTGTCATGTCTGGCCCTGTCTGACGGCAAGATGTTGTGAGTCTCCACGCAAATGCCACATAGGCAGCTCGGGCTGGGAAAGCAGCATTCACAGCCGTTAGCAGCACAGCCTCGGTGCCCGCCTGCCCAGAGCCTCAATCTGTCTGCAGGGCTCCACTGCCAGTAACGGGAGGGAGCAAGAACGCCCGGGAGACCGGGTCCCAGCCTGCCGCACTAAACGAAGGCAAGTAATTGTCCAAAGTGAAATGTTGGATTGAAATAAACCTGCTGTTCCTGGGAGAAGACGTTTTTGGCTTAGGTTGTTTAAGGATAAAATCCAACCAACACGTCTGCAGAACCGGAGGAGGGAGTGTCCTTGACATGGCAGGCCCATGCGCCACTGAGCCCCATTCTGCACGGACCTCAGGAGGACCCAACTTCCCGGCTCGGATCTGGGTCTGTGGAGGTCAGGGTAGGTGTTGTTACACCCGTGTGCTTTCACTGTGGGAGAGCGGGAACTTCTCCCAGGGTGACCAGAGAGGCCCTGGGCCATCCCTCCCCCGCCAGCTGTCTGTGGAAATCCTCCTGGTGACCCCTCAGTTACATGCACCCCCAACCAACATGTCCCGAGCTGAGGGCTGACTCATGCACTCATTTTTAAATGGTTGCTCACGTGCTCCCGGTACATGAGGGTGTCTGTCCCAGTCGGTCAGACCCCAGGGGCCAGACACTCTAGCTCATCGCCATATTTTTGCCTCTTGAAGCAGAGGAATGTCACTGGGGCAACCCTGGCCAGGCAGGAGAGAATCAGGAATCCAGCTGAAGTTGTCAGATGGGTCCACCTGACGGAGCTCAGGATCCCAGAAGACACAGAAGGTAGGAAGGCGACCAGGAATGCAGGAGTGAGGGTCAGACGTGGCCAGACCCCGTGAGAACCGAGTGCAGCCTGAGCCTGCGCCCAGGCAGCAGCCTCTGGGAGCGGTGCCCCTACCCATGAGGCCTAGCCGGCAGCTCGTGCCTGCACAGAAGCCCACGCGTGCCCCAGGCCACTACTGACCCTTTGCTTCAGCTCCCACTCTGCACCACTGAGATCTACCAGGACTGGGAAGACCCTGGGCAGCTGACCAGGACTGGGAAGACCCTGGGGGCAGCTGGGCCTCACAGAAGCTTCCTTCTCTCCGAGGAGGCTGACTGGTCCAGAACCTGAGCCCGGCAGAGCCAGGGAAGTCACATGAGAAGACAAGAGCCCACCCCAGCCTTGGGATCAGTGGTGGGCATCCCAGAAGGCTCTGGCAAAGGATGCCTGTCCTGAGTCCAGAGGTTCAGGCCACTCCACACCCACAGGACAAAGTGTCATTTCATTACTGGTCCCACGGCCCCTTTGTCACCTGGAGTCCAGCACCACAGGCAGGCAAAGCCTTGTTCTTAAGCCTAAGCATCCTTCCCCATAACTGGCCAATCAGGCCCCAGGAAACCCATCTCCAAAATGATTCCACCTTTTGTGCCTGGTCTTCGAAGAAAAAGAAAGCCCCACAGCCTCCAGGTGCCACAGAGCCCTGTGGGTCACACCAGTGCTGCCGATGTTGCCGGGGACTGCGGTCCTGGAGGGGAGAGCAAGAGGGGAGCAGCTGACCCAACACAGGGCAGAAGAAAGGCAGGAACACTGGGCCTTCTCACTGGGCGGCAGGAAGAGCACTGTCGCCCGCACGGCCCGGCTGTCCTGGAGAGCTGCTGGGCTCCCTGGGTCCTGCTCCTGGAGACGCTGGAAGTCCCAAGTGGGAGCAACCGCAGGGGGCAGGGAGCAGCAGGGAGCGGCGAGCAGCAGGGAGCGGGGTCCCACGGCTTCCCGGCCTGGGAGCCCTGTGGGTCCAAGGCCAGCCGTCGGGGATGCCAATTCGTGTTGGCGGCTGGGCAGGAACCGGATGCTGGAATTGTGAGGTGTTATTCACAAGGATATCTAATAAGATTTCATTTATTTTCATAAACTTACATTTAAAATTCAGTTTTATTTGAATCATTTCATTTACCTTTTTAACATTTATTAACTCTAATTTGTGTTTTTGCCTTTCTGGTTTAAATATAAGAAAGAAAATAACTTTCTTTGAAAATATATGTGAGGATGTTCACATGCACTTTCACATTTGTGATGAATATATTTAAATTGTGCATATTTCAAATACATTAACATTTTTAAAATCCCTTAGCTCATGGTTATAAATAGAATGAAATTATGTGAAGATGTTCATTTTAATGACAGGATTTGTGGTTATGATGAAATGAAGGCAAAAAATTAATTTAGAGAACTACAAAGTAATTATAAATTATGTGTGTCTTTATCTTGTTAGTCGTTCAAACAGAACAAAAGGACATTTAAATGTTCAGTTATAATTAATTCAGTCATCTTTGAAATCTGCCAGCTTGGGTCATGTAGAAACTAGGGCTTCACACATTTTTCAATTTTTGTCTTGAAATATATGAAAACAATTTGTGACTATAGAGTTTCTAAAGTATATTTTATTTAACTGCTTGTGGGCTTGATTTATGTTCCCGGGTGTGAACGTCGGAGGCAGATGCTATAGGCAGACTGCGGTGGAAAGAATCGGCCCCTGTGGCCCCCACAGGCGTGGAGGGAGACCCCGCTCCTTCACATGCGCGCCTGTGGGAACTTGGAAACACCTGCAGCTTTTACAGGGCCGTCTTTGGGCCTTGGCGGGAACTCTCCTCACTGGCCTGCACGCCCAGACACGGAGGCCATTCCGTCCTCATCTGTTAAAGACCCCCGTCTGCCCCGCGCCTCCTGCTCCTGGAACCGCCTTCTCCCACTTGGGGAGAGGACACGAAGCCCAGCAGAAGGAAGCCTGCACGGTAGCCGCCGTGACCCCCAGAGGCCTGACCAGCTTGGACGTCACAGGGTGACATCCTCCAACTTCTGCCAGGCGCAGGCCTGCCCCAGCGCAGGCAGTGTCTCCAGAAACAGAGGCCAGACACTCTTCTCTGCCTCTTAGATGGGCTGAGTCCACTGAGCCTTCCTGTGCTTTAGGAGGAAGAGAAGGCCCCAGGGACCGGGCCACAGCCACTGTGAGCCCTGAGCAGCCTGACAGCCCAGAGGAAAGAGCTCAGAGAACAGCCGAGCCTCCCTCACCAGCAAAGGAGAGCGGTTTCGCCACCTTCTTATCTGCACATAACATCCTCTTCTCCCGGACGGCCAGGTACAGTCTTGTCTTTGTCCCTGAGGGCCAATTCTCCTGGACCTTTTGAAAAGGGCACACACACAAACTCGTATTTGTGGGGCACACCAGGGGGCATGGGTGACAGGCCCAGGCTGCAGCTGGGGCCCCAGCACACTGACCCCTGAGCACACTGAGCACGCGCACCAGCCTGGGGGTTGGGAAGCTCTGTGGCCAGAAGTCGCCTCCACTAACAGAGCCCCAGGAAGTCTACCCGGGAGAGGCCGGGGCAGACTGCGACACAAGACGCACCCGCAGAAGGAAGGCAGGCCACGTGGGAGTGGTGAGGGGCTGTCCCCAGGATCCGAGGAACCAGGCTAGGAGGGCTCCTTGTCCCCCTCTCCACACCTTCCCAGGTGGCATGCTCCTTCAGCTGACACCCCTGCCTCCCGAGGAGCTACCGCCACCACACTGGGACATTCAGCCCCTCGTCTCTGGAACAAGAGAGTTTCCTCCCAGAAATTGCAGGATCAGGAAGTGGGAAGCTTCCTGTGACAAGAAAAGAGAACAATACGTCCCCGGCGGGAGGAGCAAAGTCAGTGCTCCTGAAATCACTCAGAACCTTCTAGAATGGTCCAAGGCCACCAATTTGCCAGTGTTGATTAGACCATTTGTCTAAGCAAATTTTCTGGGATTCAATTAAAATAAGGCCCAAAAGCATTTTCAGACTTTGATTAGAGGTGAGCGGCACACAGCACATCGACACCCAGAGCAGGCCACTGCTCGCACCCCGCGCGGAAAATTACTCATCCAGGAACCGGGCGATAGCCAGACAGAGCCGCTGCCCCCCCCAGGTTCTGTAGCTTTCAAATGAACAATTAACAATTTGGAAGGGTAGATGCCAGAGTTAAAAACATCAATAAAACAGTGTATGCACCAAAACTTTCATTTACCAGACAAAAATGCTGCCCCTCACAATTCATGCTCTGCTTCACTGAGTTAAATTCTTAACATAAATCTCCAAGCAGTGACGTAGAATCACAGAACCGAAGTGGTTCTCGTCGTCTCTTTGCGATCCTGGGCTGCCACTCTCCCTTTTAAGTCTGCAAAATTGTTTATCTGTCCTTTGAGGGATGTTCCTCATGTGCAAATGGCCGTGTGCATGCACCTGTACACACACACGGAAATGCCACTTTTTAAATGCTTTAAGTGCTCTGCAAGTTGCTCACTTACCGTGGCACTGCGGTCGGACATTGCACCAATCGCCCCACGTTAGTTCAGTGCACTGATCCAACTTCTTATTCTCAGTAGCTGCATAACATTCCATTCAATCCATGCACCACTTAAAAAAATAAAAGGAATATGCTGTATTGAGGAGTTGGACAGGTGAACTACCTCCAAAGTGAGGCGGGGAGTTCCAGACTCTAGTGAATTTACTCTCACATTGAGCGGTGTCGCTGGCAAGCACGCACTGGGGGCCAGCTGCTTTGCAGAGAATGAAAGGTCTCCTGAAGGATAAGTAATTGAAAGGCACCACGAAGCTCACTTATCTTGGGAAAACTCGGCAGTAACTGTACCCATTGTTTAGAACTTAGAACAAATTATTTTTCGTGGAGAGGGAAATCTCTCACTAACACCTCCCTGCATGGTGACGATATAAAGTAGACTCCACGCTGGCGGATGGTTCTTAAGTTCTCTATGCTGTGTCGTTGCCTGCCCAGGGAAGACACTGCCCGACTGCCCGGCACCCCCTGGGAGGCTGTCACCCGCACACCTTCCCTTGCCTTCTCCCACTGTCACAAAGCTGTCCGGTCAACTCCCTGTTTTGAGCAAGGTGACCAAAATGAAGGCCAGGGTTTTTCTGTAACGCATCCGAGTCTCCCGGGGACTCTGCCGCTCCGTCAGTCCAGCAGCATATCCCCTGCCAGGCAAAAGGAACATCATGTGATGGCAGCAGCCCAGGTCCAGCCCAGGGGCGCTGGCTGCATGCCCTCCACTGACCCCAGGAAGCTGCAGATCTGGGGCGTCGGCCCCTCCCTTTCTAGGTAAGAAAACTGAGGTTCAGCAAGGTGAGTGCACTGCGGGGCGTCGTGGCCTGGGAGCGGCAATGCTGCTCTCAGCCCAGCCGGCCCAGCTTTGGACCTGCCACCGGACGGTTGGAAGTCAAGTGTGACCATTAAATCCCAGCACTCCAGGATGGATACGCTTCTCAAGTTCATTGGATTTTTCTCCGTTACTTGAGGGATCTGAGCAGCAGAATAGCACTAAGACTCACAAGAAAGGTGGACTTCCCGTTCTCTTTGTGGCACCCACTAAGAAAGTGTCAGAAAGGGGCCAAGGGAGGAGGCCGGGAGGCCAGGAGGCATGACGTCCCCCACGCAACCTTTCCTCAGCACTGCTGAGCACCGAGGGCCCCTCCAGGAAACTTCCGCTTCCACTCTTACGGAGCCACGAAGGGAAACTCCCCACTAAAAGGCAGCGGGACACACACGGCCTCGCCAGGGTCTTCAGTGGACTAGCCTTCTATGTGGAAAACACCTGGCTGTCCCCCCAAGCAGGAGGCAGAAGGAAGGCCGTCCAGGTAACCACCTGCTTCCTCCCGCACATTGTCTTCCCAGCCAGGACATGCTGGGCCTGGGGTGTGTCCTCCGAGTACGATGCTGGCTGGTGACAATTCTGCAGGGTGTCGGCCCTGACCTAACTCTTCTGTTTCCTCAGCTGCTCACCCCAAAGCACAGCCACCTCCAGAAAGATTGGCACAGTACAAAATCACAAGTGGCCGAAGCTGTCTGGTGGTTCCAGCACTCAGAGTCCCCAACCAGCACCGGGAGCTCCTCTTCCGCTGCCCGCTGGACACTCACGCATTCTGGAGACTGGAACCTCGAGCTCTGGAACTCATACCTGTTTCCTTGGGTTCCAAGCTGGCCTCCAGCACAGCCTCCTCCCACGGAGCCCCTGGCTGGAGCAGCCCAAGCGCTTCACGACCACCCGGGCCGTTGCTGGGAAAACAGGCCAGGAACACTTCAGTCTGAGATGCCAGAAAGTTGAGGCCTTAAAGGGGTTTCAGGACCTTTTCTTCCCTTCCCCTCAAGGGATCCATGTAATGGCCGAGATTCCCCCTGCTCCTGGGGGGCTGCTTCCGTATTTTGTGCCCCATTCACTCAGAACTCCTTGCAGACCCCAGAGCATCGTAGGGGCTTCTCTGAGGAGAGGAAAGGCAAAGGCCCCCCTGCGGCTGCCTTCTGGGTGACTCCCCCTCCATCCTGACCCCTGAGGTGGCCGCCATTCCCTCCTTCAAGCTCTGAGGTCACTTTCTGCAAGGCCAGACTTTCCTGGCCAGAGACCTTGACCGGGCATCCCTGCTGCTTTAATGGTCCAAGAAAAATGTCCTCCCTCTAGGGCCTCCATGGAGCCTGTGGTGTCCGTCCCCGGCACCCAGGTCATCAGAGCTGGCCAGGAGCCCCTCCTCATTGCCAGGCTGCAGATCTGCTCATCTGAAGAGCTGGCTCTGTGCCCACCTGGCTGCCCTTGGTGGACTTCCTGAGGAAGCGGCGGCGTGGAGAGGGCTTAGCAAGACCACTCAAGCAGCTGAGGTGAGAAGCCAGTCCTGGTGCTCCTGGCCTCATTGCTGCCGGCCACCGCGGCCCTGGGTCAAGGTCATGAGGAGCCTACAGACTCTAAGCAAGAGGTGGCCAGGCAGGGTGGGCGTTTGGGTATCTCACAGCAGCACCCCAGCTTGGCTTACCCACAGCCCTCACAGACGCGCCTCTCCCCTCCCTCAGGGTCCTGCTCTCACAGGGCCCACATCCAGGTCACTCAGCAGGACTAAGAAGCAGCATGCTCCATGAATGGCAGAGCCCTGTGCCCAGCAAGTGCTGGAAACTTGCTCCCAAGGACTCCTCGCCTCAGTCTCCCAGCCTTAGCCTCCCGCAGAGCCCCCGTGAGACCCTCCATGTCTTCCCCACCCTCCAGGACTGCAGGCCCTCCCGTGTGCCCTGTCCAGTGCAGCAGCCACTCACCACGATGACCAGCAGGCACATGGTTCAAACTGAGACACGCCCTAAGAGCAGAATTCCAGATTCCCAAGACAGCAGGGGAGAAAGAATGTCCAACGTTCTAGTATTAACGAGTCTTACGTTGATTACTAAGGAAAATGGCAATATTTGGATATATAGTTTTAAAAACGTTTGACAAAATTAATTTTGCCAGCTTCTTTATTTTAATGTGGCCAGTAGAGAATTTGGAACTACACATGTGGCGTGCGTCACATGCTCCCGGACAGTGCTGCAGAGTCTTTGCCCGCCACAGGAAGCGGGATCACCCTCCGTCACCCAGGATTCACCAGCAGACGCTCACTAAGCGCAGGATAAAGTCAGGGTGTCCCGTTGGCTCTCGGGCAGACAGGCTCCTGCTCCTGGGGGCTTTCACTACCCAGAGACCGTCACCTCCCGCAGAGCCAGAGGACAGCAAGCACTGAGGCAAGATCTCATGCTTTGGGGACGGATTGAAGGGACGGGTTGGGAGGACTTCACGGAGGAGGAAGAGTGCTCCTGATATCAGATTCGGCCTCTAACCGGGTCTATAACCCCAAGGAACAGTGGGTTTTGAGAGCAAGACCATGCTTTGCTGAGGTGACTGCTCAGGCTCCCCCGGTCTGGGACTTTGTGGCAAGCAAGCAACTCGAGGACCCAGGCACCTCCCAGCTAGTAATTCTGCCAGGAAACAAGTCCTTGACACCAGCCTCACAGCCCTGCCAGCCAGAAGGCAGGAAGGAGCAGTCCCCACTCACCTGGCGGGAGGAAGGTTTTCACTTCTAGTGTGTGTCCGAAGAAACTCGGGGCTTTTGGACCACCAGAATCAGGACAGCGTAGACATGGGGGTCAGCTCACATTCCTACCCCTGAGGTGGACCTCGGGGTGAATAGACTCCAGGAGGTGGAGAAAACATGCCAGGCTGCCAGGGGTGCCAGCACCACACCCCAGCGGGATGGGACTCATGAGCCATGGCCCACGGTGTGTGAGGATGCCGACTGGGAGGGAGGATGGGGACCCTCTGGAATGTCTTCTTACAGCCAGAGAAGGTCCAGCTTCCTGAGCTACTTCTCAAGAGTCGCTGAACATCCTTCTCCAGGAAGAGGGCAAGGTCAGGGCCCAGACAGCAATGAAGCCCCCTGAGCCTGCATAGGAAAGGGCTGAGGGGAGACCTCTCGGATGAACAGTGCAGGGCAGGGGGGGAAGCGAGGCTGCTCAAGGCTGGGCACCACAGAGTCTCCCCAGCTGGGAACAGGCTGCCTGGTGGAGAGAAGGGAACTGCCGTCTCTCTGCCTGCCTGGGTGTGCCAGTCAGACTGTGGATCTCCAGGGATCCCGTCTCTGAGGCCTGTCGTACCCACAGGGACTTACAGGACCATACATTTCCTGTCTGTCCCTCCCGCTAGAATGTGAGTGGACTGGGCTTGCTCTGCTGACTCTTGCATCCCCTGCACATTGAATGGGGCCCGTCACGGAGCCAGCACTCAATAAATAAGTGTTAGATGAATAAGTGAATGATCAGCATCTACAATGGTGCACCCACGAGGATATCTGAGGATATGATGCTCTGGTGACAAATTTCTACCAAAACGGACACAGCGGACACAGTGATAACAGAATCGCTGTACAGAACCGTGACACTGGCCCGTTCTTAGCAGGACTTTCTCCATTTGCCAAGGAAGGCAGTGACGCTGAGCCCAGCTGGCTCATCCTAGGTCACCAGGGGAGGAAGAAGCAAAGCCAGGGGTCACACACAGGTCTTCCAGCTCCGTAACTCCTGTTCTTTCTTCCAATCTCTGGACTCTGGATCCATTTCTCAGCTACAGATAAGCCGACATCAGGCTGGGAGGTCACCGCCGCAGGTGATGAGACAGTCCATCTTCCTGAAAAGAAAGACAAGCTGGCCTTGACCGAGACCTGAGCAGGTGCCAGGTGTCAGAGGTGCTCTCTGTCCACTGCCCCCTTTCATCTTCACGGTGACCCCACGAGATGGGACTATCATCTGGCTCCGTGGGAAGTTAGTAGAATTCTGAAATTGCCTTTGCTTCTCTCTGGATGCCAGATCACTGAGCCACCAAAGAGGAATTGGGTAACCTTGTGTGAGGAGCTCGCGGGGAGCAGCTGAAATAAGAGCAAGACAGGTGTGTGCCAGCCAAGAGAACACTTGTGGCAGGTAAACAATGCTGGATCTTTACGGTAGGAGATTGAGTTTCTCCTTATGCATTTTTCTTACTTAAAAAAATGGTTTCAGCACTAACCTCTCCAACCTCAGTGGCACGGTATGCGTGCTGTGCTGACATCTGGAAAGAGTTGGTGGTATTACAAACAAATAGTTAAGGAGTTCACCCAGATAATCAGAGACAAATTCGACTCTAACCCAGATTCAAAACAGCACATATCCAGAGCGAGCATTGGGCTCCAGACTGCCCACCCTCCTCGGTAGCGAAACAAACATGGCTGGTTTGGGTTCCTGGGTCTGGAGGAGGATGTGGGTCCTCAGGCTGTTTCCCACTGGCTGGCTCAGTGGAACTCAGCAGAAACGAGGCTGCAGGAGCCCAGGCTGGGCAGGACTCTGCAGAGACAGGGTGAGGACCTAGAGAAACTGGAGGAGGCTCAGTTCAGGGAGCAGGGACAATGCGGGGGGAGAGGGGAAGAGAGTTGGGAAAGGGTCAGGGCAGAGGCAGTCCCAAGGACCAGGCCTAGATGGTTGGTGGCGGGCCATTAAGAGGACCAGCAGCTCCTCAATGGCTGGGTCCGTGAAAGCACAGCAAGCCACAGTCAGGGCACAGGCCAGGCACCCAGCACCAGAGCAGGCCTTGCTCAAGGTGCCAGGGGTGGAGCCAGACAGCCACACTGCACGCCGGTCCACACAGGGCTGTACACAGAGCCTGCACCACAACCTGGGCCTCCTTGCCTACTGTGGCTGGACTGCCCCTTTCCCTGTGGGTCCCTCCAGAAGTCCAACTTCATCCCATGCATCACCTGCTCCCTGCTCCAGTTCACCCCAATGTGCCTCATCTGCCATTTCCATGGTGGACGGAGATCTCAGAGTCTCTGGGGCACTCCCATTGCTGCTGCCAAACTGATCCCCAGTGAACACACCTGTCATGTCCACACCAGAGGCACCAGGGCGGTAGGGTGGGTCCACGTCCACACCCAGTGGCACCTGGGCGGCAGGATGGGTGCATGTCCACACCCAGTGGCACCTGGGCAGCAGGATGGGTGCATGTCCACACCCAGTGGCACCAGGGCGGCAGGATGGATTGGCGAGAGACCAGGGAGAGCGTGCCGCTGCTCTCTACCATGTCCGCGCCCTATGAGGCAGAAGATGCCAACTATGGTGCCTCCTCTCTAGGGCTTGGCAAATAGACCCACAAGAGCCACCAGGTCTAGGTGACATGAGCAGAGCTGATGGCGGAGCCTCACAGGGCAGAGCTGTGGCCACCGCTGCCCTCTGAGGAGGCGCCCTCTGCACTCTGACCGGAGCCGAGGGGCTGCTATAGTCTTGGCAAAAGCAAGACACAGAAAAACTGGGGCTGGGTCAGCTGAGGACCTTCGCCAGCCACAGGGACTGGGTTTAAGGGGAGAGCAGCTGGCCGCCGGCTTGCTTGTGGCATGTGGAGGTGACTATGGGGGACGAGGCCTGTTACTCTCCCGAGAGCCCAGGGCGCCCGCCTGTGCGATGGAGAGCCTTCCTGCCCTGCACCATGCCCACTGGCCGTGTGATGCCAGCTGCTCCCCCCTGGACTGCCCCACCCCGCCCCACCCCCACCACACAGACCAGCAGACAAGTCCCTGAGGGCCCCCCAGCCCTCTCCTCACCCAGAGGCGAGAACACAGCCCTGCCTGGGGCTGTCGGATGCCCGGGCCTGTGTGTGTAGGACTGGAACACTGGCCCCTGGACAAACGGCGGCCGCTCTTGCTTTGAACTGTTCACTCCACTGGTGGATTTGCACAGCGTCCCTGCATCTGCCTCTCTGAGCCGCCACACGTGTAAGGGCTTAGAAGGAAGCAGATGCAGCTAAACAAACCAGCCCCAGCCCTGCGGGCCGCCCAACGGCACACATCGTGCATGCCAGGTCCTGTGCAGAGGCAGAAATGGGAGTCTGGGCCCGGGATGGAGTGGCCTTCAATAAACACAGCATTTCGCTTTCAAGTGGCATCTGCTCAGACAGAGCACAGGGCCCCTCCTTTACCCAGCAGCCTCTGCTTCTCCACCGCACCCCACCCCACAGGGACCACCTGAGGTCCAGAAGCCAGAGAGGGCTGAGGGCTGGGAGGGTCCTCGCCGGCCTCCTGCCGGCTGGGCTCTGCAGGGTCTTGCTTTCTGCAAAGCCTGAGAACAAGCCTGAGAACGGGAGGGAGCGTCGGCCGGGCCTCCTTCAATAAAACAAAACAGACGCAGCTACGAGGAGTTTGGAAACCGCTCTCTGGGGAGCAGCTGCCCGCCTCTGACGGGCTCCCTTGAGACTCGTGTTTTAAAAGGAGATTTAAAATCCGATAGTAAATACACTCTTCAATCTCATCGCCACAGACTCGGCCAGAGAGCTGCCACGACAGGCCCACAGCCCTGCCAGGGGTCTCCTCCTTCCCACCATGGCCCCTAAATCCTAATCAGCTTCCTCGGGTTTGGGATGGCTGCTTGCTTGTTTGGTTTGGGTTTTCCCAGTGCATTTAAGTGACCCCTGCACTTTACCTTTGCATCATGGACAGCCTGGGGCCGTTCAACACAGCTACCCAACCACAAAGTACTGCCACCAACTCGCCCCGCTTCTAGAAAAAGCCAAGGTGGACCAAGCTCTCCACCCTGATGGTGCCATCCCATTCTGCCCACAAAGAGGCTGGCCTTCCCCAAATCAGCTGTGGCAAAGACTGCTGGTGGTCCCACTGAGCCAGGCCACTTCTCCCCACAGCAAGGCCTTCTCCCTGGGGAAAAGGCCACCTGGAGCAAAGATGGCCTTCCCCGGTCTCCCCTGCAGCTGTGGGAGATGCTTCCAGGTGGCAGGGATAGATGCAAAGGTCCTGTGGCTGCAGGTTGAGCTGCTACTTAGTCACCCTGCTCCTCTGGCCTGCAAAGTGGGTGTCTCCATCTTGGTCACGAGGACAAGGCCACTCTTGGCTGGGCAGAGCAGTGTGTGGAAGGAGCTCAGCCCCGAGGTCCTAGTTGGCACTCTGGACTTGGTCTTTGAGGAAATCAACTCCTCACGTGCTCATTTTGGGTTATACTGGGTCATCGTACCTTGGAATTGAATCCCACTTAATTTCAGCATTTCTGTCCCAAGACAAAGTCACCATTGAAGAGGGTTAGATTTGGGCACGTCTCCTGGGGGACCCAAACGTCGGGCTGTCTCCAGTCAGAACCTCAGCAACTTCAGAAAAGCAGGGCCGGCCCACCTCTCATCCTGTCACTGTGAGGACTCTATGCCAGGGTCCCGGCTGGATCCTAGGGACACCGCCGTCCACTGACAGCCTGGGCCTGTCCTCCCAGGGCGAGCTCGCAGCTCACAGGGAGGAGACACCAGGAAAGGGTGGGTGAGTGAAGGAGGGCCCTAAAGCAGCTTGGGGTGCCGTGAGGCAGGGCCAGGGCCTCGGCCTGGGCACTGCCCACACCTGTGTCCACCCTCCTGCTCCTATCTGACCCCTGGCAGGAGGACGGAGCAGGTGTGGGACGCACGAGGGCACCCACAGACCGAGGCAGGTGTGTGCACATGAAGCAGAGGTGCAGAGGCCCCCCATCTCCTTCACCTCCTCCAAGGGCTGGGCCAGGCACGGGGCAGCTCCCTGTGGAGGTCACTGAGATCTCTGGTGACAGACATGGCCACCATGTCCCCATGGGTTCCATGTTGCCTTGTCCTTCTGACCCCCAGCTGCTCACCTGAAGGGCCACGGATGGGGGCAGCAGCCTCCTCAGACCTCTCCCAGGGCCCACACCTTCCTCCTAGCCCAAGCCTCCCTCCAGAACCTGACCTGTGCTCCCCCCAAATCCCTCAGTCAGTCCCCGCTCCTCTGCTCCCGGTCACTCTGCTTCCCTCTTAAGATCCCAAAATCAATGCTGTGAAATTCCCAGAAAGGCTATTGATCTTCCAGATTGAAGGAGACCAGAGACAGGAGGAATGAAGGCCCTGGGGCCAGAGTGGCCCTGGGACGTCTGTTTACCTGTGAATGCGGGGCCCTATGGAGAGCAGGCTTGCACCTGGGGAGGGGACGGAAATTTGCCCCTGGGGGGCTTCAACGCTGACAGCTGGACCTCAAGCTGCTCAGACAAAACCACAAGTAGCATCTCCATCCAAAAAGAGGAGGGAGCAGGCACCTCTGAGTGTTCTCGCAACTTCCCGGAGGTCAGACTCTTCCAAAATAGAGAGTGGAGAAGGAAAGGTAAAGGTAAAGGTAAAGGCCCAGGGCCAGGCATGAGCGACACGGAAGAGGCCTGCGGTCTCTGGCCGCTCCCGTCCGGGCGGCTCCCTAGCTGTGTGCCTGCTGCCTGTCCTGCAGTACTGGAGACCGCAGGGACGATCCACCAAGAACTGCCTTGAACTTCTGTCTCATGACAGGGTCTCACTCAGTTGCTGGGGTTAGCCTCGAACTTGCCATCCTCCTGCCTCAGCCTCCCGAGTCACTGGGATTAAGGGCGTGGCCACCACGCCTGGTTCATGTGCCTGCTGTTTACGGAGGAGTCCTCCCCACAGAAAGGCCTGAAGTGGACACATTGGAGAGCAGCTGGTGCTTCACAGGAGCCTCAGGAAGCATCTGTTTCCAAGCAGCAAGCCCCCCTCCGCCGTGGATGCCCTGCCGTGCTGCCCCCCATTTCATTCACAGGCACATTTGCATGAAAACAGGCCTGGCTCACGAAGAGCTGACCTCTCCCTGCCCCGAAGAAGCAGCCCCTCCAGGGATGTGGCTGGGATGGAGGGCACCACTTTAGCCTGCAGGTGAGGGGACCCCATAAAAAGTCAGGGTGAAGACTCGAGAAGGCTGCAGGTGTTCCTGGCCTCTATTCCTCCACCTGTGCAAACAAGACCAAGTCAGTACAACATGCGAGTGAACTGGGGGGCCGTGTCCCCCACGGCAGCCCGCGGGCCTTGGGAGGGCAGCCGGCAAATGGACAGGCAATGTCTCAGATGACCTTGAGGGCCCTCTTGCCCCTGGAGCTTCCTGCCCCTTCCGTACAGTACTTTTAATCCACACATAGCACTTGTACATAATTATGAGGTGCCGTGTGACGTAAAGCATAAGGTCCAGATCAGGGTGATTGGCATCTGTCACCTGACACGTGTACCATTTTTTTGTGTCGGGAACATTCAGAGTCCTTCTCTACTAGCCATTTTGAAATGTTCAGTCCGTTGCTGCCAACCAGTTACCGGCCTGCTGTGGAACCCAGGAGACCTTCCTCCCCTCGGCCCCGTGCCTGCGTCCACTAACTGCCCCTCCTCATCCTCCTGCCAGCATGTTCCCAGAAGCCTCTGCCACCACTCTGCCCTCTCCTTCTGAGAGAAACTTCCAGCTTGCTCGTGGAGGTGAGAACACGCAGGGTTCCCCTCTCTCCTGTCTGGCAGGTGTCATGTCCCCTAGGGAAAGTTAACAAGCACATCCCAGCTGCTCGGGACACTGGAGGCTGGAAGTCCAGGATCATGGTGCCAGCTAGTGGGTCCCTCGGGGTCCTCCTTCCTGGCTCACAGAGGGCCACCTCTCCTGTGTCCTTGCTTAGTGGAGAGAGAGAGCTCTCTGTCCCTTCTTATAAGGGCACTAATCCTATTGGATCAGGGCCCACCCTAATGACCTCCTTTACCCTTGATCACCATGACAAAGGCCCTGTCTCAAAGTACAGTCACACTGGGGGCTGGGGTGAAGGGTCACAAACATTCGGTCCTTGACAAGGACAGCCCTGCCTTCCCTGAGGTCCCTGAGCCCTTCCTTCACTCCCTCCTCTCAACTACCCTGGCCCCCAGACCCTCATCTCCTCATTGCCAAATGAAGCGCCTGGTGCCGACGCTGCTGTTGGCAAAGGGCCGGCCACCTGCTGAGGGGACGGGGAAGCAGGCCGAGGCAGGTAAAGTGTGAGGTGTTGGAGCCTTGGCCCCCAGAGAGTGGCCCCAGGGCAAAGGCTGAGTGTGAGGGCCGCACCTCGCCCACCGTGGGAGCCACCCTGTGCCCCGTGCCTGTGCCCTTGGCCGTGCACCCCGGGGCTCCGCAGGCTGCTCCAGGCCCAGCGGCCTCACACGTGAGTGCCATTCAGCTTTCTGTCCATTGTTGCATGCCCGACTATCCGGAATGTGTCCCCTGGAACGCCAGCCACCCGTGACGCTGCACTTCCTTTGTACTGAACAAGCGTTGCTCAATGGGCGGCCTTGATTGTTCTGGAGACAGGCGCCGTGGGAAGGGGGTGTGCCTGGTCCCACTGGCCGGCTTCCTTCGTTCTTTCTGGGAGCACCTTCTTCCCGAGTGCAGATGGGAAGTCTCACAGGACCACAGCGCGCAGCATGGAGACCCTCGCCCTGGCCAGCCTCCAGGCACCAAGTGAGGTGGGCCCTGTGGTCCTGGAGGAGGCACAGGGGAGGGAGGGCCGAGGCCAGCTCCTGGGAAGGCCACAGTGACTCCCGGGAGCTTGCTGGCCACCTGGTGCTCTGGAGACTGTGTATCGAGTTCCACATGCAATTCCAGGGGCCTCTTGCCTTCCTCTGGTCGGTGCAGGCTCTGGCCCCTTCCTTCCTGTCCCCTGCCTGGCCCTCCCCCTCCTGGCAGGCCTTCCTCTCTCAGGGCATGTCAGCCTTCAATGGAAGAATGACCATTGTTCCCTCCCCTGGGAAAGGAGGCCTTCCTCCGCCCGCCCCACCACGTCCTGTCGTCCTGTCGCTGGCCTCCAGGTCCCTCTCCAGAGCAGCAGCCTCCCCCACTGAGAGCCTGGCGCCCTTCCTCCCTGCTCCTGCTTCTTCCCACTCTCTTTGTTCTGGAGCCCGCTGGCCTCTCTTGCTGGCCTCCCTTGCTGGCCTCCCATCTCCTGCTTACCCTGCCACTAGACTTCCTTTGTGCCCTCCGCCCTGCCCAGCCCTCCACTCGGGCGGCTCTGCCTTCTCCTTCTTCACCTGCATGCTCACTGCTCTCAGGTGTGTTTCCCAGGACCTGGTGGGAGAAGGCGCACAGCGGGTCCCCCCAGCACCACCCATCCTCCCAGCAGGGGGACGCTGACCACAGAGAACTGACACCTCCCCCGGGAGGCGGCAGAGTGTTCCAGCAGGGAGGCCCAAGGCTACCTACTTGCCCCCTGCCACCCCTCCCTGAGTTGACTTCCACACTGGGTCAGCCTTGGGTCCTCCCCACCCAGGTCCAGGAGTGGCGCTGGCAGACCTGAAGGCGGGATCCAGAGCACCCTTCGTTCCAGAGGCTCTTTTCCATTCACCTCTGGGTGGGAGCTCTGTTACTTCCAACCCCTGAAGAACCTGCTGGGCTCGTTCCCCACACAGAAACCTACGCAGTTGAACTGAACCCCGAACACTGGGCAGAACAGCAGAGCTGCAGGGTGGCGCGGGGCCCACACTCCCTCTCAGCGCTCCGTCCTGCCAGCCTCTCCTCCTGGCTTTGTGGTAAGTGCACTTACAGAACATCTGGGACAGAGCTGTGGGCACCACTGCCTCTGCCCCGTCCACCAAGTCCCCATCACCAGGAAAAGACAGAGCCACCAGCCTGCCACCAGGAGGTTGTCATTTCGTATCCCTGGGTTGAGAAACATCCTCGTAGCCCACACTTTACCGGGTCTCCAAGGAGCCTCAGGAGTGCGCCTGCCTCGGAGCAGAGGTGCCCTGGGCAGAGGTGGTGTTCTTCTGCACCGTCCCCACCACGTGGCTGCCGCTCCGCTCCTGGGGCCTGGATGGCCAGCTGTTCTGCTCCCCTGCCTGCCCTGCTGGCCAGGTTCCTCCCCGGGCACTGCACTTCTCCTTGCTGCTTGCTGCTCTCACAGCCACCTCCGCCTGTCCAGAGCTCATCCAGAGCCACACAGCCACCTCCACCCATCCAGAGCTCACCCACAGGTCCTCTCCAGCTCCTTCAGCACTGCTGGGCCTGCAGCAGTCCAGGAAGAGGCCTCTGCCTCCTTCTGCCCCAGAAACAGTCCCCTGTAGCTGAGCAGCTGGGTAGGGGGATCTTCACCCCGGAATTCATGGGGCCCATCCAGATTGGGACCAAGGCAGGTGATGCCCTCTTCCCAAGACAGAGCAACACTGCGGCAACAAGGCAGAGGCCACAGGGGCCATCCAAGGCCATCCCCTTTCACCTCCAGGGAGTAGATCACCTTCTACTTCTATACCAGAGCTCCAGCATGGACACCTGGGTGCCAGGTACCATGGTCTCCCTGTTCCGGGGCCTGGGAAGGAAGAGGGGCCCCTGAGACCTGTGGGCAGGCCTGTTCCCAGCCCTGTGGGAGCTGATCCAGCTTCCGACCACACACCCTGGTTCACGCCCGCACCAGTAAATGGCCACCCCGGGGGTGACAGCGGCATTGCCTGGCGGGGGCAGTGAGCGATGGGCAAGGAGACATGCGTGGAACAGAGGCAAGCGGCGGGTGCTCGCTGCTGAGCCCCTGGTGCAGCCACTGCTGCTCCTCCAAGGTCACGGAGGACACGGAGACTTGAGCACCGAATGCCGAGGTGCCCGTGACGCCTGAAGCGCTCTCTTGCTATTGCCAGTCGGTGACTCACCACCGGCGAGGGCAGGAGACCCAGGTGGTGGAGCAAACGCTGGTGTCCTGCCAAGTTCCGGGCTCCACCAGGTTAGGACATTCTTTTCAAGAGCAAACTCCAAAGTCAGTGGTCAGGGTTGCCTGGTTTGAAGGCTCAGTGATACCGGGAGTTTGCATCTTTTGCACTTTGACCTTCCAGTCCCTGAAAGGGATAAAAGTCCACTCACCCTCCAGACTTGGGCCCCTGGGAGCCCCTCACTCACTGACCCACCTGCCCTCTTTCCCTTCTACCCAAGTAAGGGTGTGGGTTGTGACACCTGGACTTCCTAGAGGACCCAGCTGGGACCTCAGCAGGCACCCACATACCCGAAGAGTGTGTGCACGCCTCTGGGGCTCTCTCCTGTCCATGGCCCAGAGCCAGGCTGTCCCTGTCAGGTCTGTGTGACCCGAGGCCTCAGGACCAAGCCCCAGGTCAGAGAACATGCTGGCTGGAAGACGTCTTAGGAGACTTGAGCCAGTGGCTTCTCGACAGGACCAGGGCCAAAGGAGGATGGGGGTCATAGGACAGAGCCAGAAGGTTCGTCACTATGAGAGATCCTGGGTAAAGTGGGCTGGTCACCTGCAAACCTCCAGCAGGTACAGGGCACACAGGACTGCGTGACCTGTCAGTGCCAGCTCCAGGGTGGCGCTGGGGGAGCAGAGCAGGTGGGGAGTGGGAAGGAGGCCTGGGGTGGGCTCGGCCGTCCACAGCCACTCAGCACATACCTATCACAGCTTTCAGGTTTCTCAGGAAAATTTGTTCTAAGAAAAAAAACAAAATTTGCCCCTGGGTTCCAAATTTTTCTGATGCAGTCTCCTCTGGTTGCTTCCCTTGGTTTAAAATTTCTTCTTTAGCTTAGTTTTCTCCTTCCTGTATGAGGGCTTAGCCACTGTTTGTCTTCAAAATATCCAAACAATTGCACGAACTCCGATGACAAAACTTCATCAAAACAAGAGACACAGGTTCCATCCTCCCTAGAAACAGTATCAGTCAGGCCTCTGCCTTTGCAGAATGGTTTCCAACTTAACCTGTGGCTCAGAGGCTGCGGCAGCTGCAGGAAGCAAATGCCCACTCCCTCTTTGGGGCAGAGGCAAGGCCAGTGCCCGTGTGCCCGGAGCTCAGCAGTGCTGGACAGGGCTCTTCTCCCTCCATTGAAGCTCCTGGCAGGCTGACCTTAGGTCTTGACTGTTCTTTGTGTCTCTAGAGCCAAGTATAGTGTCTGTATACATGAAGTGCCTAATAAATATTTAGGAAAATAGGTGAGCGGAGAAAGAAGGAGAAAAGGGAGGAGGGAAAAGAAAGGAGGGAGCAGAAAAGACAACAGAATGGAATAGAAAGTGCCGATGCCGCTGGGGATCGGTTGTAAGGTGTGTGCATCTCAGTGGGCCAGGCCGGGGTCTTTCAGGTGCAGCTCAGGGTGTGAACTGGCAGCACAGCCGGAGGCCTGGTGTCTTCGTGGAATAACTGGGGAGCGTAAACTGAGTCAGCCCCGTGCGCTAGGCTCCAGGAATAAGAAAACAGGCAAAAATATGTTCCTATCCTTCAGAAGCTCAGAGGGAAACTCTGGGCAGTAAGAAATAGACTGAGCCGGGCGCAGGGGCACACGCCTGTAATCCCAGCAGCCCGGGAGGCTGAGGCAGGAGGATCAAGAGTTCAAAACCAGCTTCAGCAAAATCGAGACGCTAAGCAACCCAGTGAGATCCTGTCTCTAAATAAAAACAAAATAGGGCTGGGGATGTGGCTCAGTGGTTAAGCACCCCAAGTTCAATCCCTAGTGCCTCAAAACAAACAAACAAAAATGGGCCAAATCCAGCCAGCCTCTGCTTTGTCTGTAAAGTTTTATTGGAACACCAAGGCATTCGCCTGTGGCCGCAGCGACCACTAGGCAGTCAGGACAGACTCACGGCCCGTAGGGTAGGAAAGACCATCTGACTTCTCACAGAGGACATGCCAACGCCATGGTGAGCCGCAGGAGGGCAGGCCTCTGCCCTGTGCGCCCTCAGCCCCATGCTGGGCCCCTCGGTGGGTCCTCAAGGCCCGGAAGCTGTGGGTGGGGCTCAGCAGAGGTGAAGAGCCCTCCCTGACCTAGCACCTGCCTTTCCCCCCAGGCAACCGCAGCTGGCAGCCAGGAGAGGCAGCGGCCGCCGTGCAGACCCCAGGGCTCATTTCTGGTTCAGCCCTGGACCCAGAGTTCTCCATCCTGTCTTCATGGCATGTTGTCCAACCCAGAGGCAGAAGCCGTGTGTGACTCTCTCAGGAAGTGAGGCAGTCTTCCTGTGTGAGGTCACACGTGTGGCCTCCACACCGTGAGGTCCTACCTGATCCTCAGCTTCCACCAGAGGAGATGTCGCCCTTCAGCTGGGACGGTGAGAGCTTCCTGGGTCACAACGGCCTTGGCAAGTGTGTCCAGATGACCTCAAAGTCCTTTTGTTCTGCAGCTCTGGACACTTAGTAATCATCAGGGGGACAGAAGCCCAAGGACAGAGACTTGGACAGCGTGGCCCTGGACAGTCACTCAAGTGTGAGGACACACTGTCCGAAGGTGCCAGAGCTCTGGCCAGTGGCTGCCTCAGCCCGGGGGCCTTTCCCCACAATGCTTCTCTCAAATGGAGAAGAACCGCGTGAGCACTCGCACCTCCCGTCGCCAACCGCGGGTCTGCAGCTCCTGCCGCCACGGGTGCCGGGCTGGGCAGCTACCCGAGGGTGCTGGCCTGGCTCTGGGAGCAAGCTCAGCTCTTAACCAGCATGTGTGGTGAGCTTCTGTCCCTGTGAGTGTGTGCTTTACACAAAGGTGGATCAGTAAATCAAATGTCAGAGTGGTCCAGGGAGCAGGGAGGCGGGACGCCGGGTCTTTACATCGACAGAAGCAGGAGGCGAAGGACAGAGTGTCCCTTGGGCGGCCTCTGGGAGGCCTGCGAACAGCACAGCCAGGAAGCCACCTTCTCCATCCTGACTGTGGCTGCCACTGGCCGTTGGAAGCACTCGGGGCAGGAAGCGGGTTGTGTCCAGGGTTGGTGCCGTCATTGTTCCCCCAGGAGCGGGGCCAGTTGCTTGGAGAGCAGGACCTCCGGGCACACAGCCAGCAGCAGGATGCAGAAGGGCCACAGCGCACACAGCAGAAGCCTGTGCTGGGCCTCTCCCCCTCCTCTGGGGTTTCTGGAATAGCCTATTCATTGAGTTGCAAGAGACCTTGTGGGGGGCATCCTATCACTCCCCACCTGCCCAGCCATCTTCAATCACCAGCACAGACATGTAACTGCAGCTGGGGTGCACCCCGAAAATCACCGTCCTGAGAGCACTCGTTCAGGATTCACTGGTTCTGAATATAAATTTCTGAATATATATTCAGAAATATAAATTCCTGATCTCCAGATCTGTAAGATGTGTCGAAATGCATTCTCCTGTCGTGTGTAACTAATTAGAACACATACAAAAGGAGAAAAAGAAAAAGAAATAGAAATCCCTGGAGCCAGGTGCAGGGCCCCTACAGGTCAGGAGGCCTGGGGACAGAGTCAGGGAGGACGGGGTGGCGTCAAGAGGGCCCTAAGCCCTGAGAGGGATCCCGAACTGCTCTGGGGCTCTGGCTCCCACTCGGCTCCTTTGAGGGCTTTCCGTTTCCATGGCACTTGGAGTTTTCACGAAAACTCCTTTCAAAACTGAACTTGGCGGGCGGGAAAAATCCCCAGCCGTCAAGCAGGTGCAGATGCGCCTGGCCTAGGACCAGTCCTCTGAGACGCTTCAGTGCATCGGGCAGTGTGGCCTCCCCCGGGCTTTCCCAAGGCCACTGCTCTGCTCCCTCCAGGCGCCCTCCCCAGAGGCTGTCCACCTGCAGCCTCCCTTCCTACAGGGTCATCCTGCCAGAACCCGGAAGTCATCACCGTCCTGACCACTCTGCTGCCTCCATTTCCCCAGGCCAGCTGTCTACTGAATGTCGCCACCAGTGCTGCCCCACAGGGGACCCTCCAGGCTTCCCCACGCCTGTTGAAGTCTGGTCAGCTTCCCACCAGCTGACCTGCAGCTTCGTGGACACCTTCCAGAGTCAGTTCTAAAGACCTGCTGACCCCCTGCAGGAGGCTGCCCCACTCAGATACCCTCCTCCTCAGGCCTCTGCAGTCCACCATGTTGGGCCTGGGCCCAGGAGGGCCTCCGGACCAGCATCTGTCCCTGTCCTCTAGCACCTCATCTCCACCTGTCCCCCACTTCCCTCTGGAATATGGCTCCCTCCTCAGGGAGCACAGCACCACCCCCAGGTCACCCCTCGGTCGGCTTCCCAGGACTCCATGCCCACCCAGTCACCTCTCCAACCTCCTCTTTTGTCATGCTCCAACACAGAGGCACAGTGCCATCACCCTGGCCCTGGCCACCCTGTGAACACCTTTGTGTTCACACCCCTCAGTCCCACTGACTGGCCATGCAAACGCCTCTCTCTAGGCAGCCTGTCAGCACCTCCTCATGGCCAGTTCCAGGCCCACCTCCTGGTACCGCTTCTTGACTCCCCAGTGGCTGCCTCTGCCCTCCGGAAATCCCATTGCTCACTGCGTGTCAGAGCAGGGCCATCATCTAAGGCAGGAGGAGGAGGCTGCTTCCTAACTTCCCAGACCCACTGCCAAGGCCTCCACACCAGCTCATTCACAAACTCAGAAAGCTCCCCTTCCTCAAAACGCCACCTCTCCAGTGACTGTCAGTGTAGTCACAGCACATTTATGAAGTCTGAGATGGACGGTGGCCCCCGGGGACAATGAACGCCCACCAGCCTGGGCCCTGCTGTTCAGGGGGCAGGATTGCTTCCCACAGGCTGAACACAGCAAGCTCTTGTTTCCAGCTCTTGTGTAGACTTTGTCTCCAGCTGAAGCAGTCTGAAAAAAACCAAAGGGCTTTTGATTTGCAAAACTTGGCTATATGGAGAGAGATTTCTCCGAGAATTCCAAGGGATGAAGCTCACACACCAAGAGCCAACCTGGAGTGATGTTTCGTGCCGTGAAATTTGGGGGTTGTCAAATGGTGGTAGAGAAGAGTTATTTACCTAGCCCAGAGCAGATGAGGGATCACCGTGGGCAGGAAGGAGGAATGCACGGAGAATCAGGCATGTTCCCCCAGCTGTCCCCTCCGTGCCCCTCCCCAGTGAAAGTACCAGCAGGGGAAGCACCAGAAGTCTCAGGAACCCCAGGGGGGTTGGCAGAGCAAGAAGGGCTAACGCTCAAAATATCACTGGACACTGGTGATTCCTTCCTTCAGGGGAGGCACCTCCGCAGCAGCCCAGAGCCAGCCCCAGGGAGCCCTGGCCACTCATGTACTGCTGGAGCCTCCGCTGCTCTGTCGCCGGAGCCCAGCCGCACACCTAGGGCTTAGTACATGTGCCCTCCCAACCACAGGGCCTGTTCCAGGCCACCAGCCTGGGACAAAAAAGGGCCCTTGGAGCCCCTGCTTGTTGGTAAGGAGGCAGCACAAGGGGCTGCAACATCTCACAGGAGGGTACCGGGGCCAGCAGTCACACAGGTAAGAATCGGGATGGCTTCATGGAAGAGGTGGGCTTTGTCTGGTTCCCTGGGAAGTGAAGGAGGCGGGGCATTGCTTCTTCCTTCTCGGCCCTCCTGGGGCCAAGGAAAGGGAGAGAGGAATCCTGAACAGGACAGCAAAGTCCTCTCTCGGGACCCCCATCCCAATGCCCTGGCCTACAGAGCCCTGGTCACAGCAGTTGCTGATCTTGGCCCCTCTTAGCAAGAAAGGAGTCCCAGTTCTCCCAGAGGAGGTTGCTCCCTGTCCCTGGGAGGGGACTGTGAAAGCACCCAGAAAACCACTCCAGATGCAGGGACTCACACAAGAGATTTTATTAGGCGGACAGGGAGAGCATCTGCCTGCAGAGTGATGGGGGGAGAGAGAGAGAGGCGGATGACCAGACTGCTCGCTCTCAGGGTTGGGGGAGAGAGAGAAAGGGCCAGGAAGCTTCTCCTAAGTAGTTTGAATTTTGCGGGCTAGTAGCCATTGGCCCAATGAAGTATGAGGAAGTTTGCGGGCCAAGGATCTGGACCAATGACTGAGCAGGAAGTTCGGGGGCTGCCGAGCTAGGTTGTAAGATGGGAGGGGAGGAATACTGGCGGAAGCTGATGCCAATTTTCCTCCCTTTTTGTTTCGATACAGTGGGTGGGATGATGGCCTTTCTTCTGTAGCTTCTTCCTGCTGGTTAGGGGCTAATAGTCCCCATCCTTTGGAGCTTTCTCAGTGGCCGGCAGGAGGTGTTTGCTGCTAGTGAGGGGAATGCAGGGGTCGTTGTCCTGTGGGAAACAATCGCACTGGAACATGTCAGCCAGGGGAAGCGGAAGGCAGACACCACCAGTGGGCAGCGGTCCTTCACCTGCACGCAGAGTGAGTGGCAGGGTGGATGGTCTCGTCAAGGTCATCGAGGCAGACAGGAGCGAAAAGCAGCACCGGGACTTCATGGTGTCTGGGCGGCACTGCTTCATGACCAGTGGGATCCAGGCGCCCGCCTGCTCCAGCACCTCCTTCATGGTCTCGTGGCCCAGCAGGTGTGTTCTGGTACTCCATGCCATGGCACAGCTGCAAGTTGGCCAGGGTGGGTTTGCAATTGCTGGGTTTGTAGGAGAAGTCGGGCTGGCCGAAGAGGACGAGCCCGCATTCCCAGCCAAGGCAGTAGTGTGAGGCGAGGACGAGCAGCAGCAGCAGCAAACCAGCACCCTGTGGCATCGTGGGCACGCAACCCCTATGGGGCAGAGAGAGCTGAGCCGGGGAAGCACGAGGCAACCAGAGCTCGAGCTCAACCCAGGCCTGCTCGCTCCACTAGGCTTGGTTTGTGGCTAAAAGTGATCTGAGTACGCAAAGCCGGGAACTGGGAAGACCGCACGAGTGAGGCGCTACAAGCCCACATGCAGCAGCTCCGAGGGGCTCCGACCCAGGGGAGCAGAGAGAGGGAGAGAGATAGAGAGATAGAGAGAGAGAGAGAGAAAGCCAGCCAAAAGGAGGTGTTCATGTTTGCAGGAAGAGCAAAGATCAGGTTTAGTGCGCAAGAAAGAAAAGCTTGAAGATGAGGAATCCCTTCCCAGTGCCTGCTCACTCACAGAGGCCGTATGCCATTACTTGGCCATTTTTGATTGACTATCTAAGGGATAGGCTGGGGGTCAGGTGAAGGGGTCTGCCGGAATGGAGGACCCAGATCCCATGGTGGAGACTGAGAAATAGCCAAGTCAGTGTCCAAGACGTCCCGAGGTCACAGCCTAGTTGGCTGGAGGCGAGAAGGTAGCACAGTGGTGGGGGTCGTCACCCAACCATCAGTGTGTGCCGGGCAAAAGCCGAGAGAGTTGAGGACCTGACGTCAGGATTTTCGAGAGAGAAAGAGAGAGTGAAGAGGAGCCTCAACCCTGAGAGAGAGTCTCCACCATAAAGATCAGGGACCCACCGGTCAGATAAGGTCAACTAAGGGGGCAGCCGTAACTGTGAAAGTCATGGCTGAGGGGACCCCCACTCCTCAGCCGCCTCAAGGGCGCCGGCCATCAACGGTCACGTCTGAGGTCAGCAGAGGGGTGTTTAAGTCAACCTAGGGGAAACTCACCCATCTGAAGCCGGTGGTGGATGTAGAGCCGAGTGTCTGGGCAAATGGGTGGTGAGACCAACGTCTTGGGGTCTGGGGTGACAGATGGCATTCCACTCGTCTAAGTGGCAGTAGAAGAACCCATCTGAGTCACGCCACCAATGAAAGCACCCAGAAAACCACTCGGGACGCGGGAACTCAAGCAAGAGATTTTATTAGGCAGACGAACAGTGTCTGCCCTGAAGAGAGAGAGAGAGAGAGAGAGAGAGAGAGAGGTGGACAACCAGTGCCCGCTCTCAGGGCTGGGGGAGAGAGAGAAAATGGCCAGGGAGCTTCTCTTAAGGAGTTTGAATTTCACAAGCTGGTAGCCATTGGGCCAGAGGCTGAGGAGGGGGTTCCCTGGCTAACCATCTGCACCAGAGACTGACTAGGAAGTTCGGGGGCTGATGAGCTGGGTGTGAGATGGGAGGGGGAGGAATGCTGGCGGCAGCTGATGCCATAGACTGGCCCAGCCTCTGCACCGCCCTGGGCTGGCACCCCAACTCGCCCATGCCGCTGCCCACCAGGCAGCATCGTCACCTCTCTGAGCCAGTTTCCTCCTCTGCTGGAGGGTTTCTGGGAGAATTGAGTGAAATGCAGAACTAGATCTTATGGTGTCCTTTCTGCTGTGGACTGAATGTTTCTGTCACCCCAAAATTCAAATGTTGAAACCCTGGCTCCACCCAACGTGATGGTATTAGGAGGGGAGGGGTTGGGAAGGAGTCAGGTCACGAGGGTAGACTTATGCCTTCCAGAAACGAACCCAGAGAGCAGCCCTGCTCGCCTTCACCACAAGAGGACTTGGTCAGAGGAGCCACCTACCTCCCAGAAAAGGGCCCTCACAGAACCAGCCCTGCCGGCCTCCTGGTCTTGGACCTCCAGCCTCAGACCTGTGAGAACTCAGTGTCTGTGGGGCAGGCCTCCCAGTCTCCAGCACCTCGCCACAGCAGCCGGAACTGACTCTGCTCCTCCAACAGGGCCAGCGGGAGACA
This sequence comes from Glaucomys volans, assembly GCA_020662805.1. Classification (NCBI taxonomy): domain Eukaryota; kingdom Metazoa; phylum Chordata; class Mammalia; order Rodentia; family Sciuridae; genus Glaucomys; species Glaucomys volans. The sequence goes on from JAJEJO010000738.1 coordinate 681,869, forward strand.
GAGAGCTCGACGGTGGGACTCCACCTTTGTCCGGCTTTGCCTTCTCGGGTGTTGGTCAGGGCTCCCTACTGCCCTCAGGTCCCTGGCAGGTGACTCCTCACAGGCTCTTGCAGGCCTGGCATGGCCCTTGGGCCCACTTGGCCCCAGGAGTGTGTGGTAGGGTTTCGGTCCTCCCCGGGCTGTCCTGGCCAGGCTGGCGTCAGCGCCCACCTGGCTCCTCCATCACAGCCTCACGTGGAAGTGGGGGCCGAGGGTGTGTGCCAACCCAGGAACAGCCCAGGTGCACCCTCCAGGCCCAGGCGCGAGGCAGCCACCAAGACAGGCCACGGCCTCGCTGCGCCTGCTGCAGCCACGCCTCCCGCAGGCCTCCCATCCGCTGACCGCTGACAGGCTTCCGCCTGCAGCCTCCGCCACCCCGCTCACGACACCCCAGCTGGGGCCGCAGCCTCCAGATCCCTGCCTCACTGGGGATGGGATGCTCATCATGAGGGAGAGCTCGCGGGCGAAGAGCCCTCTCCACCTCCCTGCGGGGCTTTCCTGGACATTCCGACCCTGGGCCAACAAGGGGAAAGCGTCCCCGTGAGACTGGCCTCCAAGAGCACCTCAGCCTGCCCAGGGTTGCAAGCAGCCGGGTCCCAGGGCAACAACCAGAAAGGCACGTGGGCGGAGGGAGCAACGTGGCAAGGGGCTGGTTGGGTGCCGGGTCTTCCTGGGAGCCTGCACACGCGTGCAGGGAAGGGCTCTGCCTTCCTCACGGCTTCCCCAGCCCCATGCCGCGGGCCGTTTCCCAAGCTGCGGCTGGGGGTGAGTGCACACAGGCTTGGCTGACCCCAGGAGAGACACAGGTGTGCACCCACTGGCCCTGGACCCTGATGTGCCAGCATCGGCCCCTGCCCCATGCCTTCCCCCTCAGCCTACTTCTCAGCCCAGTCAGGGGCTCAGGGCCCAGGAGCCTGCGGTGCCCCCGGACGGTGGGGCATGGAAATCAGCCTCCAGCCCAGAGCCAGGAGGTGCGCAGGGTCAGAACCTGAGCCTGCCAGAGGAGCCCCTTGAGGCCGCCTCCCGCCAGCACGACCCCAGACCGAGGTGAGTGCCTGTAGGCTGAGTTGTGGACTTAGAAACTGAGCTTCCTCTGGGAAGGCAATGGTGAGCAAGGAGTCTCTGTCAAGGAGCCTCATCTTTGAGTTCCGTGTCTCCCACACATGCAGGGCACACTCAGGCCATCTCCAAAGGCCAGGCCCCCATCGCTGAGTCAGACCCACGTTCCCAACCAGTGATTCTCTCGGGTCTGTGGAGAGCAGCCCAGGGGTTTGGATCCCTGAAAAAGCAAAGAACATGTTGCAGCCACTTCTATTTTTAACTCAGTAAATAACATGGTTATTTCAAACTTCTCCCTGCCACAGGGAACTGCTGGAAAGGTCCTAACGTGTGAGGGACGGGGAGCATGCTTGTGACTCACTCACGCGTCCCCAGCAGCCCTCTGTGGACCCGCCTGTGTCCCACTCGCATTGCTTTATTCTCTGCCCTCTGGCTTGTTTTGCATCCTCAGCGGAGTGGGACTGAGGACAAGAAGCACAGGAGCAAGAAACCAAGAACCCAGCAGGAAGCACGAGATGGCGAAGAGGCTGGGAATCCCTCTCCAGACCGGGTTTCTGGGACTTCACCTGCAGCCGAAAGAAAACAGGCGTAAATTGGTGGGCTTTTACTTAGAGGGGAAAAAACACATACTGCAATGTGTTACGAAAAGAACAGCCAAAATCTCCTGTCTCATCTTGTCTGTTAGAAATAAAACATCAAAATTATAAAAATAGATCAGTTTAAGTGCAAAATGTAAGCATTCCAAATCTCAGGAAAATAAAAACAGTTTTGCCAATTTTTTGTGTTATAACATAAAACACACCACATAGATGTATATTGAGAAGTAAAATCAAAGCATTTTGCCTTTTTCCTTTATTCACTGTGAACCATGCTTGTCTTATGTAACGCGTCCCAAATCCACGTGGCAGAATACGTCACGTATGGAAAGGGAAACAGGAGATTGCACAAGACAAACCTTCAGTGCGAAGCTGAACGAGACGCAGATCTACATGATGCTTGTGAAAAACCACTTCTTTTTCTTGGACCACTCAAAAAAGAGAGAGCATGTTCTCATTCATAGGAAGCTTCAAGAGATCACGTTTATGGAAACATGGAAGGAAGTTCGCCATCCCCAGACCCATCAGATCCATGTTCAGTTTTGGGGTTTCTTTTTCAGCAGTTCAATCTGTTTGTAAGGACTGATATGATTTGACTTCTTCCCCAGAAACTTTCCAAAAAAAAAAAGAAATAATCACTTATTTTTCTTATTAGAATATTGCAACCACTATGTGGATCCTTTAAACCCTTTTGTACTTCTGAGCTGCATTTGAGGATCTTAGGGGGTTTGTTGTTTTGTTTTTGGTACCAGGGATTGAACCCAGTGGCACTTAACCACTGAGCAAGACTCCCAGGCCTGTTTGTTTTGTTTTGTTGGCGTAGGGCCTCACTAAGGTGCTGAGGCTGGCTTTGAACTTGTGATCCTCCTGCCTCCAACTCCTGAACCACTGGGATTACAGGCGTGTGCCACCACTCTTAGCTCGGGGTCCTTGTTTCACCTATATATTGAAATGTTCTTGCTATTGCATTAGTATTCATGACCCACTGCAAGTCATTCTCAAAGGAACAGGGAGGTAGTGGAGGGAGAAGAGAGCCGGGCACTCACCTCTAGAGCATGGCCCTACCTTCACGAAGGTGGGAAAGGTCCCATCCCTCCAGCCCACTCTTAGCTTGCATGAGCACAGTTGGAGATTCTGAATTTTACTTTCAGTGTGTAAGGGCAAAGAGAAAAAATAAAGGAAGATGTTTCACAAATCTTAGATAAATCAGACAGGCTCAAGGAGACAGCAGGTGTCTAGACTCCAGTGACGGCGGTGAAATTGATCATGAAGGGCAATCTCAGACAGGAAACCTACACATGACATCAGACTTGATGAGTTTTTCCAACTCAAAATCTGCTGGGTGAATCATCTATTTCTGTGAACCAGAAGCAAGTACGCTGTGCTCCAGGTGTTCATCTACCTAGAGGGGCTGCCTCAGACCCATCTCTGTCCAGAGCCTGGCCTGCGCCACTGCTGAAAGGCGTGTGGGGTATTTCTTCCTCTGATGACATTTGCACCCTGAGATCTACTTGATGCGTTTTGTAGAAGGTTGAAGGCAGGCTTGCCAAGGGGACTGGAAGGAAACGGAAGTCACATTGGGTTGATCGTCTCGATCAGTGTTTATAGACCTAAAAATGAAAATGCTCTGCAATTATGGAGCAAAGATGACCATCCTCCTTTCAAAAAACTCTGTATAGAAGACTTCAAATGATTCCCACATGCTTGCACAATTCGGGTACCTGGAGAGGCAGAAGCAGGAGCCCATTAGAGATGATGGGGCGGCTGAGTCAGTGTTTACAAGGAGGGTGTTCCAGACTCCTGACAGCTGACGGTCAGCGGATTGCACCCAGAGTCTGGCCCACTTAGGCTGCGCACCTTCAAAACCAGGAAAATGCAAAGTAAAGAACTGGACTTTGTGTGTTTCATTTCCAGTGTCCAAATTCCCAGTAGAGCTGTTTTTCACTCTCCTTTCATTCTTACTTCAAATTATTTTTAAAATGACTAAAAATGTTTTAAGGGCCCTTTGGATCAGGCAGTGAATGAAAATTACCGTATTTCTTGGTAAGCTGGCTATATAAGCAGAAATTTCCCCAAAAAATATTCTGGCAGGCACTGTTTGGGGTCAAATCTGTTTGAGAAACTCTGGATAAGACAGATAAATGGGTTTTAAATTGCAGGACTTTTTGAGCTTTTAATATGCTGGGTGTCCAAACCTGTTTCCCCTGTGCAGGGGGACAGGATATTTTGTGGGACTAGGGGACTATGCAAACTCCAGAAAAATGCTCTGGGAAGTAAAAATATTGTGTGCATGTACTAATTGTAACAACAAATCCCACTACTATGTGCAGCTATAATGTTTTAATAAAACTGTGGAGAAAAAAATAACTCATAATAAAAATTATAAAACTTTTTTAAAAGAGAGCAAACCAAATCATTTTATTAGTTAAGGTCAAACTGAGGTAGTGCTTTTCTCTCTCTTTCTTAGGAAAAATTAGTGAGAAAAAACTTGGTCACTGAGAGAAACCCTATAAGGATGCAAGAGGGAATTCCGAGAGTCCCCCGCAAAAAAGGCAAGTGCAGAGTGAAGTGCCCAGGGTCTGTGATGAGAGGCTGGAAAGGGTTCTGTTGGTGGCTTTATTCCAAAGAGTAGCAGCAAGAAGTAGCCCATCATCCCAGGGACAAGGATGCCATCAGGTCCTTTGGTCTTTGAAGGGCTGGACAGAAAGACTCCCCATGCTCTGCAGAATCCCAAAGGTGGGTGGTGGGGGGAGAAAGGCATGCAGCATCCTTGGCCCTCAACAAAGAGATACCTTCAACAACAAAGATGTCGGAAGCTGGGGGCGCCTTCCCACAGGGCTGAGGGGGTCACGCCCTCACTGTGGGGTCCCCATCCCTAGCCTTCTCAGCTGGCCACAGCATGCACTCTGACTTCCCTGGATTCGGCAGGAAGATGGCTCCACACACTCCCAAGCCCCACACCAGCTCCTCAAGGGCACCTCCCCTGCCACAGCCCCTTTTCTCCCCAGATCCCACCCTGTCTCCAGAAACCAAGCCCTCTCTATGCTTCCTTCCAGTGGAAACTTCTCCCAAGAGCTGCAGAGATGGACATCCCTGCCCTCACCCCCCAGGCTCTCTTCCTGCTGATCCAGTCAATTATTTGTGGCCCCTTGTCCCTGCCGAGGTCTTCAACAGCCACCAGGAGCCAGGGAGGACACTCTGTCTTCATCTCATTCCCTTCTAGAAACACCTGCTGCAGGTGACCTACGTGGCCCACCTACACCGGGTCGTTCTCTCACCCCTTCCCGTGCACTCTCCGTTCCTGTCTCCACTGGATCTCTGGCTTCCATTCTAGTCCCCTGTATGCTGACATCACCTGTTCCCTCTTCCATCTCTACTCTCTCCTCTGATCCCAACGGCTGTCACCCACGTGCAGGTGACTTTCCCATAGGCCTACTCCCTGTGCCTACTTCTCCCGAAAGCCTTCAACGGGTACAGCCCAACTGCCTGGCTCAGCACCTGGCACCTCTAACTTGGCACAAGCAAACCATCATTCTCCCTCCCATCTCAGGTCCCCAACCAGCAGCCCCATCAATTGTGACAGCTGTGTAGACCACAAGCCCGATCCTGAGCCTTCCCACCACACGCACCCCAGGGGTAAAGTCAAGGTCTACTTCCCAGCCCACCTTGAACCCCAGAGCATCTCATCACCTGCCCACCACTGCCACATCCGAGCTGCTTCATCTCAGACCTGGACCACTGTAACCCCACCTGCTGCCCTGGGCTTGGCCTCTGGAGTTCACCTCTGGACACAGAGGTTCCATGATCTTTCTGCAGTACTGACCAGATCACACCACTCGCGTGTTCATGAAGTGCCACAAGCAGGAGGCACGAAAAAGCAGTTTATCCTCTCCCAGTTCAGGAGGCCGGAAGTCCAGAGCCTAGACATCAGCAAGATTGGCTCCTTCTGGAGACCCCACGGGAACGACAGTCCCAGGGCTCCCCTGGTGTTCCTGGGCTCACGGGCACATCACTTCCTCCTCTGCCTCCATTCTCAGGTCACCTCCTCTGTGTGATTCCAAGTGTTCTTTTCTGTTTCCCGTGAGGACCCTCTGAACCCTCCAGGGATTCAGAGCCCACCCTAACCCAGGATGATCCCATCTCCATCCTTTCCTTCATTGCCTCCACAAAGACTTCGTTTCCAGATGGGGCGCGTGCTAGGCTCCCAGTGGACGTGAGTCTGGAGGCCAGCGTCCAGCTCACTGCAGGCCCCTGCTCAGGACTTCCCCGTTGCCAGTCCACAGGAGGGCTCGGCAGGAAGCCAGCAGGTTCAGGTCGGCAGACCAGCACAGCTCATGGCCTCCAGGACCAGGATCCCAACCTCTGGGGAGTCGCTTTACAATGGTGCCACAGTGGAATGTCTCCAGGGGAAGCCACAGTTCACAGTTTGAATTCTGAGCTTTTCCTGGACCAGTGATATCAAGCTGCTGGGAACACAGTGAGCTCCCAGTCGGGCTCTGAATCATGGGGTGAGCCGAGTGCTCCCGGGGTGCTGTCACTAGGCTGTGCGCTGAGTGGGTGAGGTGTGTTCATGCTTATTTCTTAGGGTAATTTCAACTGGAGACGGGTTTACTGAGTCCTGACCCAGGGTAAGTCCAGAAACAAAAGCAAAATGTTCCGATGTTTGCCGCATTTAATGCATCTGGCAGATGAATATATTTGCCTTATTTCTCATAGAGTTGTTTGATAAATAACAAAAATAAATAAATAAATAAAAGCTAAGAACCAGACTATGTAAACCTGTCATATCTTAGTGTAAGCAATTTTTAAAAAACTAATTATTTTAGTTGAACGTTCTCTCATTGTAGATAGGAGTGTAGGAGTGTGCCTTTTCTGAAAATAAATGATTTATCTCAGACTTAAAGCAAAACAAAGCTTCCCAGTGTCTTCCTGATGCAACAAGAAGAAAATCCAAAGTCCTATAAAGTCCTGGGGACCTCACACCTGCCCCACCCTTGCCCCCCTCTCTCTCCGCTCCGCCTCCCCAGGTTCCTCTCTCCCTAGAGCAGCCGCGGTGCTGCTGGCTGGGCTGGGCGTCTGTTCCCTGCTCCTGAAGCACCAGCTCCAGCCCTTCTCCTGCTGCCACTTCACCGTGCAGAGTGACGCAAGAAAGGGTGCATCAGCAGACCCTTTCTGACCATTCTGGACAAAGCCACCACCGCCCCACCATGGCCGCACTGCACAATTTGGTCTCCGGTGCAACGCTGTCTGAAATGACCTCACTGGTCGTGAACTTGCCCCGACTCCCAGGAGACGCTCAGCCCCTCCCATGCAGGCCCGTGTCCTGGTTTGCTTAGAGCTCTGCTCTGCACACGGTAAGCGTGCAGGTTAGGGCACGTGGCTGGCGCACTCCACCTCCATGGCGTCGGGACACCGACATCCATCGCCATGGGAAGCCACCCTTCTGTGATGCAGAAGCCAGAACACCAAACGCCACATTTCCCAGACTCCCCTGCAGCCAAAGTCCCAGGTGCAATTTAAAGTCCTCAGGTAATAAGCCATCCCGGAAGATCTGAATTTAGACGTGGCTCAGGGGGGAGAGAGGTGGGGCCTGAGGCATGCAGGTTGGGGCTGCAGACCAGAGCAGGTGAGCGGCAGCTTCCTGGTGGTGGCAGGAGGAGCAGCTCTTGGTGGCCTCGACCCTGGAAGCTCGGCCTAGAACCAGTCCTTGCCACAGTTTCACTGGCGATGTGATGCCCCCCTCCGTTTTCTTTTATGAGTGTACCTGTGATGGCCTTTATGGACCAGAAAACCCAGAATTGTCTCCCATCGGAAGATCAACTTAATCATATCTGCAAAGCCCTTTTTATCCAAACAAGCTAACGGGCTTCAACCTTTAAAAACTCATAACTGAGTAGTTTATAAGCAACAGAAATTTATTTCTCACACACAATCTTAGAGGGTAGAAGCCCAAGATCAAGGTATGGGAAGATTTGGTCCTGCTGAAGGCCTGTGTCCTGGTTCCAGATGGTACTCTCTCACTCTGTCCTCCCGTGGTAGGAAGGACAGCTCTCCAGGTCTCCATTAGGAGAGACTAATCCCACCAGGAGGGCTCGGCCTCACTTCCTCCCATCTCCTGAGATCATCACCTTGAGGACTTAGGATTTCAAAATAGGAGTTGGGGTGGGGGCACTCAGCAGTAATATCTACAGGTTTCAAGGACTCGGGGGCAATTGTCCAGCCTGCTACACAAGCCTTGAGGAGACCACTTTGTTCTGAGACCCTCCCCAGCTATTCCACATGGCTAACCACTGTGCGTGCCCACACTAGCCTCGCCTCCATTCACTCCTGTGAAGATCTCACCTAGGGGAGGAGGGGGCGGAAAAGAGCTCACATCCTGTGACTGCCAGACGCCACCTGCCAGGGGAACCAAAAGTGGGTGAGCCACACTGTGACCAGGTGGTCCACACTCAGCTGACCGCAGAAAATGAATATCCAAATTGCTGGGGCACCCACAGAATGTAGCCAGCTGTCTCTGATGGCCCAAGAGGGAGACAAGCCCCTCCCAGTCCACCCAATGGACATGTGCATTGGGGCCGATGTGCTCTTGGAAACGGGCCTCTTCCCAGCTGAGGACTAGTGTGTCGGGACAACTACAGCAGCCTCAGCCACTGCTAAGACCAAGGAGGAGGAAAGAAGGTTAGATCGAAAAATGAGTGGTTGCAGGAACAGATGGCTGTCTGCACCCCACAGGCTTCAATGAAGACCAAGTGGCTGGGCCCGAAGGAGCACAGCTGTAATCCCAGTGACTTGGGAGGCTGAGGCAGGAGGCCTACAAGTTCAAAGCCAGCCTTAGCAATTTAGGGAGGCCCTGAGCAACTAAGCAAGACCCTGTCTCAAAACAAAAAAAAAACAAAAATAATTTAAGGGCTGGGGATGTGGCTCAGAGGTTAAGTGTCCCTGGGTTCAATCCCCAAAACAAAAGAGAGAGAGAGAGAGAAATGAAGAGATGGAGCAATTGTCTGGATAAATTAAGCAAAATCCAAAAGAGGAGAGATGATAGCACTTGAGAACCTTCTAGCCACGGGCGTTGTCTACCCCAATAATCCCCCGGACAATCATTCAAGCCTCTGGCACGTGGGAAAGCAGAAGCGACAGAGGGTGGGTGGTTCTGGGGAACCAGGGTCACTTCCCATCTTAGCAACCATCTGATAACAAGCCAAGCTGGTGGAGACAAAATAAGAGTGTCCTGGGGGTGGTGCCTAAATCAGGTGGTGTTCACCTGAAGGAAATGAAGCAGACATACCTTTCTAACTGGTGAATGAAACGCTGACATCGTCCCACGCTGCTTGGCATTTGTACAGCGGTCATTCATTCATTTGATCACCGCTAAAGAAGCACCCCGGGAACGTGTAGATTAACCAAAAATAAGCCTCGCCGAGGAGCTTGCATGGGCAAAACGAAGAGAACATGTTCACAAACAACTCCTTCAACCTTCTCCACGCACCCACGCGTTGGCCGGCGTGCTTTCATCTGATGGACAGTAAACCCCGTTCACAGCGTTTGCACACCTTCTACAGAGTCAGTGACAGCCTCCATTGGAACCACGTCTATCACTGCTGAAATCCACACTTTTTTTTAAACAGGACTCAAAGGTTTTCTTAAAGAGGACGTCTTGATCTGCCCTTCAAAGCCTTCTGGGATTTGAACAAGAGGAGATCAAAGGCAGGCGCTTGGTGAGGAGGGAAGAAATGGGAGTGGGAGGTGGTGCTGACATTAGCAGGCATGGGCAATGAGAAGGAGGAGAAGTCTGCAGCTGGAAGGTGTGAGCTCAACCTTTTAAAATGTTTTCTGAAAGACTCACAGGTCATGCAGACAGAAAAAGCCAGCAGTCATTCAGAAATGCAAAACTGAGGCCCAGCAAGAGGCCTAAGCCAGATGTTTAGATCTGGGTATCTACACCCAAAAGGAGCCATGGAAGCCACCAACTCACAAAAGCTGGGGGTCTCGAAAGAAGAGCAATGAGAAGAGGAAAGAAGAGCACCAAGAAGCAGGAAGCTCTACCTTTAGGATTCTGGAGAGAAGCATGGAATGTGGAAAAGAAAGGGGAGGCAGGAGGCTCAGAAAGCCGAGCATCCTGGAAGTGTAGTGAGGAGAGTTCCAGAGAAAGGGGCACAGGGCATAGCCGTGACGCACACCGCAGAAGATCAAGGAGAGTGGGGACTGAGAAAGTCCCACCAGATGGGCATCTGGGGTGTTGTCAGTGACCTTTAAATCAGAGTGCACATCATAGTGAAGTTGCTGAAAATGAGAGGGAAGGGAAGCATCGTAAGTGAGAGAAGAAGAGGCAGCTTGTGGTCACAGGAGCCACACGCAGACTGACAGCTGGTTTCTCAACAGTGAAATCTAGAAGATAACCGGAAAGTCTCAGCAAGCTGAAAGCAACTGACTGTCAACCCAAAATTTCAAGTCCCCCACGATTCTTCAAGAATGAAAATGAATTAAAGCAAGGTACAAAACCCACACTCAGCAAATTTATCACTCACACTAAAGGGAAGACTGTTTTTCAAGACCAAGGAAAATAGAAAATGGTCCCAGTTGGAAAGTGAGAGACACGAGAAGGAAATACATGTTTTTAAAAAGCAAGTATACAGCTGGGTGCGGTGGCACCCACCTGTAGTCCCAGCCACTCAGGAGGCAGAGGCAGGAGGAGGATCCCTTCAGCCCAGGAATTTGAGGTCAGCCTGGGCCACGTTACAAGATCCTGCCTCAAAAAAAAAGAAAGTATTTAATAAATATAAATGAGTAGGGACAAAATTTTTTTTAAATGTTCTCATGTTAAAACATATGTTGCTCAAAAAGCATGAGAGCAATAAAATAAAATTTGAGGGAGGAGTAAATGGAGAATGTTCCAGATTTTTCAAATGCCTGAAGAGTAGAAATACCCATCAACATAAGACAAGAATGCATACTGTCATTGTAGGCTCATCACCCAAAAATAGTCAAAAGAATACAAAATTTCCAAGGTAATAAGGGAAATGTAATGTTTTAAAAATCAATCTAAAATAAACAATAATATTAGAGAAAAATGAGCATGGACTATGGATGGGACAACAGAAAACACTAAATAAGGGACTGCTTTGCAGCACAGTGACCTAGCACCCACCTGACACACAGGGTCCTGGGTTCCCCCAGCTCGCAGAAATAAAACCCAAGATTTTAAAAGGCAGCCAATATCATGAGTGATTTAATACAAATACAACAGGAATTACACTAAATGTAAGTGGACTAAATGCTCCAAATAAATAAAAAACAAAGATTGGCAAACTGGATGAATTTTTAATTATTTGGTGTTTACAAGAGAAGCTTCTAACACTTCAGAATACAAAATGGATAAGAAGCCGGGCGTGGTGGCGCATGCCTGTAATCCAAGCAACTCGGGAGGCTGAGGCAGGAGGATCACGAGTTCAAAGCCAGCCTCAGCAACTTAGCGAGACCCTAAGCAACTCAGTGAGACCCTGTCTCTAAATAAAATACAAAGTAGGGCTGGGGTTGTGGCTCAGTGGCCAAGTGTCCCTGGGTTCATTCCTTGGTTCAAAAAAAAAAAGAAAAAGAAAAAGAAAATACAAAATGGATAAGAGTAAAGGTAGGGGAAAATATGTATCATGCTAATCCAAAGAAAATTGAAATACCTATATAAATTATCAGTCAAAAATGGAATTTAAAGCAAAAAAAATTATTAGAGATAAAGAAGAACATTTCTTAGCAATAAAAAGCTCCAATTTCCCATAGTTATGACATTGAAAAATTGTATTTGCTTCAAAATACATAAAGCAATAAGCAGCACATCTGCATACTGATGAATTCATGGTGACAATAAGAGAATTAGCTCACCTCTTTCAATTGCCTAACATAATAGGTGGACAAATCAGTAGAGGGAGAGAAGACTCAGACCACACAACCAGCAACCATGACCCAATGGACTCCTACAGAACACTGAGCTCACAACTTCTCACCGAGTATTCAGTTTAAGCACACTGGGAACAATTTCAAAAACCAAGGATCTGTTGAGTTATAAAGCCTGTCTTGGTGAACATCAAATAACTGAAATGATACAAAATATACTCTAAATGCATTTTAAGTAAGCTAGAAATTGATGACAAAAATGATTCGAAAACTTCCGTGTATTTGAAAATTCAAAAATTCTGTTGAATAACCCACAACAAATCAAACACTAAAATGGAAATATATTTTAATGGAATGATAGTGAAAATGTTATATGTAAAAAGCTGTGGAACAAGCCTACAGTTGAGGTGAATATTTGTAATTTTAATCACATATACTAGATTATAAGAAAGGTTTAAGATCAATGAACTAAGCAGCCATCTCAAAGAGTTAGCAAAAGTACAGAAAACTGAACCCAAAGAAAAAGAAAAAAGATAAATATAGAATTTAATAATCTAGAGAAGCAACAGGAAATATGAGCCAAACCAAAAGTTGGATTCTTTGGAAAAAGCAGTAAAATTGATTTTCAAAAAATCTTAGCAACACCGATTGAGGGGGAAAAGAGATAAAAATCATCAGTGTCAGACACATAAGGAGACATTGCAAGAGAGCCCACCTTTATTAAAGATCACAGGAAGATACCAGGGAACGGTCTATGCCAATATATTTGAAAACTTAGATAAATGGTAAATCCTTAAAAATAAAATTCATAAAAAATTGACATGGAAAGATAGGATTCAGTAACTATTAAGCAAGTAGAACTGATAATTTAAAACTTCTCCACAAAGAAAACTCCAGACTTGGAAGTGTCATCCTGGACATGCTCTTGGGCACCAGTGTGCAGCACAAGAGTGGCCCCGACTGGACACAACCGCAGGCCATCACGAGCAGAAGAGCAATTGTGCCACGTCTGAAAACACAGTCCCACACAGGATCAGCGCCCAGCATCGGCCTGCACGGCCACCCGGGTGGGCTCCACAGCTGAAAGGGTGCAGGTCAGTTGCGCTTATGGGAAGTTGTCAAAGGCAGAGCAAAACCAGCATTGAAGGACGTGCATTTTCCTTCTTACGAAGCTGTTTTGAAGCAGTTTTAGGTTCCCAGCAAGGCAGAGAGGAGCAGAGGCCGCCCGTCTAGCTCCCAGCCCACACCGGAGGCTGCGCTCGCTGTGGCGGGTGCTGCTCATGGCACAGCACCTCAGAGCTCATGGTCCACCATCGGCTCCCTCCCGGCGTTGACACTCTGTTTCGACAAATGTAAAATTCAGTGGACTTCCGCTCTCAGCGTCCTACAGAACAGCCTCACTGCCCTAAAATCCTCCATCTTCCCCCGACTCCTCCCCGCTTCCTGTTACCCTGGAAACCACCAATCCATCTACTGTCTCCAGAGTTCTGTCTTTTGCAGAATGTCACATAGTTTGAGTCACAGAGTCGACACCTTTTCAGATCAGCTTCCTGACCTGAAGGACCTCCGTGCCTTCCTGTGATTGTGGCGGTGGTGGTGCTGGGATCGAACCCAGGGCTTCGTGCAGGCTAGCCAAGCACTCTACCACTGAGCCACGTCCCTGGCAGTTTTTTATTTTGAGACGGGGCATCTCTAAGTTTCCCAGGCTGGCCTTGAACTCGTGATCCTCCTGCCTCCAGCCTCCCAAAGAGCTGGGATTATGGGTGTGCACCCCTGCCCCCAGCCCCCCATGTCTTTTCATGACTTGATAGTTCAGCTCTTTTTGGCCTGGGGGTGCTGTTCGTCATCTGGAAGGACCTCAGTCTTCTTATTCATCCTCCTACTGATGAGTTATCAGTGCTCCAAGCTTTAGCAGTTATGAAGAAAACTCAATAAGCATGTACACGTTTTGATGATAAAATGATAAAGAAAATTGAGGGCATTTTACCATGACATCAGAATGGTGCCCTCCTCTGCGGGGTAGGCAGGCCAGGGAACCCCGAGTGCACGCACCAAGGGCAGCTGTATTTCTTCACCTGGCTAGAAATGACCCCTGCAGCATGGACTTCCTGATAAATCACTGAGCAGGACAACCTTGTCTTCAACACTTTTCCATTGGTGCATTTTATTTTATACTTCAAAATGTGATGACAGAAAGATTCAGAAAGAGGGCAGGAGGGAGGGAGGGAGGAGGGACCCAGAGCCAGAGGAGGAGGGAACGAGGTTGAGGCCTGGGGACACACCTGTGTGGCCTCCACCTTCTCAACAGTGGAGGAGGCCAGCCTCCTGGAGGGCTTGAGGGGCCTTGACAAGATTTTCAGGGACCCAGTGAGCAGTGTGGTGGGCTGGCGTCCACCAGGGACTGGGCAGTGACTGCTGAGAAAGCTCCCTGAGCAGGGGAGCAACTAAAACGCCCAGGAGAGTCCAGCAGGCACTTCCGGACAAGATGCTGAGGAGGGAGGAGAGAGACAAGCCGGTGGGTCCGGGGCAGCTGGTTCTCAGTCTCCAAGTCCAGGCAGCCATGTCCTGCCATTGTGGCGATGTGGCAGAGTTGATTGAGGGTGCCACAGGGGTGGGGCAGCCTCCGGGTTCCGGTCAGCCTCTGGGTTCCAGTCAGTGGCTGTTCAAGAATGAGGGAAGATCTCATCCTGCTGGCTCTCCAGCTTTACAAGTAGAGCCAAAAACATCTAAATGTGCCTTGTGATCTCCTATTGGTGAATGTCAATAACTACATCAAATTATCTTGAATATTCTTCAGGCCAATCAAAACCCACCGTACGCCCCAGATGAACTTGGTGGGGTTGAGAAGCCTGGGTGCACCAGAGGGGCTGCTGTGGATCCAGCAGCCACAGCCACTCTCAGTCAGCCACACCATCAGCCAGATGGTGTGACAGACTGGGTGGCAGAAGCAAAAGAGGGACAGGAAGCCAAGGGAGGGCTCACCCCAAGATCCAAAAAGCCAGAAAGGCCTAATGGCCCAGGCCCAGGGAGAGGTCAGAGACACAAGGTCCCCGCGGGGGCCAAGAGCACAGAAGTGGGAGGGGCGAAGTCGGAGGGGACTCAGAGCCTGGGGTTCCAACACCCGCCTCTCCCTGCCTGGCCTCTCTTTTCAGTTCCCCTCGGCGTGCTTTTCTGCCCTTCCTCCCGACTCTGCACTCCGCAGGCACCCAGAGGTGCCAGGCCAGCAAAGCCGCGGGGCCTTGGGAGCCGCACTGCCCACCCGATGTCAGGCAGCACCCGCCGCCTCTGTCCCTGCACCCTGGTGGGGAACTCAGACCCCGCAGCCAAGGCCAGCCACGCTCGGGCTTGGGCCCCGTCTCCTGCGCCCCTGAGGCTGTTGTCCAGGAAGAGCTGGAGCAGCGAGAGCGGCCGCAGTGTGCACAGGAAGTGGCCAGCAGTTGGGAGCAGCTGGCGGGAGGAGGCCCGAGAATAAACACGGAGTTTGGGAAACAGGGCTCTGGTCGAACAAAGTTCACTGTTGTTTTCCAAGAAAGCAGAGCCTGGGCGAGCCACCAGAGAACAGCGAGAGAAGCCACTGGACTGGACATTGCTCCACACCCCAGGCCTGGTACGGTTGGCCACCCAGCAGTGACCGGGGCTATTGTTCCCCTGGGGACCTAGGGCAGGCAGCAGCTCGGGGCAAAAGGGAAGACAGACAGGCCGTCACAACAAGACCAAACGCGGCCAGGAGCCCAGCTTGACAGGGGAGGAACACCAGGGTCTCCCTCCAGGAGCTCTGCAGGCTGACTAAATCAGCGTCCCCCGCGTCATGGCATCGCAAACACCAGCTGCTCACCTGGGCCAGCGCCCACCTCTGGAGGTAGAGTCCTGTGCTCCCCGCAGAGCTGGAGCAGAAGCTCACCTATCACCTACCGGGAATGCCGTCAAGGGACCTGGCTAGGCTCTTTGGTTCCTAAGGGCATCATTCCTTAGAACTGGGCGATCCCTGGCAAGCCCTGCCCTTCCGAGAACACAGGGCAGCAAAGGACACCCACACCCCAGAGTGTCCACAGAGAGGCCTGATCACGTGTAGATGAGCGGCTGAGGCATCCAGGACACAGCAGGGATTGAATTGAGAGGATTTAGACAGCAGTTGTATTGAAAAGCTACAAGTTCCCCCAAATGGTTAAATAAGACAGCTTCCCATTTTTCCTACCTCCATAGATTTTTTTCAAGTTGTTCCTAACAAATCATCTATGAAGACTCTTTTGGAAGCTACTTAAATATTCTTGGAAGTCATTATTACTTTTAACTCAATAGGAGTATTTTTTCACTTATCTGATAGCATGTTAATTCCCATGCTCGTGAGCTGGAGTTGTGGCTCCATGGTGGAGCACTTGCCCGGCATGTGTGAGGCACTGGGTTCAATTCTCAGCACACATATAAATAAATAAAATAAAGGTTCATCAACAACTAAAAAAAAATTTTAAAAATCCCAAGCTTGACATGGTGGTACCCAGTCACACCAACCCAACACCTGGGAGCTGCAGGGCCCGGGCAATGCTTGTGAATGAATCAGCTGCAAAGACCAAGCATGTCAGTTGACCACTTCTGCATATTGGGTGACAAAGCATTCTGGACACTTACAACATGCCAACACCTGGGTCCAGGAAACCCTTCACTCTTCCCCAGCTCTTCCTCACAGCCGCCCCCCTGTGACAGGGATGTGAGGTGCAATGGTTTGGCTCTGGGGTATACCGCCAAAACCCAGGTGCTGAAGGCTTGGTCCTCAGCATCTCCCTGCCAGGAGCTTGGGAAACCTTTGGAAGGTGGGGCCAGGTGGGAGGTCTTGGGGTACTGGGGACTCGCCCTTGAAGAGGCTGTGGGACCCCAGCCCTTTCCTCTCCTTCTCTTTCACTCTTGGGCCATGACGTGAGTGGATTCACTCCACACACTACCTCCATGACGTGCCGCCTCACCACAGGCCCATCATGGACAGGGACTTCCCAAACTGTAAGCCAAAATAAATTACCTTCTCTCTTCATGCATGGATTATCTGAGGCATTTGATATAGTAACAGAAAGCTGACTACCACACTGATTATCCCCAGCTGAGGCTGGCAACTGGCAGGACCAAGGTTCAAGGCCAGGCCCGTCCCACTCTTGGACGAAGCTCTCAGGTGGAGTGTCAAATTGGATCTTAGTCCTCCACCCAATCTATGTATTTTTAAGTGCTGTGTGCAGTGTTCCTCAGACAAAACTCAAATGAGGGTTGCAGAGGGGTGCACACAGCCACCTCCCTAGCTGCCTTAACCTTGAGTCCTCCCCTCCCCCAGGCCCTCCATCATCCCTAGCCTTTGCTCCTCCCCACAGCTGCTCAGCAAAGTCCTTGATGTAAAATTGTGGTCACAGGTTGGATGCTACTTAAAATACTTCCACCAAATGCTCCATCTCTCTGCCTTGATGAATACAATGGAGGAAAATTGTCTAGCAGAAAAAAAATTAAGAATTCACTTTGTCCAAGATTAAAAAAAAGATCATGACTGCATATGTGGCATTTGTTTGGATCTGAAAGATGCTGTCCCCAGGAAGCTGGCCAAATGCTGGACCCTTCGTGCCCTGGGTGAGGAGAGAAAGCAGGCTGCTGGATGGTGGGACCTGCTGGCCACGCAGGGGCAAAGGTCAGGCACATGTGGTTTGTTTAAGCTGCGTGGGGGATGGGAGACCCTGGGTTTCCAGTTTCCAATTTCCTGTGCAAGTCGCCCAGCAGCACTGCTCCCTTCCCGACAGCCTCTCATGCCGCTGGCAGAACAAAGGCCGGCACAGCCGGCAAGGCCCGTCTTCCCTCTCCACGCCCACTGCCTGTGACCCAGAGTCCCCACTCTGAGCAGGGCCGGGATGACTGCCAGCACCTTGGTCACCGTGGGCCTGAGGTGCTCTGGACCCCCCTCCCTGAGCACCCAGCCCCTGGGCTGGCCTGCGCCTGCCCAGAGCCCTTCACTCCCCTTTCTCCAGGATGGCCTTTCAGCTCCGGCTTCCGTCCCAGGGACCCAGTGTTCAGGCCAGGAGGAGCTGGGACAAGGCTCTTCCAGGGCACAGATCCCGCCTTAGCAGGTGGATTCCCTGGAGGACAAGTCCCCCATTTCCTGACCTCCCTCCAGACGTGAGCCCTGAGCAGCAGGCCCGGGACAGAGGACGCAGTCCCCAGCAGAGACGGTGGCAGAATCTCTCTCCAGTGTTCCCGACCAAAACACCCGGCAACAAGGAGGCACTTGGTCAGCCGGGCCCCAGGGTCCAGCCTGCCTCAGACCAGGACTGCAGGAATCAACGAGGACACAGGTCTCAGGGCCACTGTCAACACAAACTTCTGTGGAGAGAAGTCCTGCCTCTCCACAAAGCGTGCAGCAAAACCCAGCCCTCTGGAAACGTCTGTCCATTGAGACTCTCTGCCTGTCTGGCCCCGTGCGGGTGGAGGCCACTCAAAGGTGGATCATGAGCTGGCTGAATCATGATGAGCTGGCCTTACCATGCTTGGGAATCTGTGCCCCCTGAAATGGTCAGTAGGCCCTACCAAGGCCGCCGATGCCTTGGAGCACAGTGAGGTGCGGGGCACGAGCCTGGAGCCATGGATCCAGACCCACCACTACCCGGGGACGCTCCTGCTCCTTTCTGGGCCTTGACTGCCTCACCTGTTCAATTTGGGCATGACTCTGTCAGTCCCCCTGTGGGATACAGTAAACAGGCCCTCTTGGTAGGCAGGTATCCTTAGGGCCACTGTCACCAGAGAGACCCAAGTGGCAGGGCAGGAGAACCTGTGAGTGGTCAGGACA
Organism: Glaucomys volans; assembly: GCA_020662805.1. Taxonomy (NCBI): domain Eukaryota; kingdom Metazoa; phylum Chordata; class Mammalia; order Rodentia; family Sciuridae; genus Glaucomys; species Glaucomys volans. Next base: position 700,256 of record JAJEJO010000738.1, read on the forward strand.
GAGGCAGAGGCGTGGTCCCCGGGGCTGCTGCGTTCCCTCACCTCACCCCCGGGCCTCTGCCTGGCGCAGGCCTGCTTCCCAGACCCCCAGAGGGAATGCGCCCACCCAGCATGGCCCCTGCACCCTCCCTTCTCTCCTAGGAACGCTTTTGACCCCTGAGGACCCTGAGCACCTGTCTTCTCCAGCCTTTTTTGTTAGAAAGAAGGAAAAAAATCCCAGGTCCCTTTGTCTTTGGCCCACACTACCTCCTTCCTACCCCACTCACTGGGGCTCCCGAGAGCGGGCAGAGCAGTGGTGGCCCATGAGAGGAGAGGCGGCATGGCAGTGTCTGGACTCACCGGCACCTGGCAGTCAGCACTGCGGAGTGCCTGGCTTTGAGCCCACTCGTTACTGTCTGGAATCGCTCCAGACACAGCGCCCCTCTCACTGCAGCGCCTGGCAGACCCACCGCAGCCCCATGATTCTGCACACTAGAGCGACCCTCCTGGGGACCCCTCCTTCCCTGATGCCCCTGCCACGGAGCGGGCTTGGCACACTGGCTCACCACAGCCGCACTGCAGCCAGGCCGCTGGAGTCCCTGAACAGGGCGCCCTCCCTCCCCTGCAGGCCCTGGGCCCCCCTGGGCCGGCGAGGAAAGAGCCCAGGCCGAGGGTCACGGGGCTCATGAGAAGGGCCCAGAGTGCCTCCTCTTTCTTCTCACATTTTTTCCTTGTTTGCAGACGGCGGCATGTAATGAGGAAATGCTGTCAGCAGAGGGGAAGGAAGCTTCACCCTGACCCGGGACCCGCGTCCTCTGGGTGTGAGGCAAGAGGGCACCTTCGCTCTAACCCTTGAGGGGAGGCTCCGTCCACCCACATGGACCCAATAGGAAAAATGGAGAGGAATGGAGCACTCATCCACCTCACGCAGGGAAACTTCTGGAAAAACAAAGATTGTATCCCACACAGAAAAAACGACCTAAGAAAGAACCCCGAGAGCTGCTGTGCCTCATCTCTACGGCCTCCCACACGCCCATCCGCCGGCGCCATCTCCTCCATGACCCTGTGAGCTTGCTGCTATTGTTGAATCTTCCCTCACTTCACAGTTGAGGAAACTGAGGTCAAAAAAGTGGAGGACTCCCCAAGTGGCACCATAAAGGACAGAGCCAGGACCAGCCCACCCTGTCCACAACCTAGGTCACCTTTATTCCACTTCACAGGCCCTCCAGGGGCTTCATCAGTGCTGTGGCCCTGGGCCTCACCTCCCTTCCGTTAAGGAGGCCAGAATACCTCGAGGACTGAGGGTCATCCCCTCGGGCACACACGGAACCCTGGCTTCTGGAGGCGAGTCCCTTTCCAAACCTGGGGTTAATGATAAAGCTGAACAACGTAAAGACTCACTGTCCCTCTCCTCCTTTATCAATATGTGACTTGGGGTCGAATGCCAAGTCAAACCTCTCCAGAGCCACATCCTCAGTGGTGACTTATTAAAGAGTAAATCAAAGTTTGCTCAAAGAGAAAAGCAAACATCCCAACTGTCCATGCGAGGCCGGGCCCGAGCTCACTTCCCGGTCGCTCTGTTGACTCAAGCTGTGATCCTAGATAAGTGGCTGCACACTCACCGCCAGCCCAGAGTGCAAAACTGGGGCAAAACCCTGGGACCGCCTGCCCCCAGGACACTGGGACTGGCAGGCTCCACAGAGCCACCGGCCTCAGTGAGGAACACCAAACAAAGGCGCCGCTACAAAGCTCCGCATGCAGGTGGCAGCTGCATGTCCTGCGTCTCCGATTGTGAGGAAGTGGGTCACTCGTTTATCACATTACCGAGAACCCCTGCCATCCTCTGGCTCTGCTCACCCAGGAGTACTGGGCCTGAGGAGGGCAGGGCCACACTTTGGAACTCAGACTGCGGGAGGAATGAGAAGAGTCAGCCCTCATCACACAGTGAGCGTTTTCAAAGAAACAAATAAAAATAGCCAGAAGTGGGTCAGCACTTGCAGTGAGGTGAGAGGCAGGAAACTGGGGCAGAAGTTTTATTTCATAAATCTCAACTCATGCTCTCTCCCCAAGCGGGGTCCCTGTGGTTTCTTTTCCTTTTTCTTCTCCAGTCTTCTGGATGCACCAGAATGGTGTCAGATCCTGGCTCCATCCAATTCCCAGGCTCTTTGCCCCGAGGCCGGGGGCAAAGATGCCTGAAGGGACTGACTGGAAGGCAGGCTGGAGGGAGGAAGGCACTCAGGGTCCCCGAACCCTGCAACCTGGGCATGTGGCTCCAGGGACCAGGGCAGCACCCAGGTGAGGAGTGTGAGTTCTCAGACTTACCTGCTCCGGAGCAGGCCCACCCACACCAGCAACCAGCAGCCCGTGCCGCCATGGGTCTGGGCACCTGGGACGCCACACACACAGGTACACTTACATCACGCAGGACACGTGCTCACGAAGCACACACACCTGCACAGTCCAAACCCAGGCCCCAGACCTGCTGGACGCACAGTCGTGGACACGGTGCTCATGCGCACACTCAGCACCCATGCACACACACGGCGCATACACGTGGCACCCATGCACATACGCAGTACAGGGCCCCACTGTGAGTTCCCTGTCCAAGGACCCAGCCGGCTTCCACGGGGGAGGAGATGAGTCCTACACAGACAGGCTCTCCCCCGCCATCATTTCCGAAACCATGCCTTGACAGCCGCTGCCCTGGCGGGTGCATGTGGACATGACAGCACCTGGAGACCATCTGAAGTCCGTGGGAGAAGCACGTGGACTACATGCAAATGCCACTCCACTTTATGCCAGGGCCCTGGGCCTCTGCAGCTCCCAACCACCTCTGTGGGGTCGTCAGCCCCAACCCTGTGGGCGCCAAGGAGAACTGCC
>JAJEJO010000738.1:703213-835156 GCA_020662805.1 Glaucomys volans
CCTGCAGAAGTCGGAAACTGGCTCCTGTTCTCGCCGTACCCTTGACCTTGGCAGTTCTCCTTGGCGCCCACATTTGGCAGGATTACATTTCCTTGTGGCCTCGGTGACGTGATGGGGGCAGATTTATTGGGCTTATCAAAAAAAGAGAGAGGGCGAGAGCAAATTCCGCCGTGCAATCATCTCAGCCCTCGGTTTCAGGCTGCAGGTCCCTGGGGCCAAGGGGGAAGCAGGGCGAGCCGGCATGGCTGGACGAGGGTCCGCGTGTGGGACCCCTGATTTGCTGGGGCTGTGAACTGTGTAGTGCTTCCAAGTGTTATCTTCTTCGAATTCAGAAAAATAAAAGAAATTCTGGGGTTGGGCTCAAGGACGCAGCAGCAGCACACCCAGGCCTGGTGCGAACCTGCAGGCACACAGCTCGAGGTGTGCGGCAGAGGCTGGCTCGGGGTTCCAGAGGAATGAGTGGAAGGCGGCCCTCCTTCCCGCCTCCCCTCCTGGGGAAGGCCATGGCCACGGCCCAGAGCCCCAGAGGTCAGCACTCTGAGCCAGGCCTTCAGGGCAGGAGGGCAGAGGCCTGTGCTTTCTGGGGTTCGGCTGGGATGCGGGGTATGTTCAGGGCCCACAGCTCCATTCCTCTGGATGCGGGTTCTGCGTGGGCAGTCAGCCAGCCACGCCGAGTGGCGTCACTTTCACTTACCCACAAGCTGGGGACGGCCAGGAGCCTAGATCAACAGAGCCGCCTGTTGGCTGTGGGAGGGTTAGGATTCCAGAAGGACCCGGCCTCGCTGTGTGTGCAGCTCCCAGGCGCCAGCCAGGGGGACAGGTCTCGGAGTGTTGCTTAAAAATTGTGCCATTTAAAAAGCTCTGCTGGGGCTGGGCTGGGGCTCAGTGGTGAGCGCTTGCCTGGCATGTGAGGCACTGGGTCCCATCCTCAGCACCACATACAACTAAATAAACAAAATAAAGGTCCATTAACAACTCAAATATGTTTTTAAAAAATAATAAAAATTTAAAAATAGAAATAAAAAGCTCTGCTGGCTGTGAATCCGGCCTAAAAGTGAGTAACCCAACACAGACCCACTGCACAAAATCTGCAAGGAGAGAGGATTTTTTTTTTAAAGCTTGGGGCTTTCAGGGTGGGATTTTGGGGGAGTGAAAGGAAGCTACTCAACAAGACAAGCTTAACACCATGGCCAAAATTCCCTTTCTACTACTAGCTTTTTTTTTTTTTTTTTTTTTAATGACAAAGTCACACAAGAGAGGAAATGAAAAGGGAAATTTTTAGACTTCTCATCTGTCCAGAAAGCCCCGGCTGTTTCAGAACCCGCCAGGGTAACCGTCGGGCCTGCGGTCACACTGCGATCCCAGGAGCCCTTGCGCGGCCACTCTATCAATAAGGAAGTGCCATCACCAAACCACAAGCCAGCATTTTGTCCTCAGCCCACATGTTGCTCTACAGCGTTTTAAAACAAGAGACTTTCCTGTTTTTGAAAACTGCGAATCCTCAGGACTTCCAGGTTACCCAAATTATCTCATCCCTTGCAGAACCACGGACGCGAATTTCAAAACTGCCTCACCCGGCCTGGCCTCCCCAGGCTGTGGACGTCCACTTGCCCACTGGATCCTTATTTACAGTATCCGTCGCCAGCCACCGACAGAGGGAAGAAAACACCAGTTATACATTGAACTTCCCGGTGCGGCATCTGTGCCAGATGCCGTCCCAAGGCGATCACTCACTGACCTGGAGGCGGATGACCACACCGCCAAGAACGCAGGGAACTGCTCTGTGGTCAGCGCAGTGCTCCTTGGGAGCGCCTGGCTACTGGTCACACAGATGCACACACGCTTGCAAAGGGAGCATAAGGGGACACCACAATTCTAGGGAAGCGACTATATTTATCACAGAAGGTGCAGCAAACCTGTTGGAAAATTTTTAAGTACAATCGAATGGCATCTCAAACACCGATGAGGTGGCTGCTGGAAAAGCAGAGTAGAAAACGGAGGTAGAGGACTCTCCGGGGCCACGGGTGGGCACTGTGAACCGTGCGAGCCAAGTCCTCAGTGCCCTGCACGTCAGACTCCTTTCCCAGGGAGCAAATAGGAAAGTGCAGATGAAACCGTGCATTGAGAAGCCACGAGACAGGCCGCAGGCTTCTCCTCCTGCCCAGCTCAGCAGGTCCAGAACCACGAGCCAGGCCTGACAACTGCGTCTGATGGCCATCTTCTGCTTCACTTCCGCCCTGGCCGCTGGCCACTTGGCCTTGCTCAGGCAGCGCCTGCAGACCTCATCATGTCCTCCCTCCCCAGGCAGACCTGAGGTTCACAGAGGACTTCCGGAAGGTGATTCACATTCTGTTTTCAGTAGCTGCCCAATCGGAATGAGGCTAGACCGTGGGCGAACGTCACTCTGCAGCTCCAGCCAGTGACCTCTAAGCCCACTCCACAGAACCTCAGGCAGTGATGAGCCTGGCAGACACTTACCTAACCTCACAGTTTTTGTTCTTTTTGGGTTGGAATGAACACTTAGCTCATCAACACACACACACACACACACACACACACACACACACACGCCTTCCAAAAAAGAATCTGTTCTCGGTTGAGCACACGGGTATTCTGTTTATCTTCTTTTCTTCATTCCAACAAACCTGCCGGCACTAAAAGGCTGGGCCAGACTCCCCTGGGCCTGTGCTGCGATTCTGTATCTGAGGCTGGGTTCTCTCGGAGCAGCCCCAAGCCCCTCTCTGGTTGAGTGTGGAGTGCGAGTCAGGCCAGAGCAAGGAGCCCCAGGAACAGATCTGAGGATTTCCACCAGCCCTCCTGTGGCATAGCAGGATGCACCCTCGGGGGAAAAACAGAAGCCAGAGAATTCCAGAGAATTCCAGACTTCCCACACAGACCCAGCAGTTATTTTTAATCACAGTGCTCATTGGCAGACAATCTGCTCTGTTTGCATGGAAAGCATCCTGTTCTTCCACCAGGTTTTTAAATAACCACGTTTCCTCTCCTCCTTCAGAAAAGCCCAGCAACAAACCAGCACGAAGTAAACACGGAAGTGCTTTCCGACCCTCAGCTGTGGCCATCGGGCCTTGGACCTGCACTTCTGGCCAACTTAGGTGGGTAACTACAAGGTGCTCCAACCCCGACTCACTCGGGCAGCATAGACCATGGTTCTTGCCCCTCTCCAGGGGTAAGTGTCCCCAGTGAAGGAGCTGATTCTCCCTTTGATGCCACCACTAACCACACACCCACGCCATGCTTAAGGACTACAGGCTGCATGCCCCCACTCCCTGGGCCAGCTCCAGGGCCAGCGAGGGCACTGGGCAGGGGTGCTTCTGGTGAAGGCCTTTGCTCTCCATCTGGTCCTCACCACTCTGTTTTCTCAGACCAGCAAAGCACAGAGGACGGCAGGACACAGGGGCGGGTCCAAGATGTAGCCTTATATTTGTGTCTGTGAAGAATGCGTCATGTTATAGTCTCCATTTCTTTATTTAATATAACAAAATACCCTGAAAGGAATTAAGTCAATGCTAGTTTGGGGTGTTTGTAGAGACCTCCTAGAAGAAGAGGTTTTTGGTTTTTTAATATGAAGAATGGTAAGCGTTTTTGTCTTGAAGGCCCAACGTCTGATTGCCAGGGTTGGTCCAGTAAGCCAGTCTCTTCAGGCTCAGGTAAAACCTTTACTGTGTAAATTATCAAACACATCAGAGAAGAATGTGTGCAAAATGCATCTCCACACATCCATGGCTGGGTCAGCACTTGCCAGCATTTTCCATGTTTGCTTCCTTTTTTGGTTTTCACCTTTTCTCTTTGTTGAAATCATTTAAAGAAAACCCCAGGTCTCAGGTCCACTCGCTCCTGCAGACTTTAACATTTGCGAGCCTCTCCTGAGCTAGCCCAAAGCCCATGGAGGCCCTTTTCAAAAGCAACACAAGAAGTCGGCTTTGTGGGGATCTCAACTAGCACACGGAAGATAAGGAATGAGACAACATTTCCAGCAACCACAGTCCCCAGACTCAAAAAGCACTAAACCTCAAGGAGCAAAACAAAGGATATATTTCCAAATATGTGCAGTTATGCCTGCAATTCTACATGTACACGTGATTAAATCAGTGGATTAAATTTTATAATGCAAAATTTGATTGACACTTGCATCATTAACAGTTCATATCTCCAAGCCGGCCAGAAAGGAGTAAAACTTTTGTAACCTGCCCATTGGGAAATGGGGCATTGCTTCACATTTGGGGTTGCGTCCATGCCACCAGCCCCTACCATGCTCGCTCTTCCTAACAAGAGTATTTCTAGAGCGTCCACCAGATGCCAGGCAGTATGCCAAGCTCTGAGGATGAGTGTCTTGTGTGCGTGCTGATCTGTGAGGGACATCCTATCGTCCACTCGTTTCCTCAGGGGAGAAAACCGGGGCTTTGAAAAAGTGAGTTATTTTCTCAAGGAGACAAATGGAGCCCAGGTCTGATTTATTTTGCCTGCACCCTGCACACTTTCACTCTCCCTTCCCCCAAGTAACCGCCAAGACCCGCCCTAAGCCATGTGGCAATATCCAGGTTTCTCTTACTTACTTGAGTTAGGAGAACGGGGCGGCTGGGGGAGGGCTTCTGCCTGACCCCAGCAGGGCCAGCCCTCACTCTGCCATGGCCAAATCGTGTCTCTGGATACAGGGTGCACTGGTGGACGGAGATGATGTCACCCATGTGGCTCGAACCTGCTAAGAACAGACAGCTTAAGCACCTGCTGAAGGCGTGGCGGGGCAGCCAGTGGACCTGGACGTGGTTCACGGTCCTCAAGCTCCCCGCTCTGTGTGTGGACACGTCGTTACACTGAGCTGCTCAGTCCTCACCACCTCCTCCAATATCAACTGCCCAGCAGGTGAGGGAAGGTAGCACATGGAACTCAGCCCTGCTCGGTCCAGCACCCAGGTTGGAATTCCTGCAAAAGGAAAAGAACGTGGCTCCTGGTCCCTGAGCAGCCTGGCGATCCCCAGCAACCCGTCTAACGTTCCTTACTGCAGTTCCTTCCACCAAAATGCAACATAGCCAACGCAGCCAAATAGCATTACCCGACGAGGGGAGCACCACTGAACCCACAGAGGCTGGGGCTTAAGCAGCCACATATGGTTCCGTGGAACATGCTCTGTCATGAGCTAGCAGGGAAAACATGCGGAGGGAAGTGATCTGGCTGGAAATGAACTGCAAATTGATAAACATTCAGTTGCTAATGCAGTGTGTTCATTATTTTTTACTAGGCTAAAAATTAACTTCTACGGCCTGGCCAGCCTACAGAGTGAGCTCCACCATCTGGGTAGCGGCTTCGGTGTTTCTGTAGCCTCAGGTTGCAGGGACTGTTGCCAGCTCCAATTTTATTTGTAAATAGGCCCTGGATGTCCGGAGAACAGAACCGGGGAGGTAACTGGGAAGCACAATCCAACATGCCAATGTGCCCAAGGGGGACCCAAGAAATAGGGCCACTCCCCGCATCCTCAGGATCCTGTGTTTCCCAAGAAAGAGGTGCCACACGTGCAACCAGACTACCAGGCAGCACCTCCCAAGGGAATCAGAGAATTCGGGGCACAGAGGGGACGAGCCCAAGCAAGTTCTGCGAGCCCCTGTGACAGCACCAGCGGAGGCCCAGCTGCAGAGCCGACCTCCCAGGGCCTCCTCCACCAGCTTTGCAAGCAGCTGGATCAATTTACTCTAACTGCAGCGCCCTGCACAAGCAGGGCTGAATTATGACTCATGGAAATCCCCTCTGTTGCGGGGAATCAGGTAGCTTTCAAACTCCCAACGATTAATGGCCCCTTTGGTCAAAGGAGAATAGGAAAAAAGAAAGAGAAAAAAACAAAAACCAGACTGCAAGGCCAAGGGCTTCAAAACAGGCTGTTTGGTTTCTAGTAAATTAGAGGGAGTGGGTGGATGAGGTACAAGTAATGCTATCCTGCAGAATGTGGTCTTCCTTGACGTCAGCAGAATGTTTCTCGCTCCCTTTCTCCTTCCTTCCCGCCTCGCTCTCTCCCTTGTCTCCTCCCTCCTCCTTCCCTCTTTGTGTCCAAGAGGCAGATGGCTGGGGGCTCTGGAAGACCACTCATGGCCCGATGCCACAGCTCAGGGTCTCAGAAGACTCCCACCTTTGCACGGGGCTATGGGAGAGGTGGGTAAATGAGCAAGCCAAAACCCAGGGATTCTGCGGGAAGAGGGGATCGGCCCCGGAAGGCAGGCAGCACCCCCACGGGGTGCATTCCTCCCGTCTGGCTGAGGAGCAGCTGTCTGAGGAACATTCCTCCAGTGGCACAGAGCACACACTGGTCTCCAGCCAGCCTGAAATAGTATCCTGGAGAGCATGCGCCCTGCTCTGCGGTCACCTTCCTGGCAGCCAGCCGGGGCTGCAGGGCCAGGGTTTCTCCTGGCTCCCGGCTCCTTCCACCAGAGCCCTATTTCTCCACTCACCAGGCAGCAATGGCTGCCCCATTAGCCTAGAGCCTTGAGAGCGAAGGCTCCAGGCTGGCTGAGCGCTCCCCCTTCAAAGGGTATCTTCCAGCCCCTCTGCTTCAGCAAGGGCAAGCAGTGTAGACCCTGGGGAGCCCAGCCAGGCAGTGACTTGGAAGTCTCTGTAGACGGGGCCACTTCCTCCATGGCTTTCCGTTGCCACTTGGCCTGCACAGGGCTTCTTGTCTCCGGAGTACCGTGACTTTGCAGAAACGCTTTGTGAAGGCAGCTCCCAGACAGCCCAAGTCTGACTGAACCCTGGGCTCTGCAGCGGGGAGGAGCAGGGGGCGGGAGGAGCCCGGAGCAGGCCTGGCACACTGTGCGGGATGCGCTGCCTCCTCCCTCTCCCTCCTCCGACCTGCACAGCGAGGCCATCCGAGGGCCTCGGAACAAGGAGGACTTTGTAAGCCAATGCTTCCCAAGCTCTCTTCTCCGCAGGCACCGGTCCATGGGAAAAGCACCCTGGCAATGAGAAAGCACCGGCAGGAGAGAACAGAGCGCGCTCACATGGGGCTATTCAGAGATTGGAACCGGAAAAAGAGCTGTGTGTGTGTGTGTGTGTGTGTGTGTGTGTACGTGTGTGTGTGTATGTGTGGGTGCGTGCATGTGTGTGGGTGCGTGCGTGTGTGTGGGTGCGTGCGTGTGTGTGGGTGCGTGCGTGTGTTTGGGTGTGCCGGCAGGGAACTCGCAGTGGCATCATGAGCAGAGAACAGCTTCAGTGGGAGCACAGGCCCAGGCCCAGTAGGAGTGGGGTGAACCAGAGAGGAAAGGAGACCTGGTCTAGGAAAGGAGACTCTTCTAGAAACAAAGACAGCAAACAGGAGCCCCAGCTGTGGAGAGAGAGGGTCGCCCGCTGGATGCTTTGGAGGAAGACAAAGTGCTGAAGCATAAACACAGCCAGGGCCGCCAGGACCATAGCAGAGACGCATGGGGCAGGTATGGAGCGCTCGCCCTGCACCCCCAGAGGACCTTTCCAGCCCCTCCCTGTGGCAACCCCAGGAGGGGAGCCCAGGAAGGGATGCGCCTCTTGGAGACACTGAGGACAGAAAGCCCAGGCCTGAAGGGCCGGGAGGACGGGGATGTGTCCACCCACCACAGCCCTGCCTGCCTGTGTCGGGCCTCCACTGTAGTCTCCACCCCACCAGTCACTGTCCAGAGGGGCCAGCCCTCCCAGTGGCCGACTAGGGAGGCAGAGCCCCACCCCTGGCAGCCAGAGCCGAGCTGCATGCCCCCCATGCTCCCCGCTTCCTCCCCTGGAAACACGAGGCCCTGGAAGACTCAGGACGGAAGACCTTCTCTCCACTCACTCTGGCTGAGAGGGAGGTGTCATGGTCCCCGAATACCAGACAGGACCCTGAGACGCAGGAAGTTAACTGGCCCAAAGTCTCACAGTCGGCAGCCAAGAGATGTGTTCCCTCCTTGAGGACGCTCAGAGGACATCAAGGGACCACGCAACCCTGGGCTGTATGTGTGTGTGCACGTATGAGTGGCACACGCGTGTGAACTCAGCCCGGGACTGTCTACCAAAGCCGGTGTTCAAAACCCACTGACGGCAAAGCTCATCTCAGGCTGGCCTGAGGCAACTGCGGGAAATGGATGAGGACCACGCGAGGGCCGTGCGAGGGCCGTGCGAGGACAGTGCCTCACGCGGGAAGTTCCACGCAGCCAAGCTTTTGGAAAGCAGCGGCTGACCCTCAGGTGACGACAAATTTATTCTAAGAAAATATAAAAGGGAGACGGGTGTGAAGACAGTGTCTGCGGGGCCGAGATCATCCTGCCCCTTCCCTGGGGTGGGGCCCACACCCAGAGAAAGTGCCCTGGTGGTCCCCGCTGCGCCCACAGCTGGCCACGGGTAGCGCGTCCCTGGGGCACGCGGGCTCCCACGCTGGCTCGGCCCGGCTCCACCGCTCACGCGCCCTCCGGTTCCCGAGGGAGGACTCCGCTGCCTCTCCTCCCGGCAAAGCCGCTCGCATTGAAAAGCCAGCCTCCTCGAAACTGGAGTGGCCTTGGCGCCGCTCTGCTGTAGCGACCAAACTTCCTTGCTGAATCAGGCCCCATGACATGCCGACGGCGAGTCACAGTCGTGAGCCACCAGGAGGAAGAGAGAGAGGAGGCGATGTCACCGTGGCTGCCTCTCAGCAGTGGCGAGCGCTGCCCAACCTGGCCACCCTCCCCTCCGCGGCTCGCCAGCTCTTGGGATGGCTCCTAACAGCCAACGCCTACGGGAACCGGCCACCCCCAGCCCAGCCGGCTGGGTGTCGCCCAGGCCGAGTCCTGACGAGGGAGCCTTGTATCTAAGGTCCCTTCACCGAGGCCTCAGCAGCTGGAGCAGCAGAGCAGGCCCCGCTGCCCAACCAGTGCCCCCAGAGACCTGGGGTTCTGTTTGAGAATCGGGTGTGGTGATTTCTTGGGATTCTGAAAGTTCAGGGTCGCTCATCTGAAACACAGATGCCTCAGGAGGAGGACAACTTACGTTCTCATGGAGGAAGAGGATTCTGTTGGTAGCATGGAGCAAGATGAGAGGGCAGCCCCAAGGCAGCTGTGGAGGCAGCAGAGGAAGACATTGAGGAGGAAGTGGGGCCAGAGGGGCCGAGCACATGGTGGCTTCGTGACACTTGCTGTGCTGACCCTTGGGCAGGCCCAGGGTTGTGCATACTTGATAGAGTGTAGAAAATAAAAGGAAACTTGTGCCACACCGACACCAAGGGAAGAAATGCCAGCTGACTTCAGGAAGACCGCGCTCCACAGGAGGAGACGGCAATGGTGCAAACCCCATCCCAGCACACACAGGAAGGCTGTCTGCACGGGCAGCATGTCTTGGCCAAAGTCCTTGGGGACCCAGCACCATGCAGCCCAGGACGGGCTGACCAACAGTGGGCTTTGGAATTCCAGATCCCTTTGAAATCTATGAGCTGGGCTGGCACTGCGGAAGAAGCCCGTGGCGGGCTGGATTGTCATTGTGTTTCATGACGGAGGGTGCCGGGTCAAAATGGCAGATGCCACAGGAGAACGAGAAATTCAGACTTCCACACTGGGTCTGTTTCAAAGGAGCCTGACTTCTTAATAGGCTGGGCAAGTTTGAAGGCTCCCAGGTGCTCCCAGGGATCCCAAGATGATTCCGGGATGAAAGGAGCTCCTGACGGCCGACAGAGAGGTCAAAGCACACGACCTTCCGGGACCACAAGGCAAAGGACAATCCGCCCGCAGCACGTGTGTGGAAAGGGCTTTGTCACCATCTGCAGACAGAAAGGGCCAGGAGGGATGTGGCAGGTGGCCCAGAGGATGGAGCTACCGTGGCCCTTACCAGCCACCCGGTTGTTCCACGGGGCTGAGTCCGGGATCATCTGAGGCATGCTCCGCCAGCTGCAGGGCCACAGCAGCCCACAGGGACTGGGACCCTGCTCCCATCTCCCCGAGACACACCCTCGCTGCTCAGCCAGGCCTTCTGCCGGTGCCCACGGCACGTGAGCCGAGGGAGAGCCTGCAGGGAGGGGCGGCCCGAGGAGGGCTCTCCAGCGTCTGGTCAGGGGTTTCCATCCCACCCAGAGCGTCCGGGGCCTCTGCCGGAGCCCTGCGCTTCACTTCCCTCTGCTTGGAGGTGAGGAGAGGCTGGGCAGGGAGAGCCTGGGAGGAGGGCATGACAGGCCCCTCCTGGTCCCTCCTTTCCACACCTCTCCGCTTTCGTCCGCAGATCTTCCTGACTCGCTGGAGCAGGGTTACCCGCTGAGCGTGCCCGCTGACAACTAGGTGGAACGAGTTTGCTGGGGCTGCTGTCGCAAAGCGCCGAAGCCCAGGAGGTCAGACGACAGGACCTTACTTCTCACAGTCCCGGGGCTGGGTCCAGGGTCGAGGTACGGCAGGGCTGCCTCCGTCCTTGCCTTGCAGACGCCCTCTTCTCCCTGGGCCTCACCTGGCCGTCCCTCTGTGTCTGTGTCCTCCTCTCCTCTTCCTTAAGGACCCCAGCCACACTGGATGAGTTCCACCCATAGGAGCCCATTGGAGTTGACCACCTGTTGAACGACTCTGTCCCTAAGAGGGCCATGCTCTGAGGTCCTGGAGAACTGGACTTCCACCCTTACAAAGGTGACCAGGAAGGAAGGCCCTCAAACATGGCAGAGCCCCCCCACACACACCCCTGTGCTCGGCTCAGCCTAGTAGCGGGGTGAAGAGCAGAAGCACCGTCTGTCTGATTGCACCAGCGAGGACGGCCGGAGGAGCAGGCGTGAGGGGCAGGATGAGCAAACAGGGGAGCTGCCCCCAGGGCCCAGAGGGCTCCACAGGCTCCCCGCATAATGGAGCCCGGGCAAGGCCAAGGCCAGAGCTAGAAGCCACTCCCAGGCCACTAAGGAACCAGCAAGGCCCCCGCTCCAGGCCCAGAGAAGCCCACCAGCACCTTTCCAGAACAGAACACGGTACAGAGGTGAGGAGCCCCCAGTGAGATCGGCCTTCCTGCCGCCCACCCCACAGCCCCATGAAACCCAGGGACCCTCCCCTGCCGCGGGCTCACAGCTGTCTGGAGCCACAGAGCAGAACTGAAATCCCCAGGCAGCATTCAGATTGGTTGTGCCGAGAGGGCTCCCTGCCACAGACCACAGCCAGCTGCTAGGTGACAGGTGCTGCCCTGTGACGGGGATAATGTCACCCATGAGAGGAGAGTGAAAGTTTCTACATCCTCCACTCCATCCCTTAAAACACCCAGTGTTCCATGCCCCAAACTGCACCCCGTAGCAAGAAAGGCAATCAGAGGAACAGAGAGGCTGCTGGCCTGTGGGTATGACAACCAGCTCTACTCCCACAGATAACCCTGTGGTGTCACTGACTTGTCATCGTCCCTACGGTGCCTGTCTGCTGCATCATCAGAGAGATCTCCAGTAGGTGTCTGGGTGACTAATGGGAGGTCAGAGGTCCCCTGGTCACCAACCAGCCAGCAGGGGCAGGCAGGTGACCCTGCCTGAGGTTGGCCCCTGTGTGTAAACGCTGGTCAGTCCCCTGGGAACCTCCCTGCAGGACAGGCCCTGTCGATCTTTCCTAGCACATTCCCGCTGGAGTCCACACAACCGTCTCCACAGCTCTCCAGAGCCTCACCTTGGTGACGGGCGCCCAGGGCGAGAGTGTGAGTCACCCTCTCCTCCGCTCTGGGAGGGATTTCCATGGGGCTTTTATCTGGTTTCATTTTGCCGTCCTTCTGAGAGTCTCTCTGGTTCTTCCTTCCCTCACCACGTCGATGCTCCAAGGCCTTCTGCTCAGAGAGCCTCCCAGCTGTGCCTTCCCCAGAAATGGAGCTCAGGAAACCCCCTCCCCGTGGATTTTCACACCAGAAAATAATGTGCCCTGAGGACAGAAACAGCCCCTGCCCCAGACCATTCCCCTCTGCTGGGTCCAGGGGAGGCCGCAGTCCTGGCCTGCATCAGGGAAGAGCCCTGGTGCCTGTGGGCCGGCCTGCCCCTTCCCTCTGCACTGACCACCAAGTCCAAACCAGGGCTGCCTCCAGTGCAGCTCTCCACCACCCACACCACCAAGTGAGCTGAGATGCTCACTGGTCCATGAGACCACCACGGCCTAGTGGATCTACAGTCCCTCCCTGGAGCAAAGCAGCCATCAAACACATCACCTGCCAGGTAGAGGAAGCTTCAGAGAGGTGGAATCAGTGCCTGGTCAGGACGGGAGAGCGCCTGGCACGCTGGCCCCGCTGAAGGTGTCCTGGTCACACAAAGCCCCCTTTCAGAAGCGGGGTCTAGGTGGACTTGCATTTCCCGCTCATGCGGCTAATCCAGTTCTCACTAGCCACGGGTGGCCAGATGCTGGCCTTCGTGCCCGAGTCACTCAGCTGAGGCTCTGCCCTGGCAACGGCAGTGGGAAGGTCTGAGGAAAGGGAGGGCATGCACCTGGGAGAAGAGAGCCCCCTACCCAGGTGACAGTGGGGACACAGCCCCTTTGCAGAGGTGTGGAGGGAGCACTGGGCGTCCTGACCTCCAGGCCGAGGCAGCGTCTGGGCAGCTGCACAGCTCCTGGGACAGGTGTCAGGCTGCAGCTCTGGAATGGCCCCAGGACTCCACATAGGGCGTGCTGGCTTCACAGGCCCTGGCTCGCCTCATCATCCGCAGAATGGACAAGTGGACCCAGGAGGGCTGGCTCATCACCTCCACCATCATGCTCACCCCTGCCTGGGACCCCGGGACTCCCTCCACAGACCACTCCCAGGCAAGCACGCCCCTCAGCTCCCGTCTCTCTGCCCGAATCACGGGGAGGTGCAAGCCGGCCTGCTGGAGCCAGGTCATGGGGCCCACTGATCCCCTCACTCAGACAAAGGGGTCCAGGTGGGGCCAGCAGATGTGGGGGCTGAGCCTCCATTTTGACTCCAGGTTGGGGGAGTCCAGCCAGAACCAGTGTCCCCTGGGACCCCTCTGAGTGACCCCAGTCCTGAGTCAGAGGAAACGCTCGCTCCTGAATCACACCCACATCCTCCCACAGCTAGGCCAAGACCAGCGGTGCCTCCCAGGGACAGCTCAACGGCCAGGCTCCAAAGGGAAGCCCGCCGGCCCCACTCCATGGCATGAACCCCACCCTACGCTCTTCCAGAGCCGAGCTGCGTGGCTTGAAGCAGCCCTGTCCTGTCCTGTGCTGACCTGGCTCTGTGATTTCTCACTTCCCTCTTCAGAGCACAGCCACACTTTCCAAATGCCATGAGTCATCGCCAACAAGCAACGGCCCCTGAGAAGGCAGGAAACCGCTGAGCGCCAGCCCTGGATGGGCAGCTCACACTGTGCCCCCCTGGCTGGTCATGGTGGCCTGGGGCCACGGGGGAGATGCCAGGCAGCAGTGCCCCTTGCACTCAGCCTCTCCATCATCCCCGGGGGGACATGTCCACTCTCCAGCTAGGTTACAGGCAGCCCTCGGGTGCACTGGCAGAGGGGAAGTTGTCATCCAGCCCCAGGAGGGGAGAGAGGAGTAGACAGGGCGCAGTCCAGGGGTGTCAGATCAGCAGGGCCCTACACAGAGCAGACCCATCAACTGGACGTGGGGCAGCCTCTCCAGAGCACTGCAGTTATAGGACAAATGTCACCCTGCTGACTAAGGCTCTTGATGCCCAGAACCATGTGCCTTTTAGACACCGTTCTGCAAGTTTCCAGGAGCAGTCACCAGTGAGCCGCAGACCAACCCATGATGAAATGTGTTGTCCTCAAAGAGTCATCAGACGCTTCTGCACTGGTCTCCTGGCCCCAGCTCTCTGCACGAGATGCTTCTGCCCTCTGCCCATGTTCGGTCCCCCTGCAAGGATGACACCTTGTGAGGCATGATCCTGCCCCAGGGAGCCATCGACAGCAGCATCCGAAGCTGTGGTCCAGGAAACGCAAATCAACACACGGTCGGACATCAGTTCTAACCTATCAGATTGGCCTAAGCTTTAAATATTGACAGTGTGGCCAGAGGCGGGAAATGGGCACCCTGCTGACCCTGAGCGGCGGGAAGCATTGCACACTTTCTGGAAGGAGTTTGACCGGCTGTGTTAATGATCCTCGAGGGCCACTCTAACTTCTTAAATTTCTAGGAACTAATTCTCAACCAAAGCAAAATGGCACCAAAAAAAATGCACAAAAATAAAAGTGCAAAGATGGTTATCACAGTGTGGTAGACAAACACATAAAAATAACAATAAAGTTGAAACAATCTAGATATCACTGAGCCAGTGAATTATGATACAGTTGATAAAATACTACGCAACTGTCAAAAGTACTGTTGGACATCTAGAGCCAAAGTCATAGAAAAAATATTCATCTGGATCACTCTGCTCATAAGAAGCAGGCAAGGGGACACAGGTGTGGCCCACATAGGTGAGAGCGTATCAAGTGAGAGGAACACACAAAGGCTTATCAAATTGTGAAGGTCCTCTCTGCAGGGACTCAGGGACCGTTTCCACTTGCTTCTTCATGTTTTCTGTATATCTTATCATTGTCCACGATGAATATGAATCACTTTTCTCATCAAGAAAAAAAAGCTATATTTTCATTTTAAAAACCAAATCAACACAAATTCTCAAGTGAGCTGCTTCCCTGAGAGGCCGTCCTGTCTGAGACAAGCCTCGTGATTCTCACCAGGTAGGACGCACCTCTGGACGCTCCGCTGGGAGGCCGGCTCTGCGCTGCTCTCCCAGCGCCAGGGGGCGTGTGGCAGAACGGCGCTTGCCCCTGCCCTTAAGCAGCCCGTGTGGCCGCTCGCTGGATCCGGACGGCTGGCCGGGGTCAGGGGTGGAGACTGGAGTTTGGCAGAATTTTCTCCAACAGATGCCAAACACCCAATGTGGTAATCAAATCCCAGATTTCAGAGCTTGGAATTAACTAAATTAACCACCTCTCTGGGTGGCCGAGCAGCTTCAGATGCCTTAAAGACGTAGTCACAAACCCCTCTCTCCCCAGCTCCAGAAACAAACTCCAGACTCTTGGAAATCAAGGAAACTTAAAGCCAGGTGGCTCCTCAAGAAATCACTCTTTCCTGACCTCTCCTGTAACACTTGAGGGGACCAAGACCCAGAGAAGGGCAGTGACTTGCTCAATGTCATACTGCATACGGTAACAGAGCCCAGAAGAGGGCTCGGGTCTGCTGACCTGTAATCCACGGTAGTTTCTGTTTGTTTGTTATCAGAACTACAACCAATGTCATAGGAGGGTGAGAGCCAGCCCAGGTGTCCTTCACAGCCTCAGAAGCCACACCGCAAACAAGCCAGAGTATCCAGGTTCTAGAAGAGCCTGCCTGGCTGCATGTGGGCATTCTTAGCCAGGAAGTCACGCATTTTGCTGAAAGGAGATGAAACAGCTTCCACCATGCTTTAAAAGGGTCTCTTGCATGAGAAAAACTGAGAAGTGGTGAGCGCAAGCACGGGTTGGCCAGTTTTTTTTTAACAATCAGGGAGTCAATGTGAGGGCTTGGCAGGCAGAGACTCCATTCAGCTGCATCCCAACTCCACCCTGGTGGAAAAAAGCCATTTTGATCACACGTGAGCAAGTGGGCACAACTGTGTCCCAATAAAACTTTATTGACACAAGCAGACTGTGGGCCCAGGCAACCTTGCCAGCCCCGGCCCTGAGCCTGTGAGTGTCTCCTCTCCATTACAGCAAATTCAGTGCCCTGGCCTTCCTCGTGGAGAGCTGAATGACATCCACGTTCCTGCCCTGGACCCAGCCTGAGTCAGGGACCACCAAGGAAGGGGAAACACAGAAAGGAATCCGGTCACTTCTCCATTCAACAACAAGTTCTTTGAATTCCTAATTGGAAACTTTCACACACAAATCGAGGTTGCTGCAACTCATTTCCTGCCGCCTCCTTGCAGGGTATTTTGAGCAGGACGCAGTGGGACAGAGGCTGACCCTTGACCTCCGGTGGCTGTCTGCAAGGGCTTTCCTGACTCATTTGCCCAGAGGACACTGAGATGCCTGGCACATGGTTCACTTCTCACATAAAAGTCTGAGTCCCTAGATAACAGGGCGTTAAAATAACGGCTAGAGACGGAACGTTAGTAAGGAACCAGAGCTTCTTCCTCCTCCTCTGAGCCAAGACTCTCTTGGTTCAAGTCAGGCAGTGGCGGGAGGCCCCTCCCACACCTCCTGACATAGCCCTAGCAGGAGAGGTGGCACTGAGCCCAGCAGGGGGTCAAGGTCTGCCCCTTTGTCCAGGGTCTGTCACCAGCGGTTAAAGTACGGGACGTGAGAGTTGGGTGGCTTCTCCATGCTGGTTCACACACTGCCCAGTCACACACCCACTGGACAGGACTCCAGTCCGAGCCTCACTCTAGCCTCACCCGACACCCCAGGGCTCACCAAGAGCTGCTTCTGAAGGCGGCTTCACTGGGAGTCCATCCGACCCAGAGGCCGTGCGGAGGATTCACTGCAGGGGACACGGAGGCTGCGGCATCTTCTCCAGGGTCTCCTCCGTCTCTGGCTCAGCTCATCTGGGGTCTCAGCTCCCTGGTGTCCTCAGCTCTCCCCTGTCACACCTCCTGCTCTCTGGTTGGTCTTCTTATAGTTCTTCTGGTGTCTGCCGGGGCTCCATAACGTGGATGGCACTGGGGGTGTCGGGTGTGGTTGTTCTAAATGTCTTTCATTGCTCACCCCACTTTTTGGGGGTCTCTCATTGGTTACACCTTTTTAGGGTTACATCATTGGGTTTTTGCAATCACACGTGACACTGCATTATTTATATAATAAGTAAAGTATAGCGAAGCAAAGGAAAGCAAGGTATGCCACTCATAACAGGGTCCCGCCTGGGGTCCCACCTAGGGTCCCACCTGGGCATTGTTCCCCCACCCCACAGACACTTGCCACCAGCAGTCCTGGGAAGCCCACCCTGGTTGGGAGAGAGGCCGGCAGACTCCTCCTGGCCCTTCCACGCTCGGTGGCAAAGGGGCCAAGTGACTTAGCACCGACAGTGGGTTCAGGGTGACAGTGGTGTGGCCCACCCTCTCCATCTGCCCAGCTAGTTCTGAGCACAACCTGTCCAGAAGCCCCAGAAATCCCATGCGGACCACGTGGAGGTGGCGCAGAGACGGACTGTCCTCTGAGTCCCTGCAGACTCCCTCCACACTTGGGCATTTGGACATCCATGAGCACACCTCTCAGAGAGACACAGAGGTGACAAAGCCTTCCTTCAAAGAGGATAAGGAGGAGGGAGAATTGGGGCATGGGGTCAGACTCCACAGTGCTGAGCCCCGGGTCACAGTGTCCTGCCTGGGACTCTGGGTCCCCCGTCACCTCCATGGGGTGGCTCCTGCCAAGGCCTGTCTCACATTCCAAGGGCTGCTGGGGACACCAAGACGCTGTCTCCTCCTCTCTCTTCTCCATCGGGATGTGTCTCCCAGCCTTCCCATGGCAGTCCCCATGCTGGGCCACTTCCTGTTTTGGCTCTCCCCACCTCTGATGTGCCCTTCAACCCTTTGTCCTTTGTCCTGGTCTGCGGTTGATCTGAGAAACCCGCCCAGGCGCATCCCCAGCCCCGCAGCTCCTAAGCCACTGGGGAAAGGGAGACAGCAGCCGGCCAGCCCGAGCATGTGCGCTGAAACAAATAGTTCTCCTGGGGCCCTCGACCTGCCTCCTCACCCAGAAACGGGCTCGCTGGCACCCGCGCTCCCTACAGGTGCAAAATGTCCTGCACGGTTGTTTCAGGGTCCTGAAACTCCTTGACCCGCTGTACTGAAGGCTTGGTGTCCTCCACTTTGCTTTGATTTGGCCCCAAGACTAGCTGGGAGCAGGCCCTGTGCCTTGGCTTCACACCAGCCTGTCCCATGCACAGGGCACCTGGGAAGGGCAGGCTCAGGCTGAGGCTGCTCCTCCAAGTCTCTCCTCAACGCTGCTGCCCGTTTCCCAGTCTCTTGGTAGGTGGCCACCAACACCTGCGGAGCCCTGGACTCCACACCACTGTGGGGACTCTTGAGGAGCTGGTTAGGAACTGCAGGGCCCCAGAGCCTCCGAAACAGCTGGCCCAAGGAGGGGACCCATTGCCCATTGTGTGGCGACCACTCCGCAGACCTGAGGCACAAAGACAAAGGGAGGAAAGCACCAGAAGCTGCGGCCTTTGAACAACCGCTGCAGATGCCCCTGCAGCCCCGCTAAGGGCTCTGGGTAGAGCACAGCTGATTCCTGGCTCCCTGTCTCCTGGGGCAAACTTGAAAACGCACTAAACCTCTCTGGGCCCCAACTGTGTTCCCTGGAGGGGCCAGAAGGGCAGGATGCTTTCAGCCAGGAGAACCCTGGAGACCCCTGGGAGACCTTACGTTCTAAGGAACTGGCTGGGTTTCTTTTAACTCCAACGTTGAGAGGAGGTGAACCCCACACACACCAGAGCATCTCAAGTTCACTCAGCCTCTGGCTTGCGGTCAAGGCCCGGGGGAAGGAGACTGATTCACTTTGTTAATAACCAAAGGTCTTACTTTTCCCCCTTCAGGCATATGCACGTCAGAGGGGAAAATGTTTGTATTCAATCGAAAAACAGTTCCAGCGTTTTTAAAAAGTCAAATGGAGATAAAACAGATGGTCCTTCAGGAAAGAACTCCAACAGTCGAACCTTGAATGATCCAACGCTGACAAAGGCGCCGTGGGAGTGTCTGCGCAGACAGACCGTGGGACACACAGCCAGGCCCTCCCAGGTTTGTGGCGCCCATGGAAGAATCAGCCCCGGACCCGCACAGCAGAGCGGGATGAGGGCAGGTTTAGGAGGAGCCGGAACCAGAACTCAGAGCCTGCTGGGCTCCCGCGGCCCCGCAGCACGGTTCCATCAGAGCCAGAAGGCGGAAGCGACGTCAGTGTCCATTCGCAGGTGAACGGATAAACAAGCCAGTGCAGACACACAATGAAATGTCATTCAGCCCCAGAAAGGAAGGAAGTTCTGACCCCTGCTGCAAGATGGGTGAACCTGGGGACAACATGCCGAGTGAAACCAGCCTGTCACAGAGAGCCGAAACCCTACGACGCTGCTTAGATGAGGCACCAAAAATAGTCAAATTCATAGAGACAGAAAGCAGAATGGTGGTTTCCTGGGTGGGGGCTGGGCGCGGGGTGTGGGGAGTTGTCTAAAGGGTTCTGAGTTTCAGTTTTGCAAAACGCAAACGCTCTGGACGTGGCGGTGGTGAACAATGGGCGTATGTCACACTGTTGAGCTGGGTACCTAAACACCCTCACGATCAAGTCTGATGGAAGGTCTGTTTCACCACTTAAAAATGATTTTAAATTAAAATGCTTTTGATTCCTCAGCGCTGAACAAAGGATGCCGGGTGACTAGAGTCCTCCTCCTTTAGGTGTCCCCCCTCCAGCTCTTCTCCACAGCCCTCGATTGTGCATTTCGTTTAGGGCACGCAATAGGTCACGCACCCATACACCCATCTTCCCACAGCCGGGGCTCCCACATCCGCAGCTACACTGTGGGGGAGGGACAGGGCAGTGCTCTGCCTATGAACCCACGGAAAAGCCAGGAGCATGGGGTTGAGGGAGTGGCCAAGGCCACAGGGTCTGCTCCCAGTCAGGATTCCTGGTGGAGCCGCCTCAGATCTGCAGTTACCAGAGCACTGAGGAAGCATGGTCTGTGGAGGGAATGCAAATGCCAAAAGTGAGCCCTGAAACCTGTCCGTTTGGACAAGAACAACCCGGAAGGACTTCGTGGCCCTTCCTTCAAATGCATGTGAAACAGGCTGAGCTCTCGGCTGGCCTCAGTGTCCTTCCCACCTCCTGGTCTCTCCCAGGGGAGGATGCACAACGCAGTCATCCAACAAGCCATTGTAAGACAAGAGGAGACTTCAGAGACATGGAAATGGGCCACCCCAGCAATGGGGGAGGTGGGCCAGCAGCTGGGCTGGGCAGGCCACTAGCCACACAAACGCCCAGGATGGAGAACTGGAGCCTTTCAGAGAACCACTCCTCTGGTCTCCTGCTTCCCATTTTCCATGGACCCCAAATCATTTTTGTTTTCCTACAAATGTGCTGCTCCATTTCCCTCTTAAAAAGACCCCGAGGCCCACCACTGCCTCGGTTACCTATACTACTTCCTATAATGTGAAGCTGCAATTACTTACCGCCCCCGCCCTTTTGCTGCAGCTGTCCCTCCCTCTCCCATCTGACAACCCAGCTTGTCTGCCTGCAAACATCCCCAGCAGCCATTGGCCTGATTGTCGTCAGCCCAAGAAAATTACACTGCTTAAAAGAGGCTCCCCCACCATTTTCTCTCTCTCTTCCTCCCAGCCCTGAGAGCAGATATTCCGGTCCTCCGCCTAATAAAATCTCTGGTGTGAGTTCCCGTGTCCAGAGTGGCTTTCTGGGTGCATTGACCAGGCGGTGACTCAGACCAGTCACCCCAGAGTGCTTGCTCCCCTGGACTCAAGCATCTGAGCTGCCTTGGGATCTGAACTGAGCTGCATTTTTCTTACACTTTCCTAGGGCTGCCACACAAGGCCCACAGGCAGGGTGACCTAACAGAAATGAACGTCTCCCAATTCTGAGGGTCTGAAGTCCAAGATCAAGGTGTCTGCAGGGCTGGCTCCCCATGAGGCCAGGAGGAAGGCTCTGTTCCAGGTCCCTAGGGCTTCTGGCAGTCTCAGGCTTTCCTTGACTTGCAGATGGCTTCTGTGTCCTGGTGGGTCTTCATGTCCCCTGTGGACATGTCTCTCTCCACGTCCAAATTCCCTCCTCTCAGAAGAACACTGAATGCTAGATTCAGGCTTGCCTGATCCATCTTAGCTTAATCATCTGCAAGGACACTACTTCCAAGTAAGGTCCACTCTCAGGCATTCACAGGCACTGGGGTTAGGTCTCCTGCATCTTCTGAGAGGACACAACCCATAGCAAATCCCATTTCTTTGCTTTGCAGCAAAAACCACCCAGGTGGTCTAGACTCAGCCGACCAACCCAGGGCCAGGTGCTCTACCTGGGTGTCTTAGATGCTGTCTCTTTCCAATACACTCCGGTCCATTCCCCAGCCCCACCAGCCCCGGAGCTGCAGACTCAGCCACCCCGTTTCCATCTCTGGAAATGCGGCTGCTCCCTCCAGCGGTCCTTGCCTCTCCTGTTTCCCACACACTGAGCAAGGATGGCTCAATCTCCAACGCCCGAGGCTAATGCCATGCCTCCTGGGGCAGGAAGGAGCCTCCTAACGCTCTCTCCACACCCACGAGCCCACCTGCACACGCAGCCAGGTGACTCTTCCAAAACACTCCCCAGAGCCCACATGAACCCTCCTGTCACCTGCAGAATGAAAGCTGAGGTCCTAGCTGTGGCTAACCAGGCCCTCCAGCTGCCACCCTGTCCAGGGCCCTGCCCTTGCCTCCTGGTGCTCCTCAATGGCTCCAAGTTCTTCCCTGCCACAGGACTTTGCCTGCACTCCCGGCTCAGCTGCAGAGCTCGTGTCCGCAGCCTCAGCATCAGCTCCTCGGGGAGGCCCCTCTGCCCTTAGCCTGACTCCACACGAGGGTCACTCCACGCAGCACCCTCCACAGGTTATCATCTGCCACCAGTCTAGAAGGTGAGCTCCACAATGATGGGAACCCGTCTCCTGCAGATCAGGGTACCCAGCGCCTGGACTACGCATGTTATAAAACAAGAACTGTTTCAGGGCCACCGTGGAGACGTGTGGTGAGGGGGTGCAGTTTAATTCTGAGTATTCCTCTGGCTGCTGTGGGACAGAGGAAATGGAGGCAGAGTGGAGACCCAGGTGAGACGTGGATGCCAACCAGAGCAGAGGTCAGGGTCCCTGGAGACCCAGGGAGTTCTGGGCTGAGTTCCTGGGTAAACCTCTCCCGGGCTGAGAATGTGGGGCCTCAGCTCCCTTGTGCATTAGATGGCAGCACAGTCACTCCTACTCACAGCGCTCCTGTGAGGATGAAGGAGACAATGCGTGTGGCCGCCATCAGTGTGCGACGGCTTCCATCCCCACTGCTAGCGACTAGGCTTGGCATTCCCCAGAGGCACGGCACAAGACAGCAGGGCAGCCAGGAGAAGCCCCAGGTGCTGCCTGAGAACCCAGGTGAGCAGCTGGTGGTGAAGCCCGGCTACAGTGGAAGGGTGGGCACCAGTTGGCAGCCCACAGAGGATGAGCCCTGAGAGCCCCCAACTGAGGTGAGGGGCCAGGCTGGGTGGAGGACAGCCACCAGGAAATGGCATGGGCACAGGGAGCAAGTCGGAGCCCAGGAGGAGATAGGAGGAGAGAACGCAGAACGCAGGGAGAACAGGCCGGAGGTAGATGGTAAGAGGAGGCCTCAGCTAGAGCAGTGAGCCTCCAAGAAAGGGCCCAGGCACAGAGGGCGGAACCAACAGGGGGGGGAGCAAACGGAAGGCCAAGGAAGCTGGGGCTTGCTTTTAGTTTTCCTAAACAACTGTAGAGTCCCCAGAGGCAGGGACTGCTGTGGCCCAAATGAGTTCCCCAAATGCCGTGTGTTGGAAACGTGATCCCCAGTCCCACAGGTTGAGAGCTGGGTCCTTCTGAAGGTGTTTAGGTGTTGGGACCACTCAGCAGCTGATTGATGCTCCTATAAAAAGGGCCCACAGGAGTGAGTTCACTCCCTTCTGCTCTTCAGCCACATGAGGACTTGACATCCCCGAGGACACAGCACCAAGGCACCATCTTGAATCACTTGCCAGCACTTGTCCTTGGCCTTCACAGCCTTCAGTACTGTGAGAAATAAACTTCAGTTCTTTATAAATCACCCAGTCTCAGGAATTCTGTTATAGCAGCACAGACATAAACAGGGACCATGATATGTTCACTTCCAGTGAACTGTGGAGAGGAGGAGGACACAGGTGTGGGAGAAGCCAGAGAAGCCCTCAGGAGGACAGAATCCTGCACCCCACCAAGGGCAACCCACCACCCTTGTTCAGGACAATTATATCGTAAGTCACTAGATCCTCAGTCAAACTTCATTTTCCTGCTTCTCAAAGAGCAAATATCACATAAGCTGATCTGAACCTCCGAGGGCTTCTCAGGTCTCAAACCAGGCCACCTCGTGGGCACACAGGTGTACTCAGAGTGGGCCCTGGAGGCCTTCCGAATGGGTTGAACCCAACTCTTGGCACAGCCCCTTCCAGCCTCAAGCGCCACCACCTGGCCTCAGCCCTGGGCCACCCAGCACCGTCCTGGTGATGCCCGCAGCGTGTCCAGCACAGGACACGTGCCCTGGCTGCTGCTAGGTGACTGTGAACTTGAAGGCCCGTGGCTTTGCTGCATGCACTAGGTACACACTTGCCTTTCCTGTTTTCTCCTGCTGCTCACAGAGCAGGATGAGGAGGCCGAGGCCGCGAAGCCCAGGAGCCCAACGGCCCTGCCAGCGGCTGCACACAGTCCGGGCCCTGGTCCTCCCTCCCCACTCGGCCTGCTCTGGGGCTTTCTCCTCCACACACCTCCTTGGCTATAGAACTCTGCTCTGAGCTGTATTCTGCCACCACCACCCTCCGTGACCTCCCCTGCCGACGCCTCACGTGCTGTTCCTCAGACGCACAGTCAGCTGAGAAGGCAGCTCACGGGGCAAACTCAGAAGCTGAAGCTGGTTGATGACAGTCCGTCTGAAATCCCAGCAAAAAGACGCCCTGCAACTTTCCCTGCAGCAACGTAACCTGATGTATACGTTAGTCAAGAACATGCATATTCAGATACGTATGAACCCTGTACATACGTAAATCCTGAGTGTACATCTGCCTGTATATGGATACATATTTTTGTGTTGTTTTTAATGGTGAAATACTAAAAACTTCTTACATGTAGATGACAGGTTAAACGAGAGAGTGGCCAATGATGGCCTCTTGGCCACAACCGGTTGGCATGTTCTTATGAATAAAGTTTTATCGAAACACAGCCACACCTATTCGTTCACATAGTGTTTTTGACCTTGGAGCGACAAAAGCAGAGCTGAACACTGGCAGCAGAGACCATCTGGCCTGCAATCCCAAAACATTCCCTGTCTGGCCCCTTACAGGAAAAACGTGTTGACCCTGGGTTGGATTATGATTTCTCTCCTTCAGATATTAAAACGATCGTGCAGGTCTGTAACTCAGGCTTTGGAAAGTCGTCCGTGATGTGCTGCTGAGAAAATCAGTCAGAGAATGTCGACTTAACCCTGTTCTTACAAAAGGAAAACGCGTCCACCTCAGTGGTGCCCCGTATACAAAAACATGTGCATTTCATCTAGAAAAGTATGAGAGAAGGAGGAGATTGGGCAATTTTTAAAAATACTTCTTTGTACTTACCTTTTAAAAAAAAATAAGTACTCTGAATTTTTTTTTTATTTTTAAAACAAAGCAAAATAAACCCGGGCTCACTGCCACGCCCCCTAACAGGGGTGCAGAGCATCTGCTTTTGGAGAGCGGTACCCTGACACACCCTGCCTTCTAGGGCCAGTGGAGGCTGTGGAGATGGCCCTAGAGGAGCAGACCTCGCTGACCCCTGGGGTCCCAGGACATCCCTGCCCTTGGCATGGCCCAGGGCCACCATGAGAGACTCCATCTTCCAGCAGAGCTGCCCCTGCACAGGCTGGTGGGAAGAGTCCGGAGAACCTGCCTGCTGAATCAGCCCTGGCCTCCACCCCAGAGTGCCTCCGGAGGCAGCACCAAGGGCCAGGCTCTGTGGAGCCGGAGCACGGCGTGCAAACATGAATGGCTTATTTTTAGCAAAGCCCAGCCCTCAGCCTGGCCCCACCCCAGAGCAGGCAGCGCCACCCTCTGACTCCTGGCCCAGGCTCTCTGGGCTTTGCAGGGGCAAGGCTGCCTCTCCTCTAATGTGGGCCTCGCACAGCCTCATCCTGGAGGATGGTCCCGCCTGTGTGCAGCCATCTCTGGAGAGAACACACCATTCTCATACAGCCTGGCCTGGTGCAGTACGAAGAAACCCCAACGCTCACTCTCCTGGACCCCCATTTTCCAAACAAATACGTGAATACTGATCAACCTCCCCTGTGGTTTCCTAGCCTGGGGCCTCGACCGGATAATAAGTCCAGGGAGACAGAGTCCTGCGCCCCGCTCCTTCTCCCACCCAGCAGCCAAGCACCCTGCGCAGCCTGGTCGGCACCCCAGGCCTGTGCGTGGTGGTCCCTGTCTCCTCCGTCAGCCACCATGCTGTGCCCATGGAGCCCTGTCTGGGGAGCAACTGGCTCCTCAGGGTGATGACGCCGGAACTGCGGAACTGTCACCAAGGTCAGGCAGACCAGCGTGGAGCACAGGCACCCTGAGGAGACGGAGCCCCCCAGACCCAGGAGTTAGTGTACCCTGGGGGAGGGGGAACATGAGAGCCCGAGATCATCTTCCTTCCCGAGGCCGCCGCGTCCAACACTCCAGGGGTGACCAGGGCACAGTGTCCCTCCCCAGGTGTCCCTCGTGATTGGCGTTGCAGGTGTCCCTTGTCCCAAAGCAGGAGCTCAGGGCCTGCACACAGCCAGTCAGAAACACAGGGCCCTGTCCTGCCGGCCTGGCGCCTGGCTTTCTCTGCCCGTCTCCCACATCCGCCTCTGCCCTCCCCGGCAATGTGAGCAGCCCTGTGTCCCTGAACAAGCCGAGGCCTCTCTGGCGGAGGTCAAGAGCCTCGCTTCCCTCGCCTCCTCACCAGGCATCATGCCTCAGCCTTTATTCATCCCTGTAAAGTCGCGGCCTGGAGGTCGGCCTCCCCACCCCTGTAATCCTCCTCCAGAGCAATCGCCGGGGAGACAGCCCTCCAGCAACGGAAAGGACCTGAGTCACTGCTTCTTCCCACCGAAGGCGCCTGCGATCCTCAGGTCGCTCCAGGACCTGGGGAGTTGGAGAGCTCACCTCTGCTCACAGGTGGAGGGACATGCAGCGCGGGGAGCAGCAGCAGAGCCCTCTCGGTTCCGCCCTGCTTCTACCCCTGGGCCTTGGCTCTCCATGTAGAAGTCGGGCCTCCAGCTCTGCCGTCTGCCTTCCCCCATCCCTCTGCCTGTGCGTGAGCAACTCTCCCAGCCCCACAGGGCTCCACGTCCATGGCCTGTCCTCCCGTGGAGCAAGCCTCTCTCAGACCTCTCCCAGGCCATTCAGATGGCCCAAGACAGCCCGAGTGACCTTCCTTCTTAGGACCCGGCTTCCTTATCTGCCCGATGGCAGGCATGGAGCAAGTCCTTGCTGTTTCCCTCCAGCTGACATGAAGACAGTCTGTGACAGTCTGTGAATGTGGATGTTCACATTTCCAGACGAGCCCTTAACCTGTGGGCCTGTGAAGTGGGCTTCAGGCACAATCACCCCTCACTGGAGCCTGGGCAGACCTCAGTGGCGTGGACAGTGCCCTGGTATGATCAGCCTTGGAGATGAGAAACCGAAGCCGCAGAGCTGGTCAGCAGCAGAGCTGGGCCCGGAGCCTGGACGTGGACTCGGAGGCCAGTACCTGTCGGCAGGGCCTCACCTCCTGGTGTGTGTGGACACGGCTGCAACACCTGGCCAGGTGCCTCTACCTCCAGCAGACAGCGGGCACTTGAGGGGACAACGAGGGCAGGAGAGGCAGGAGGGCCTGGGTCTTATTCCATCCGTAACAGGGTCAGCAGGTCACCCAGGCCCGCTGTGTGTGAGCTCTGAAGCCAGCTCATTCTCCCCTCGGTTTCCTCCATCTTAGCCCCAGGGACCTGATGACCGCAGAGCCCCCTGGGGAGACCTCGGGCCACCTTAGAGCTACCCACACTCAGGTCACACAGGCAGATTTCGAAATGCACAAGGAGCCCAACAGTCCTTCCCTGCTCAGTCCCCACCCGGCAAGGGACATAGGAACAGCAACAGGGCAAACCAGCACTCGTGTGCAACCTGGGGCCTCTCCAGCCCCAGTCCCACGCCATAACGGAACAGGATCAGAGAGAAGGGGCGTCCTCTCCATGGCCCCTAACTGGGGTGGGTCTCCTGATGGGGATGGAGACGTGCTGGGTGAGGAGGGAGGGAGGAATCTGGGTCCCATCAGGGCTAGAAACAGCCGGAGCATCGGTTCCCACCACCATCCTTCATCCCAGTCCTTGAATCTGCCGTGGCTCAAACTCGGACACACACGGCCTTCTCAAAACATTTGCATTTCCGCCAGGCAAAGATTCATGTGTCCTGGAATCTCAAAGTGCATGGGTTTTCATGGGAGGATTGAGAGGCCTGGTCGTTCCAGGACCAAGGAACGGTCTTGCATCCTTCGAGGGGCAGCGGGGTGCGGTCCTGGCTCTGCCCCCTGCTCCTTTCCTCTCAGGGGCCCTGCACATATCAGCTCTGTAACTTCTCTGGCCGCTTTCGACCCGAGCTTCTCTAAAAGGAAACCGAGAGCAGGGTCAGCCTCAGACCCAGTGCCTGCAGCAGGCGCAAAAGGCAGGGGTCACCGAGGGCAAGAAGCAGATCTTCCAGACTTCACGAGGGGCCTGAGACGCATGGAAGGACAAGGCGAGGCCACTCAGGTGGACTTGGGCAGCTCCCGAGGAGGATGCTGTCCACTCAGCAGGGCCTCACAGACGTGGTCACATCTTGTACTCAAGCACTGACTCATGCGTGAGCAGGCACGCCCCGGTGCCCCGCACCCAGCAGGATCAGCTGCTCTGTCCTTTGAATGCCAACGGGACCCACGCTGACCACCTCTGCCCGAGCCTGGATTCGGGGGAGCATTTCCCAGTCCCAGTTTGGCCACGTTCTTAATTTGAAAGCCACGTAAAGCAGGCACGTGGGTCTCTCTGTGCACGTCGACCACAGCGATGCGTTGAACCAGGGACCTCGTCCTGAGACACGCCAATTGTTCTTAACCAGAAGGAAGATGGGAGAACTTCCATTTGTGTTTCAACCGTGGTCAGCACAGGTGATGGCACCGTGATCAGATGGGCCCCTGCCGGAGGGGAATCTGAGGCCGGAGCAGCGGAGTGACGGTGGGAGGGGAAGGAGAGGGCGCCCTGCCACCAGCCACACTCGATGCAGCACACCCCTGATGGCTGGGCTGGTGGTGTGTTCAGGGAAGGTGGCAGTGACGGAGGGAATCACAGAGCTGAGTGACGGAGGGAATCACAGAGCTGAGACGATCGCACCAGAGCTTCCCAAGACCCCCTGGGACCGGCATTGGCTCCACCTGCCAGGGTAGGCAATGAGAATCTGGGCAGCCCCCATGAAGGAGTGGGGCCCCCAAATCACTCTCAGAGGACGAAGAGCAGTGCAAGCTGCAGACCTGCTTCTCTAAGGGTGCCATCGCCCGGGAGTTTTGAGATGGCCAGCGGCACTTCCTCGAATATGCTCAGGGTCCCGATGAAGAAGAGCTGCGTGTTCCTCCACGGTGGCTATGGTTCCATGGTGGCATTCATGGTTTACTGTCCTTCAGTGGTGGCTATGATTTGCAGCAGTAACTAGAAGTCAGTCAAGTGCAGAGGTGGAGAACGTGAGCTCTCTCTGGGTAGCGGCCAGTGTCCAGCCTGCAGGAGCAATACCACCACCAGGGCCTGACTATCTGTCCCTTCTAAAACTCATGTGAAGTTGACTGTCATTGTAACGTATTAAGAAGTGGAAGCTTCAAGAGGCGACCTCCCGGGGGGAATGAATGCCTTTGTAGAAGGGTGAGTGTGGCCCTTTTCTCCCTTTGTCCTTCTGGGGACAAGGTGCTCCTTGCTCTGTAGGATTCAGAATTTAAGCTGCCATCTTGGAATCAGAATCACCACACCCGCTGTCACCTCCACGTTGACTTTCAGCCTCCAGAACCATGAACAAATAACTGTTCCTGGCAGATAACCAGTCCGCGCCATTCCACAGCAGCAGCAGAAAATGAAATGGACTGAGACCTTCACTTCCTCTCACATCCCATTGGTGAAAACCAATCGAGGCTCCACTACTGGAGAGACAGGCCAAGTACCAGCAAAGAACACCAGTGTCCACAGGCACAAGCCAAGGAGTGGGCTGCCTGCCCTGACCAAGAGCCATCCTCCCAGAGGGACCAACTGGCAGGGAAGCACTGTGACATGTTGAAGGCAAATATGTCTAACTGACAACCAATGGGAGCAGTGGGACGGCCGCTACCCCAGACGTCTCGACATACTCCAGGTTGCACGTGTATCCAAACACCGGACCCCTGCCTCTTTGGTGCCCTCTGCTGCGTCTGTCCGAGTTCCACTTGGCACTTCTGCTGGGGGGCGTGGGACACTGCCGCCATGACCTATGGTGCCGCCTTGGTACTTGCCACGATAGAGCCGGTTTTCCTCCAGGTGTGATCCGACGGTGTGCTTCTGGGATCCAAATCAAAGCAAAGAATCAAGTGGGTGTTCTCCTTCGTATCTTGTGATCTCAGCGGCTAAATGCGTCTGACTTCTCCCTGTCCACGTACCTTCAGTTCTGGTTTTGGAGCTCAACTGTTACGACCTTTATATTTTCTTCATGTATTTACTCTCCTTTATCATAAGTATGAAATATTTCCAAACATGTAATGAAAAACCTGATAATGGGTGGCCTCTGGGGGATGGAACTGGGTGGCCACGGGATTGTCTGGGAGGAGATGGTGAAGGTTTGTAAGGTTGAATCACATGAGCAAAGAAAATGCTTTTAAGACAAATAATAATGAAGTGGATGGTAAGGCTGGCAGGAAGGTCCCTGTTGGTGAGGGAGAGGTGGGGAAGAGAAGCCGTCTGCAACCGGAAGGAAAACCCAGGGACAAAAGAAATGCCTAAAGGACAATTTCAGCAACACTTGTGGTGTAATAAAGGAGGACCTCCTTCCTCCCCGCTCAGCCGAGAAATATTCAGCAAAAAACAACAAGACCCAACAGACCTTTGGGCGTCAGGGGTGTGGAGAATCAGGGCCCTCGGGCCCTGTCGGTGGGAACTGTAGAGGTGCAGCCACAGCAGGAAACAGTGCAGTGAGCCCGCTAACCATACGAACAGCACCTCTCCGATCCAGCAATTCCACTTCTGGGCATACACCCAAAAGAACCCCAAGCAGGACCTAAAGAGACCATCACACGCCCCTGTTCATACAGCACTGTCACACGGCCAAGAAGGAGAAGCCCACTCAAGGGCCACTGCAGGATGCATGGATAAGCACCTTGTGGCAGGACCACACAGAGGACCATTGCTCAGCCTTAAAAAGAAAGGGCATGCTGACACATGCCACGACCCCGAGGGAGCTGAGGACGCCAAGTCTGCCAGTCACTGTGGGAAATCCCAGCGACATGAGACACCGGAGTAGTCACATGCAGAGTAAGAGAGAGTCATCGAGGTGCCGGCGGGGCCAGGGGAGAGCACAGGGAGCCAGCTTGGTGGACGTGGATGCGGGGCTGGCCACACACAGAAGTAAAGCGGCAGAATCTCAGAAGAGATATTGGGACTTACCTGGTCATAGCAGCGTCATTCACAGCATTGACATGGAGGCAGCTCATGGATCAGGGTCTGGATGTGTGGCGTCCCCCTAAAGCTCCTGCTGATGCAGGAACATTGAGAGGCGAGATGATTAAACCATGAGAGCTGTGACCCCACCAGCCCATCCGAGTTTGAACTGACTGACTGGTGGTGACTGTAGGCAGGTGGAGGAGGTGGGCCACTGTGGGTGCACCTGTAATGGTACCTCTGCCCTGTGGCCCCTTCTGCTAGCGCTCTCTCTCTCTCTCTCTCTCTCTCTCTCTCTCTCTCTCTCTGTGTCCCTCTCTTCCTGACCCCACCATGAGCTCACTGACCCCTTTCTTCATGATGTTCTGCCTCACCTCAGGCCCAGAGCAATGCAGTTGGCCATCTATAGACTGAGACCTCTGAAATCCTGAGCCCCAAATAAACTTTTCCTCCTCTAAGTTGTCTTGTCGGGTATTTTGGTCACAGGGGAACAAGCTGCCTAACACACCATGCATTCACAGATGAATACACATATGCCATGAAATATCATTCATCCTTAAAGGAAATTCTGGCACATGTCACTTCAGGGCTGCACCTCAAAGACATTGCACAAAGCAAAATAAGTCAGGCACAAAAAGGGAACTACTAAATGATTGCACGTGAGGCGTCTGGAGTGGCTGAATTTGGAGAGTCAGAAAGCAGAATGGTGGTGTCCAAGGTCTGGGGAGAGGATGGAATGGGAGTTAGCATTTAATAGGCACAGAGCTTCAGTTTTGCAAAAGGCGAAGGGTCCAGAGGGGGGTGGAGCAGCAGGTTGCACGGTCAGAATGGCCTTAATGCCCTGGCACCACACACTTAGAAATGGCTAGGATGATACGTTTTATGTTGAGTATTTTACCACTATTAAAATTACTTGATTTTGATTTCTTTACTTAATCACATCTGGAAACTGTTTTATACAAAAGGTAAGGCTCACAGAGTCCAGAGACTGACCCCTGACATCTTGGGGCCACTTTTCAAGGCACTACAACCAGTTAGGGGACAGCCAGGGTTGTCCAGGGAAGTCACGGTGGCTTGGACTTGGCTACAGGCTGCAGGGGCTCCAGAGCTGCGGGGACGCACAGCAGCAGTGCTATACTCCCCAAAAAGATTCTCCAGTCCTGTCAGGAGAGAGAGTCAGCCCCACCCTAATCCCTCCCCTCCCTGTAGTCCCACCCTGCTCCCTTCCCGCGCCCTATAAACACTGGCAACAAAAGAACTAACGCACAATTCCCCGGCACACCGCTTTTAGGTGTAAGGGTGGTCATCGTTGGCCAGTTAAAATAAAGGCTTCTTTTGACTTTACGTAAACAGTTTGGATGATCTTATTCGTGTCAGGTATAACATTTGGAGGCCCCAGCGAGATTTGATTTCTCCAAGCCCTCACGCCTAAATTGGCCTCCTGTGATGGTTGCCTGGGAGCCCTCACCCTGAGTAGAGGGGAGCTCCTGAGAGATGTGCTTCAGCCTCACTCTTGGGGGGACTCCAGCTCATCTTCAGGACGCTCTTCTGGACAAAACCACCTGGTATCCTGTATCGGTGAGTCAGCTATCTGTATCTGGGGGACGTGGTCAGGCTGGACGCAGTCGCTTACACCAGTCCCAGGTCAGGGTGAGACATCGCGCCTGTCCCCTGGTAGGCCTCCTCATGAGGCCTAGTCTGGTGGACCTCCTCTGTGGGGTCCAGTCGCCTGGGGCCTGGTCCGCCAGGCCAACGGGTAGCCGCTGCCTGGAGACTGGTCCGCTCGGCCGCTGCATGGCTGCCACATAGCCACTGCCTGGGACCTGGTCCACTAGGCCTCCGTGTGTGGCTTGGGCCTAGTCTGGTAGGCCTCTGGGCAGAGTCCAGTAGGCCTCCGTGTGGAGCCTAGCCCAGTAGGCCTCTGTGTGGGGCCTAGTCCAGTGGGCCTCTGTGCGGAGTCCCGTAGGACCTCTGTGTGGGCCTAGTCTGGTAGGCCTGCACGTGGGGCATAGTCTGGTCATTGTCTGTCTGTACTTGTCTTCTCAGTCTGGTTCATGGCCATTTGTGTTTTTGGTTTTTTTTTTTTTGGAACCAGGGATTGAACTCAGGGACACTCGGCCACTGAGCCACATCCCCAGCCCTATTTTGTATTTTATTTAGAGACAGGGTCTCACTGAGTTGCTAAGGGCCTCGCTAAGTTGCTGAGGCTGGCTTTGAATTCACAATCCTCCTGACTCAGCCTCCCGAGTCGCTTGGATTACAGGCGTGTGCCATCACGCCTGGCCCATTTGTGTTTTCTGTGTTTTTGCTTTGCTTTATGTCACATGTCTCTCCAAGACAGTCTACTATGGGACAAAGTCAGTCAACCACATGCCCCACTGCTCTAACTTGTTTTTTAGATAATTTTCAGGACTTCCAAGAATGTGCTGCTGACTACGGAGCCTCTGTTAATGGATTTAATTTAAAAAAGTATTGTGAATTGGAGTGGCCCACTTTCGAGGTCAGTTGGCCCCCTCAGGGAACAACCAACCTCCCTACCGCCCTCAGGATCCAAGAGGTCATCTCTGGGCGGCCAGGTTATTCTGACCAGGTACCCTACATTGAAAACTTGGATTGACATACTAACTGATAAGCCAAAATGGTTTAAGTATTACCTTTCAAATTCCACTTCCTCTAGTTTGGGAACTAGGAGACGCCGCAACATTCTGATGACAAAGGCCAGACCAGATGTAAAACGCCACAAACCCCCTGTGCTGGACACCCCAGAGGAGGAAGATCCTGTCTCCCTAGCCCTCCACCCTACCATACTCCTCCGCCAGTCCCTTTGGCACCCCCCCTTTACCAGTGACATATAATTGGAAGAACCAGAACCCATCTTTCTCTGATGAGCCACAAGGGCTCATATCCCTTTTAGAGTCTGTTTTCTTCACCCATCAACCCACCTGGGGTGACTGTCAACAGCTACTGCAGACCCTGTCCCTCTTTCTTTCTGGAGGACAAAAATTGGGCACCCATCGACCTCTCAAATATAGATAATGCAGCCACCATCCTTCAAGACTTAGATAAGAGGTTCCCAGCTTAAGCAATTCACAATCACCTGCTCTATGCAGAGCAGGCATATTGGTCTCTGCCAAAGCCATTTCCTACTTTGTTGTCTTAGATTCCAGCTGCTGCTTTGTTTACTGTGTTAAAATATGAACCTTTATATGTTGAATCCTTGCAGCACTAAAATTTGGTTTGTTATTGAACTTTGTGAACCAATTCAAGCAAAACAGCTTGATATTGCAAATTATGAATTATTTTCTTCTACTCCTAAAGACTTTCTGGTTTCTATCAGTGACAGATATCCCACAAATAAATGGATTAAGCTGGGTACTTTCCATGGTAGAGATGAGCGGAATGTCCAGAGTTTCCCTTTAGATGAACAGATGTATGCAAAATATGTAAAGATGTTCATCAAGTACATAAAGGTCAAGCTGGTATCACATTTTGGGTCATAGTACTTTTGTCCCGTAAGCCTTATAAGGGTATTTGGCACTAGCAAGGTGGAAGAATATGAAGAAATTGCTGATTCCCAGTATCGGTCAGCTAACTTTTTAGGTTTTTGAAGCTGAAAACACTACAAGGTTTAAGTGGTCTGTGCCTGAAACTCAGCAGTGTGGGTCAGAAAAAACGAAAAAGAGTCTTTTATTTTAACTCCAGCAAAAGTAAATTGTAAGGTGCTTTACTAAAATAATTAACAGCCATGTAATTTTTCCAGAACTCTTGTTTTTGAATTTTTGAGCTCATGACTTTTGATCAGTCCTATTTTTATTTAACTCAAGTTTTTGAACATCTGTTACATTGCAATGGAGATAAAAAGCTACAAGGTCTTTTTGTGTTAAGTGTATATTGTATTGTCTTGTCTTGTGTGATATCAAACTGACACAAAGAGTGCTCAAAGAAATTAAAATGCAAAATGGATTCAGATGCCTTTAATTCATGCGATTTAAAAGGTTCAATTTCAATTGGGTATGTGAGACTGTCAATTAGAAACTGTTTAAGGTTTTTCCCTAAGGTCAAATATTAATGGGCTAATATAAACCAAAGTGTAATCAATATGTTAAAATGACAAGGATTTCTTTAAAAACACTAATTTACTCTTAACATTGTGTCTGTTCAGTTTTGTTCTTGGAGCAATTGGTCTTGGAGATTGGGGTTTATACTATTGTGGCTAAATAACCGGTGGGGTATTGTGCTACATTGCAGAACCTAGGTTTTTCTTGTAAAACTAGGTTTGGTTGCTCTTCTTTGTATATTAATGTGTCCATGCCTTCCAGGTGCACAAGTCTTTAGAGCAGAGGATTTGTTGGGCTGATGTTCTCCAAACTAGGCTTGTCTGTGCTGGTAATTTCAAACTTGGAAGAATAACAAATTTTATTAGGGACTTAATTTTTATCATTTAATGTTCTATAACAGAACCTGCTAAATTTGTTACTTTTTACAGAGATCAAAATTTAAATGCAAATGTATTTAAAGTTAGTGAGAGCCTGATTTGTTTAAAGGTTAATATTGTG
The DNA here is from genome assembly GCA_020662805.1 of Glaucomys volans. Taxonomy (NCBI): domain Eukaryota; kingdom Metazoa; phylum Chordata; class Mammalia; order Rodentia; family Sciuridae; genus Glaucomys; species Glaucomys volans. Next base: position 738,031 of record JAJEJO010000738.1, read on the forward strand.
AAACATGAAAACATTTGGTCACTTTGCCACACAAAAGGAAAGTTAGAAACTCTCAGCCTTTCTTTGATTTGTTTCAAATATAATATATTGTGTTAACTACCATTCACATAGACTCTGGGAATAATACAATAAACTCTGTCAAATGATGTTCAAAGAGGAGGAAAAGATCAACTTCAGAACTAGAATGCTTTATCTAAGATTTGTAAAAGGCCCTGCCTTACACCCTGCTACAAGTGGGGGTCTGCCTCCCACCCTGCTACAAGTCGGAAGGTCTCCAAAATTGGTCAGTTTTCAGCTCATTTAAAGTTATATTCAAAAGATTGTTTGCTATAAAATTGCTGTGATCTCAAACAAGGAATATAATATATAACTCAGGCAGAATTTAAGATGGCTATCACACAAATTAGATATGTTTTTACTGTTGTTAATTCTATTTTGTATTTTTCCTTGTAAGCTCTATAGCTGACGCCTGATTCATGTTTTGAAGAAGTCCTGCTTTGGGAAATTAGTTTGAGATACTAAGCCATCACCTATAAGCAGATAAGATAATATAAACTCCAGTTAGATAAAAGGGAGTAAATAATTGCAAAGTTATAGACATTAAAGTTAAAGCCCAGTACTCTTACTTTGCTATTGGTAAGACTGGCTTGCTGGATATTTAAGATCAAACTTAGAGATCAAGATTAACACAGGAGAGCCAAGAAAACGAGTTTTGGCTCTTGCCCTCAGAGTCAGCCTGAATCCAGGGAACAAGAGAGCTTCTCGAAGGAGCTTTGCAACTCTGGGTCACATGACCTCCTGATCAGGGAGATTGATGAGACCACTAGAGGATGAGAAAGCCAATTAGTGCACCTGCTACAGAGGAGGGTCATTGAAAAGGGAGAAACATCCCTAATGCTTCCAAGGGAAGCCCCTCATCAAGGACTGACCCTACCTAGCAAATGGCACTAAAAGAGCTAAGAAGTTACTCTCAAATTCCCCGAGTGACCCCTGTGGGAACTCGACTTGACAGAAACAGGTCAATTTGACAGCTTGATCTTAAACACCTAGCAGAACAGTTAAAACCAAACCATAGACATTCTTGGGCATTTAAAAGAAACAATAGTTTAATGTAACTCAAGATGTACTTGTGTTGGCTCCTAGAATAGGACTGGAGGCTACAAAAGAGAGATTCTTAGGCAGATGAACCTGATAACTATCAAAAGAAACTGCCAGAGTCAGAAATTTTTAGCCAGTTTAAGGCCTACAGATCTTCCTGAGCAGCATAGGTAGGCTTAATATATGTTCACTATCTAATGTTAAAGTTCCCGAATAAAGGCTTCAACCTCTCCAGCCTTTGATAGGCCTTGTTATGAGAACAGCTTCTCAATTCTTCCACCTGGTGAGAGATTGACTTCTATCCTGTTCATGATACTCACTGACATGTTCCAGATGCTGCAACATTTACTCTGTATGAATCTCATTTCGGTACTTACATCTTTTGTTTCTCTCTCATAGAAGCACCCACCCCAGATGACTTTACAACCTGTTCTTCCCAAGCAGACTTCTACCCTGGACCCCTCATTGACCAGATTTCTAAGAGGAACTTCAAACTGCTTCCCCCACTCCTCCCCCTTCCAGCTGGAAGCAGCCAGGGCAGTCGTCACCCCCTCTCCTTATAGCAATGAAAAGTTCCTAATTGAGGACAGACAGCTAGTGTAGAATACGGAATCTGGTGAAGTTGAGGAATGGAAGCCATCAGAGTCTGGGAAGTTGGAGACTGAAAAACCACTAGTTTCCTAAACAAGGATTTGTTAGTGTGGATAAGACCAGTGGGGAATGCTATACTCCCCAAAAGAGTGCCATCAGGAGAGAGAGAGTCAGTCCCACCCTAATCCCTCCCCTCACCCTATAAACACTGGCAGCAAAGAACTACCGCACGATCCCCCGGCACACCGCTCTTAGGTGTAAGGGTGTTTGTCGCTGGCCAGCTAAAATAAAGGCTTCTTTTGGTTTTACGTGAGCGACTTGATCTTATTTACGTCGGGTATAGCAGCAGGACTTGGGGACAGTGCAGGAGAGGTCACCTTTGACACCCTGGTTTCTGGCAGAGGCAATTCAGAGAACTTGGTAATGCAGAGAGAAAAGCAACAGAGCGGGGTGAGGGGGCCTGTGTTGCCTGGACTTGTAGAGACAATGCAGATACTGGCCAAGAGCAGGACCACTGGGCAGCGACCTGCCTCCAACTTGGGTCCCCACACACAGGTTTTTGTTCCAAAGCTTGGTGGAGAGCCAGGGCCATGCCCCACATTGGCTGCATCAGCAGCCCCACAAAGAGGAGTGGCTAGAAACCCCTGGACCAAGTGGGAGGAGGCACTAAAGCAAATGGCACTAAAAGAGCCACTCGCTCCTCTGCTGAGGGTCTGTCTGCTGCTCTGAAGGTGAAGGGAACCAACAACGTGATCCCATGGCACCGGGACGTGACCAGCACTGTCCTCGGTGCTCCCCCAACATTCACTGATTCACAGCAGAAAGCTCCCAGAGCTGGGAACCTCCACGGTTGCTTCCACTTATGGAGGAGAAAACCCACAGTGCAGAGAGGTTGCGTCACTTTCCTGAGGTCACACTGACACACAGAGGCAGAGCCTGGCTTTGAACCCGAGCACCCTGGTTCCAGGTTCCATCTTTGTGGCCATCTTTGATGTCACCTCTCTTCTCTTCCAAAGCTACCAGCACAGGCCCACTAATTAATTCAGCCAAAGTAAGTTTCATTCTGAGATGGGCCAGGAGACAGGACATAGAACACGGCAGGCAATGCCGTGGGCAACCCTGAGACCTACTCTCCCGAGTATGGAGACCCTCATGTCTGTGGCCAGAGCCTGCCAGATGCACTGACTGCTGAGGAGAGGTGCGTGAGGGATGCAAGATGTCAGACAACACGTACGACCCAGAGCAACCAGGTGCCTTTTCCAAGGGTCAAGGACAACCCAGCAGGAATGGCAGTGCATGGCCAGTGCAGGGGAGGCATCAGGAGGTCACTTGGGCTGGGCTGGAAGCAAATGCACGCAGCAGGAAGCCGGGAACCCCAGGAGAGGAGGGCAGTCAGGGCGGAGCATACTCAGCCCCAGCCCAGGGCAGGCCCAGGGGCCACAGCAGCACCAGGAGAGGAGGGAAATGGAGGACGAGAGGAGCCTCGGCAAGGAGCCAGGGAGTCTCAGGAGCCCACCAGGCCAGCCCTGGTGCTGGAGGACCAAGGCCTGCAGGGCCATCTGGGAGGAAACGCCCCTGCAGCCCCAAACCTTGCTCCGGCCTCCCTTCCAGTTCCCTCTGTCAGGAGGGCCTGGAGGCCTCGGGGAGGAGGGAGTGACGAGAGGGTGACTTAACTGGGTCAGGTCGAACGTCCACCTGGCCCTGGCAGAAAAAGCCGTCATGAAATGGAACTTTAGAACAAAAACTGGGGAACCAGGTTACAAATGGCTGGAATAAACACGGAGGGGCGCGGGGTCTCTAGACTTTCTTCCAAGTCAGACTCAACTGCATCTTTCTCATCCAGTTTTTTATAATTATTATTATTATTATTGTGGCCAAATAAACAAAACAGAAAATGTACATGGTGACCACTCTTAAGTGCACATCCCTGGGCGCCGGTCCCCACCCCCCTCCAGAGCGCTCCGCATCCCATGGAACCGAAACACCGCACACCCCTCCCCTCAGCTGCGCTTTTTGAAAGTCTTTCTCCACGCAGTTTCCAACATCCTTAAAGAGCACAGAATACAAATGTGCGGCCTCAGCAAGGGCCTTCACCCTGCAGAAAGCCCACGAAACTGTTTTAATGATTGTTTTTTAACTAGGAAAATAGGGGATACCCAAGCGTTGGTCCCCAAACCAGAAAGCCTGTGGGTGCTTCACAGAAAGCAGGGGGTTTCAGCGCAGCCCCGGGGCAGGGGGCCTTCACCATGGGGTTCCCCCACCCCCGCCCCTCAGCCTCTTCCTCTCTCGCTGCCTCCATCCCCCTCAGCCAGGTGGCCCACCTGCCTCTCTGCTCTGCAGGGAGGGTCAGCCTGCGGGGAGACCCCTTTCCCTCTTGCCCCAAGTCAACGCTGTGCCTAAAAAGTTCCTGAGCAATTTTTGTCAGGCCCCTCCCGAGGTTTGAAGTGGAGCCCGGGAGTCTGCATTTTCACAAGTGCCACTAACACTTCGCCCATGGACTGGAATCCCCTCCAGGGCAGAGTTGCTCACCCAGCCACTCAGAAGGTGCAGGACCCTCGCAGGCCCCCGAGCCTGTCCCTCGGCCTGGGTTGGTGCCCCGTGCAGGAGTGGCTCTGCCCAGGCCCTCGGACGTCTCACCCGCCCCCTCGCAGGTCCCCACTCCCCACGGACAGTAAAACACAGAAAAAGAAAGCCGTTAGACCCCAGTGAGTGTTATTTTTAATGAAAGTGGTGCATTTTGACTCACAGTGTTGAAACCAGATTACAAATGAGTCATCAGTGAATCAACCACAAAGAGCCTTTGTGCAGGTGATCTGCAGGAGAGCGTCCGCCAGCCCCCTCAGGCCTCCCGGAGACTGTCAGACGCAGAGCTGGTGTGGGGTGCCGGCTGCCGCGTCAGCTCAGAAGGAGGCTGTGTTGTCACCAGTGGGATTCCCCAGCCACTGGCCCTGCATCCGCCCCCACAGGGACGCAGCCGTCACCCAGCAATACCTGTGGTTACATCATCGGCGCTGGTTTCCAGGTGGTGACTTGCAGTCATGGAGGCCATCTGCTTCTGTGTCCACCATGCTCCCATGTGCCACATACCCTCCTGGTTTTCCACAGGCGGCTCAGGATGTGCAGGGGCAAAAGAACAGCTCCGAAGGTCAGGCAGATCTGAGCTGGAGGGCCAGGCCATGTCCCTTCAGCTCCAGCCCAGGAGGGACACACCATTGCTCATCCTTTCCCTCAGGAAAACAAGGAATGTTGGAACAGTGGCTGTGGAGGCCAGAATCAATCCGCCCCCGAGTGCACTCCATCTGTGGCTGAATGGGGACTGCCCACTGCTGAGTGACAGCCCCAGGCTCCCCAGGAGCTCTACTGGTGGCCTTGCTTGAAAGGACTTGGGAGGCCTCCTGGGCCTGGCAGCAGGGTGTTAGCTTCTGGCTGCTGCTCAGAGCTGCCTCCACTGGAGCAGGGACCTGCCGCAGAGAAAGTCCCCCGAGGACACCAGGGAGGGGGGGTCGTGCTGGCAGGACTGAGAGCCGTCGACCAAGCCAGCAGCCAGAGCATCCTGTTCAACCAGGGGGTGTGTCTAGAGAGCAGGATCAGCTTCAGGTGCTGTCACGACTCAGTGACGTGAACTTTGAAGCATGTGACAAGGAAAAGGCCCCAGAGAAGGCAAGGAACTCATTGACCTGCCCAGGAAAGATGCAGGGTGGGGAGAAGAGAAACTGCTTGGCAGAGACACCGAATCCCTCTTCTGCACATCACAGGTGCATGACCAGCTCCAGCCTCAAAGAGGAAGAGAGAAAACAAAAGCAAAGCAGGATTTGGGGCTGGATCTCCAGCCTTCCCCTTGCTGGCTCCAGGTCTGCGGACAGGCTGCGGATTGTCCCTGGGCCTCTCCCCTGCGGCCTCCTCACGGGTTTGCTGGGTTGATGAAGCCGGATCACGTGCGTGTGGTACCTAAGAGTGCCTGCAGCACAGTACGCAACAAATGTTGGTCTCCTTTTGTGGAAACTGCAAAATATGGCCACAGATTCCTGCTATTTTGGTAGGCATGTCCCTTGGCAAGGACACAGCTGCTACTCCCATCAGGAGTCAGTCTCTTTCTGGTCCTCCTTGAATCTGAGCCAGGCTGTGACTTGGTTTTGACCAACTGCATTTGGCAGAAGTAACAGTGCATGGCTTCCAAGGCTAGCCCTTTTTGTCCTCCTTGAAGGCTTCCCTGTGGTCACCATAAGGAAGCCGGTCTAGCCTACTGGAAGAGGAGAGGCCCCAGCCCCATCACCACCCCAGCTGCCAGACACGAGAGGCCCCCTCAGATCTTCCAGCCCACTGAGCCTCCAACTATCACAGCCATGAGAGTGAGCCCAGGAAGAACCAGCAGAACTGCCCACGTGATGCATAGAACCAGGAGAAACAATAAAACCTTATTGTTTTGAATCACCAGGCCTTCGGCTGGTTCAGTGTGCAACAAACACTTATGGAAACACCTTCCTTACCTGAACTCTAAGATACCCTCTCTGGGATTCTCTGGGATCCTCTGGTTCTCTGGGATTTTGCCTGGCCACACCACACCTGGTGGACATTGGATAAAAACTAGCTGGATTTATAGGAGCCAGGCACTAGGAGTGGCCTGTCACGAGTCATTTTTACCCCACCTGTTACAGGAGTTCATTAATCAAATAAGTAAGCTGCATCTGCTGACCTAGGCTCATCATTAGCAGCCTGCCTATGCTACCTTCAGAGCAGCTCACAAACTCTGCTATTTACCCCCAGTTCCACCCAATCTCTTGCCTGGATTATTGCATTATTCTCCTAACTGGCCTCCTCTTCCCATTTCTGTCACATTGCCATTCTCCACAATGAAACCAAGGGTGTCTTCTGCAATACATTCACTCATGAATTTACTCCTTAAACAAAAAAGTGATTAGGCAGTAAAACCAGAGCATGCAGCACTTTATAAGCCAATTTAGGGACTTGGGCTTCTGCTCCACTGTGGGAAGCCACTGAAGCATTGTTAGCAGAGGGCGACATGATCTGATATGATGTACGTTTGCAAGTACTTCTACGGATAAAATATCAAATGTAGACTGAGGAATGTTCGGGGATGATGCCTATACCATAATTTTTAATACCCCCAAATTCCAACTGAAAATGGATAACACAGCAGTAGAGAAGAGCAAAATCAAAAAACCCATGGTCAATGTGTACCACAAAAACAGCTGGCCAGGTATCCCTTCCAAAATATAAGCATGCAGAGAAAAACACCAGCAGATACAAGAGCTAAATAGTATTAACATTTGTACAAGAGGAAGCAAAGGAGGGAATCAGGACCCATGACAAACCTGAGAATCCCGGAATGGCCAATGGAACTCCATGGAGAGCTGAGAGTCAATCTGAGAACAACAGCTAAGACTGGAAAGATTTTGACCACTCAAACAGTGGACGACTTTAAGGGGTCACAGTAAAGATTTGAAAGGGCTAGAGCCTCTGAGTCCCAAGAATCCTGAAATCCAACCAACCAAAACAAAGCCCCACATTGAGAAGAAACTGCTCAGACTCTAATCCAATCTGCAGCACATAAGGCAAGAGAGACAAAGGAAGGAGACAAACAGAAAGGCCATCCGAGAGAGGGAAAGGGGACAGAGGCTAGAGACTCCAAAACATGGACTTCTGTATTCTGAAACACTCCTTAAAAAAACTGAACAGAGACCTCCAAATCAATAAAGGTAGAAAAGCCAAGTGGGATGAGATCTTCTAGCAGTTCCGAGAAACTAATGTTATATTAAAATGTTCAATAGAGACATTTAACAAAGTTAATCTACCAAAAGTCAGATAATACCCAATGGTACTTAGGAAAAAAGGATAGAAGTTGTAGAATCACATCCCCAAAGACCATAAAATATACCAGAAAGACATGATCACAAAACAAATGAAATCTACAACCAATATCAAAGCAAACTAATAAAAAAGACATATATTAAAGCTAGAAAAACTCAGGAGTCAAATGATAAAATTCAGGAATTTAGGATGCCAGAAATGAGGCTTAAATTAAAAAGAAGAAAAGAATGCATGAATCCAGAAAATAATGCTTTAAGAAAAAGTATTCTATAACTAAAAAGCATCAATAAATTTAAAAAAAAAAGTATTCTAGGGGGAAAAAAAAACTACATCAAAAGAAAGAATCAAGAGGGGCTTAGAGAAAGTGGCAAACCCAGAAGGCAGACCAGGAAGGTCCAACATTTGTATAATAGAAGTCTCCAAAACACAAAACCAAAACAAGGGACAAGACTAAAACTAAAACCAATGATTCAAGAAAGCTTTTCTGAAACTGTTGACATAAATTCAATTGTGAAACTACCTAAAGAAAGTCAACATGCAAAAATATATTCTGGGAAAATTTCTAGACATTAAAGAACAATACAAAATCTCTTGGACATCCAAGCAAAAAGGCCACATTACGTATAAGGGAGGGAACACCAGACCATCAATGAGCTTTTCAAAAGCCACACTTTGTGCCAGGAGACAGAGGAAAGGGGTGAGGTCTATCAGACACAGGTCGTGAGTGAAAAGAAGGAGTAGGATGACCTGGGACCTTGGATAGATTGCCATTGCATCGTATTGGGTAGACTGAGGAAGGAGGAGGTTTGGAAGCAGGGAATACACTGATGCTTTGTACATATTGCCTTAACTATCACTTAATAATCCATGTATGGAGCTAGTGGGTAACTACATAAGGAGCCTGGTGTTCAGAAAGGTCCAGGTGAGGAGCATTTAGAAATGACCAGTGTCTGCAAGCCATTTGAAGTCATTAGACTACTTAAATCCATGAGGGAGGGCCTATGGAGAATGGACCCCATGCCAACCTCACACTGGCTTATGATAAAACCCAAGCCCCTAATGGCCACCAAAGCCCTGCACAGTGTTCCAGCTGTCTCCTCTCCTGCCACTCCCCCTCCATCCCTGAGACATGCAGGCCACCTGCCCTTCCTTGAACAACCTCACTGCCACTGTGGGGCATGGCACTGCTATCCCCATCCCAAGACATGTGCCCCCAGATGCTAGTGTCCCTGAGTCCCCACATCACTCACTGCTTCAATGCTCGCTTCCCAGAGGAGCTTTCTGACCCCTATTCTAAAATACCTTCCTCAACCCCAATTCCACCTCACTCTCTAACCCCTTAATCTGCTTTATTCTGCCCTGATTTATAAACTGCCTGTTCAAGTTTCTCTTGCTGCGTAACAGACTACCCAAAGACATAGTACCTGGCACACCATTTCATGAAGCACAAGACTGTGCTCCAAACTCTCTGTGGGTCAGGAATGTGGAAGGGACGGAGAGGCAGGCGGGTCTCTGCTCCTCAGTGACGGGGATCTCAGCAGGGAAGGCTGAAAGTCGGGAGTCAGGAAGTGACTCAAGAGCTAGGGTTTGGGATCATCGGGAACCTGTTCCCTCATGTGTCTGGTGTCTGAGCTCAGCCAGCTCAGAACAGGACTGCCAAGCAGAAGTCTCCATATGGCCTCTGCAAGAGTGTGGCTTCTTCGCAGCACAGCCAGAATTTTTTCTTGATTACAGACATCCAAGGGTCCAGAAAAGGGACAGATCTGCATGGCTTTGTGGGACCCAGTTTTGGAGGCCATATAATGTCATTTCCCCATATTTACTGGTCAAAGTATTGTCAAGTCTCTCAAGAGAAGGAACATAGATGTTGTTATGGTTTAGATATGAGGTGTCCCCCAAAAGCACACGTGTGAGACAATGCAAGAGGGTTCAGAGGTGAAATGACAGGGTTGTAAGGACCTCGACATAATCAGTGTGTTGATCCCAGATAGAGATCAACTGGATCCTAACAGGCAGGCTGGGTGTGGCTGGAGCAGGTGGATCACTGGGGTGCCTTTGGGTATGTATTTTGTGAGTTGAGGTTAGTGTCCCTGCTTCCCAGTGCAGTGTCCCCAGCTGCTTTCCTCCACTACACTCTTCTGCCATGACGTTCTGCCTCATCTCAGGCCCCCAAGAATGGAGTTGGCCTTCTATGAACTGAAACCTCTGAAACAGTGAGACCCCAGATAGACTTTTCCTCCTCTAATCGTTCTTGTCAGGTCTTTGGGTCATGATGGTAAAAAAGCTGACTGACACAGACCATCCCTTAATGGAAAAAGCAGCAAAGAACGTCCAGGCTGAATCCTTCACGTTGCCTGCGACACTCTTGGGGCTCAGCTACTCCTCCCAACCTGCTCAAAGAACTAATTGCCTCCTTAATGTTCCTCTGTTGACCGGTCAGCATCCTTCTGTCACTTCCCTCTCACCCCCACTGCCCCTTGCCGTAGAGAGGGGACTGACTCAGCTGCTGGGACAGAAAGTCTTCCCTGGGGGCAGGATCCCGACTCCACAGAGCGGAGGACTCAGTGCTTCCCTCCCCAGAGGGGCTTCCAACCCTGTCCACAGCCCCTCCTCCACAATAATGGTAAATTTCCATTTTACAACCTGGTCCCTGTTAATTCTCTGCAACTTCCTGTCAGAACTTCTTAAAGGGGTGAAATATTACACTGAATTTTGCAAAGAAAACCACAAAAACACAACAGAAGAGGTATTAAACAAGCTCACAGTGACTTCCTCACAATGCCATTTGATTGAAAATAATTAGACTGGGAAAATGAATTCCAGACGGAACTGAGTAGCTATTTCCCTACATGGAAAGAAATGCTTCCCCTCCCACCATCAAAGCTCCTCAAAGTGCCACCAGGATCGTGGAACGACACTAACTTGAGACAGGAAGCCACAGGACTCTACGCCCACGGGCGCCCCTTTGGCCTCAGCGTGCTGGACGGAAGAGAAGGGTGACTTGCTCTGGGCTCCGGGCACCTGATTCTAGAAGATTCACATGTCACTGACCAGCAAACCTGAGGCTGGGCATGGAGTCGTGCGAGAAAGAGGCAGAGAGCACATCCCAAGGAAGACCTTTGGCAGCGAGCGGAGAAGGGCCAGACCCAAACCTGGACCCCACACACAGGGAGGCATGGCCCGGGCTGTCTGGAGGCAGCTCCAGACAGAAACCTCAGGGCGATGAATCAGTTTCCTTGGACACTGAGGGTAAGGAGCCTGCTGTGGAGACAGAGCGTATTTACTCAGGGGATGGCGGTGAGATTCGGGCACGCCAGCGGAGTGGGGGCTGGCGCGGGTGGCTGGGAAAGCCACCACGAATCCCCAGTCTAGACAGTGAGCCCACGTTGCCCAGACAAGCAAGCTATCCAAAAGAAGGGGCACGCCAGGGGGAGCCAGGAGGGACGGGTGGGGCGAGTCCTTCAAAATCCCAGAGGACAAAACAGAGATAAGAGAAAAGGACAAAAGGTCACGGAAACACAGGCCTTCTTTCAGTCCTGTCAGTCATATTCCATTACAGACAACGTCGTAGACTACGATTCCTCAAGTTCTGAGAGGAGGCCCCTATACCAAGCAATGGCGAAGGTCAAAGGTCGCAGCAGGGAGGCAGCGTTCAGGCCGGGTCCTGTTGTTCAGGACCATCGTGGGTTGCTCTCGAGACTGGTTGCATGCATCCCCGTGTCCAGGCAAGAGGAGGGAGCGTTTGGCCAGCACAGTGTCCACTCGGACACTCTGAAGAGATCACACCTTTCCTCTCTCCTCCCTCCCTGCAGTTCCTAAGGTAGGTCCTGGAGGTGCCCCAGAAATGGCCTTTACTTCTGGCTGCGGCGAGTGCTTCCAGGACCTGGAGGTCCAGGGTCCTTTCCCTCCAGTGTTTCCTACTGAAGAAGCAGCACCAGCTCACCTTGGGGTCCCATTTTCAAGCCTGGGAAGCCCTTTTACACATATGACCTCACTTGATTCTCATGGAAGCCACGTGCGGTCAGCAGGACTCGGTTTGGTCTTACATGCACATACGCACGCTTGGCCAGGCCACCACCTCTCCTGGGGAAGGGGAGCACCCGGAAGAAAAAACACCTGCCCCGTCCCCCAATCCCCGCCCTGCGGTGAGCCAGGCCCAGCTCGTCTTCACAGCAAGCAGATCCTGTGCCCTGAGGGCACAACTGCCCCTTAGTGGGGCCAGCAGACCCCGAGCAGGACTGTGGTTGGCAGGAGGTGGTCTGAAGGAGGGAGAGAGGAGGGGACAGGACTCAGTCACCTGCTCTGGGGTCTACAGAGGAGTGGGGTCCTAAAGTCCTGGAGGCAGCACCCAGGGACAGGGAGCGGCACGGTGGAGGGGCCTCTGCGGGCTGGTGAGTAGGCAGGACCAGAGAGTTGTGGACGGAACCCTGCTGGCCAGGGTGCCCCAGCTGGAAGTCCCTCCAGGGGTGACCTGAGGTCTCACTGGCTGACTGTGGTCCCCATGGAGCAGGACCATCCTGTCTCCCCCTAAGTAACATCAACATCCCACCAACCTCAATGGAAATGCCCCCCAACACTCACAACACCCCAGACACCTAGGAACCTGACCAGGACCCAGACACCCAGTGAGAACAGGAGTAAAGACCCTCAGTCTGGTTTTGGGGGCCAGGTGGGCACACTTCAGGTGACTCCAAGCCCGGAATGTATATGGGAGTGGACACCCCCATCCCATGGACCTTCGGTTTGCTATTTCTTACTTTCTTGTCATGCTGGGCATGCCGGCAGCTCTCTAGCAGGGAGCCCCCGCCCCCAGCCCTACTGTCATTCCACTCCATAGATAAGTTGGTAAGGCCTCAGGAAGTTGAGTCACCTGCCAGGACCTCCTGGCTCCTGGTGAGGGACACCCATCCTCAGACTCTCAGGTCAGGCCCGACAGTCTCATTCTGCCAGGCTCCTCAGGCAGCAAGGCCAGCGGCTTGGGCCTCCCTTCTTTGCTTGCAAAGTGGGAGAGGCCCTGCACCCTCTGCATCCCCTGCTACCTGCTCCATGATTCTCCAGCCCACTTCCTTCCCCTCAGAACCAGCAGGGTCCCCACTCCAGGGTGTCTCCTTTGTCCTTCTCTGTCCTTCTTCATAAGGTGGGAGCTGTTTTCATACTGAAAACCATTAAAAGCCTTTGTCAGGAAGATCCAGACAGACGGGCTTGCGTGGATCCCAGAAGCTGACCACATCTCCACACAGCCCCTGCCGTTGGTCACCCAGGAGGAGCTTGCTGGTGACCAGAGGAGAGCTCTCCATGCTGTCCCCGCTGGAGCATGCTGCTCTGTCCATCCAGGAAACAGGTGTGGAGAGAAAGTTCAGGACAAAGCAACAAAGGTGACTCATCAGCTCAAAAAAGCAAATGGCCGCTTTGTGGAGCCCTCAGCCCCAGCCAGAGGCCCTATCCTCCAAGCGTGAGAGGGCACGGCCACCAAGAGAGAAGGGCACTCTCAGCTGGGCCTGAGGGGGAATCGGGATTGTGGGAGTAACACGAAGGAAGGGGACAGAAAAGGCATGTCCTCTGAAGGTCAGGAGCAAACTTCTGCAGGACACCTGGACAAGATGGCCAGCCTCAGTTTTGTCCTGGAAGGTCAGCGAGGCCTCTGGTGGCAGGGTGGAGTAGCAGAGCTGGGAAGAGCCCCCATCTACTAGGAGGCTACTGTCCTGTGCAGTAAGGGTCAGTGGGCAGGCTGGCTGTACCGGGGCCTCCAGCAGCCCACAATCCCCCAGCCTCCTGACTTCCCCCGAGCCAGCCTCCCTGAGGACCTCCCGCAGCCCGCACACTTGATGGTCAGTGTGACTTATGTGGGAACAGCCCTCCCAACAGGGATGGAGACCAGGAGAACAAGTCTTCCTTTCTGGTCCACTGAAGTCACTGGAACCCATTAGTGGGATTTTGTCTCTGTCCATAAATCACCGCCTTGGTCATCAACGCCGCTCTTGAACACCCGAGGGTGTTGGTTCTGGTCCTCAGATGGCCAGGCAGATGGGCAGGCACTGCCAAAGGGCCTTGTTCCCATTGTCCTGCGACACCAGCTCCCACACCCCTCCCTGCCCACTGCTGCCAGCACCGGGCACTCTGCCTGCCCTTCATTACAGTACGAAATGGGCAGGAGAGGAGGCCGCGGGGCTGCTGCCAGGGATGAGGCCACCAATGAATCTGGAAGGCCAACTCCTGGCCGTCCCCAGGGCAGGACACAGGTTGTTTTTGCATCAGCCTCTGAGCCCAGACACCCAGCCAGCTCCTCTTACACGCCCGCCCCCATGCGTGGTGTCCTGTCACCGTCACCGTCTGCCTCACGTGTCTGCCCCACCCCGCCTGCCCTGGGTCTGTGTCCTCCCACCAGGTTTCCCGTCCTTTGCTTGCTCACCACTGAAGTGAGCCGGCCCCGCTGTGAGGGGACGTTCTCCCGGCAGCTCTGAGCCTCCACATTTGACGTGTCTTTCATCCAGAAAAGCCATCTAGGCTCCTATCAAAACCCCCCGCCGCCAGAGCCAACCCTTCCTCTGCACGCCTGGTGCGGCCTTCTAGCTCGGCGCCCCCCTCAGGACATTGTCAGGGCCTGAATCACGTCTGCACAAAACCCCACACTGACGTCCTGACCCAACACCTCAGAAGTGACTGCGCTAGGAGGTACAGCCTTCAAAGTTAAATGAGTGGGTCCCAGTCCAATCCTCAGGCGTCCTTACCAGAAGAGATGATGCGGGTGCGGTGGTGCACACCTGTAATCCCAGCACTTGGGAGGCTGAGGCAGGAGGATCGCGAGTTCAAAGTCAGCCTCAGCAACTTAGTGAGGCCCTAAGCAACTCAGTGAGACCCTGTCTCTAAATAAAATATAAAATAGGGCTGGGGATGTGGCTCAGTGGTGGAGTGCCCCTGGGTTCAATCCCTGGTTAAAAAAAAAAAAGAAGAAGAGGAGATGAGACACAGCAACCCTGTGCCGACCAGCCCAGCAGAAAGGCCTCGGAAGAATCAAACCTGCAGGCACCTTCACTGGATCCCCAGCTCTAGGACCGAGGAAGTGTGGTGTCAGGGCCACAGCGGGTGCCACTTGGAGATGTGGCCCTGGCAAACCCACACAGACTAGTTAGCTGGGAGAGGACAGCTGTGTGTACCAGGGACCAGAGACAACAGGATGGTCCACCTCTGGCTCAAATGCCTGCCCACTGAGACCCTTGTCCAAGGGAACCAGCCTTTCACTCTCTGGTTAAATTAGGGGCCTTGAGAGGGCAGTGCCCTGTCCTTGAACACCAGGAGAACAGGTCCACCTGAGGTTTAGTCCTGGGGCAGCGTGTGCTGGCAGGGAGAGGGGGTGAGGCCTGGTGGACTGCTGCAGGGAGGACAGCCACAGAGGGCAGACGGTGCCCCAGAGGCTGGGTGGCACTCTGCCTGCGTCACAGCCGCCTCAGCCCACTCTGAGGAGGGGGGCCCAGTGCAAGGACTCCCTGAGACAGACCTACTCTCTCCCACCACAAGAAGCACCTGCTGCAGCCAGCCCTGAGCATGGGCCACAGAGACCAAGGTCCCCTCAGCTTCCTAGGGAAAGCTGTGTCCCCATGGCAGGAGCCAAGAGGGCGGCGCCTCTACCCTGACCCTCCAGGAGCTGAGAGGCCCACAGAGCTTCTCCAAGCACAGGAGGGGGCCATTCGACACACCCCATGGCCCAGAGTGTCTCCACAACTGCCAGCAGAAGAGAGGATTCCCACTGGGGGGCTTGGTGGCTTTTCTTAGAAGCAGAGGGACATGCCTTAGGCATGTGAAGGCACATGGGCGGCCAGGCTCCGAGGCTAGCGCACTGTGAGGCTTCTGTGTGGAACTGCGTCCAGGCTCCTGCAAGAACTCAATCCCCTCACTGCAGACAGGGGAAGCCAGATGCCCAAGGTCACACCTGAGACCAGCATCCTCAGGACAGGAGCACTTTGGGGGCCTCTTTGAAACATGAGCCATACCAGCCACCAGCCTCTGTGCCTTCTACCAACGTCCCCACTGCTCCTCCAGCTCCCCCAAGTCCTGTCCACTCCACCAACCAGAAGTCTCTTGCATCTGTCCACCCCCACCCCGTGACAAACAGCCTTCCCCACTCTACTGAGAACAATGGCCTCTTTCCCCTGCCAGCACTCCTCCACACGGAGCCAGAGTGGACCAATGGTCTCCACTCACATACTTCTGCATCGCCCACTTCTGCCCTTCAGCCTCCTTGGCCTTCCTCTGCTTCCTCAAGTCATCCTTGCCCCCTGCAACCTCAGGGCTCTGCATACACTGACCTTCCTCTTCCTCTTAGCCGGGTTAGTTCCACACAGCCTCTGCAGGACAACCTGCTCCTGGCAGTGCCCCACAATGTGGGTAGCTGGAGTGTGTAGGAGAGTGGGGGCACTCTTCTGGAAATCTCCGAATCTTCACACAATTTGACCTCATAAGGCACCCCAGCTGGGCTCCACCTGACTGCACACCCTGATATTCTGTTGTGCTTGTTCTGGTTTTCAAAGATCCCCAGCTGAGTCTCATGTCTGGTCAAAGTTGGGGACCTCTACCCTAACACAGCATGAGGGTTGTGAGTTCTTTCAGAAACACCTGTCACTGCAGGTATCCCATGTGCCAATCACTGTGATGGGCAGGAGAGAGCTGTTTCTTGGATCTTTCACCAAAGCCACGTTTATCTTTAGTCAGCTTTTTGTTACTATAACCAAAACGCCTGAGAAAATCAGCTTAGAGGAAGAGAGACTGATTCTGGCTCACAGTTGCAGAGGCTCCAGTCCATGGTCAGCTGACTCCATTGCTTTGGGCCTGAGTGAGGCAGAAGATCATGGAGGAAGGGTGTAGCAATGGAAAACTGCTCGCTTCATGGCATCCAGGAAGCAGAGAGAGAGAGGAGAAGGGACATGGAAAGGTGTACCCTCTCAGGGCCGCCCCCAGCGACCTGCTTCCTCCAGGGAGGCCCCACCTCCGCATCGTCCATTCAGCCTTGACTCCGTCAGTGGGTTCAACCGTTGTTGAGCCCTCATACTCCATTCCTTTCTCAAAAACCCCACCTCTGAACATTGCTGCCTTGGGGACCAAGCCTTCAGCATGGGAGCCTCAGGGGGACACCCCATATTCCAACCATAACAGGAGAGAACTCAAGCTTGGAGAGGGGAAGGAACTTCCTGGCGCCACATAGATCATGGTGGCAGAGCCAGAGAATGAACCCAGTGCCCATTCCTGACCTAACCTTGCGCCGTCCCTGGGTTTTGATCAGGGGCACAGAGAAGGCCGACCTCACAGCCCACTCCAACATAAGACATGGAGGTTCCGCCATGAAGGAGCCGATGAGGAAAAAGGTCAAAGTACGGAGACCTGTTGAGCTGATGCCAAGTCCTGCCACCCCCAAATCCCACGGGCCCGTCCTTCCTTCACTGTGCAAGTGTAGCCTGCCTTTACCAGACCAGAGCCTGACTGTGTGGAAATCCACATCAGCAACGAGCTTCCTGAGGGACACATTGCTTAACAGACTCCTGCTGCTCGCCTTGTAAGAAACTCCAGTTCGAGTTCAAATGTAGGAACTCCTTGAAACCTATGAAAGTCAGGTGCCGGCATCAAGGTGCACAGCCGGTCCTCATCAGGCCCTGGGGTTTCCACTCGGGCGTTTGCTGTGCATTTCCTTTTTAATGTAGCCCTCACCAGCAATCCATGACCTGATTAGATACAAAGAGACTTCCAGTGACTGAGATAATAACATCTTACATTTATATAGCGATTCATCATTTTCAAAGTACTTTCATGTATCCTATTTCATTTATATATCAGGCATTGAGTGTGGGCTAAATTGTCATAGATAAAATATTGGATAAAATAGGTATCTGAACCCATCAAAAAAAGTGGTCTGAAAAATACTATTTATTTCACTATCATCTCCAAATGCTGGTTTAAATAAGACAAGTTAAATAAATGCATAGAAATGAAGTCCCTCAAGGAAAGGAACACACACCCATGAAGTTATCTTTACAAGATCAGAAGACTAATGAGCATAATTAGAAGCTTAAAACATGTTTCTAGAGACTTCCAGCTCTTGAAATTTGTTTCACTGAAAAGTTGACTAGCACAATTGCCACAAACAATATTGAACAAAGTATGTTCTAAGTAACAATCAGTTTTTGAACATCATCAAGACACTAAAGAATACATAGAGCACAATGCTAGGTAAAGATCTAAGTAAGCTTAATGACCTAGCAAGCACCAAAGCCCGCTGTGAAGTTGAGGACACTGGCTGAGCTCAGCAACCTGAGCTTCCAACCTTGGAAGGACAGGAAACAGGAGACAAGGGTGAGAGTCTGGTAAGGAGCCTCTATGGCCTGTCTTGCACCTTGGCACATCATGGAAGGGAGATTGCCTATCTGAGAAGCTGCAGCTACAAACTCACCCCCATGTGGGTTCGTGTTCTCATCTACCATGGTGGCCCCAGATAAGCTAGGAATCTAGTAATCTGAAAGATCTCAACTGGGAATTTCGTTGAACTGCTCTGAAGTTCCAGTTCTAGTTTAGATGTCTCTTCCACCAAATGCCTAGACAGAATAACCGAGGGGCTGAGGTCCAAAGGGAAATAGCAAGAGGTAGAGTGGGTTGGAAAACAAGAATCCAGGTTCCTGCTCAACAGTCCTTGTTCATGGTGACGTGATTGTCTTGTGTTCATTGTGACGTGTTGATGTAGAATCAACAACAAACAAAACAAACAAACTCCTAGCACTAATAAGCAATTACAGCAAGTTTGTAGGATACAAGATTAATGTAAAAAGTCAATCACTTTCCAACATACCAGTAATGACCAAGTGGGACTTGGCAGTAAAAACACAATGCCATTTATATTAACACCCCAAAAACTTAGGGATAAGTGTAACAAAATATGTGCATGATCTGTAGGATCAAAGAGACACACAAAAAAATCAAAGGGCAACTAAATAAACAGAGATATTCCATGTTCATGAACAGGAAGACTCAGACTTGTGAAGAGGCTGCCCTTTTCCAACTTGGTCTATAGATGCAATGCAATTCCAATCAGATTCTCAGCAAGTGCATTTGTGGACATCTGTAAACTAATTCTAGAGTTTATGTGAAGAGGCAAAAGATCCAGAATAGCCAACACAATATTGAAAGAGAAGGACAAAGTTGGAGGTCTCAGACTATACAACTTCAAGATTTACGATAAACGTACAGTAATCCAGACAGTGTGGTTTTGGCAAAAGAATAGACAAACACATCAGTGACTAGAACAGAGAACCCAGAGAAAAACTACATAAGTGTAGTCAACTGATCTTTGACAAAGGAGCAAAGGCAATAAAATGGAAAGAAGACAGTCTTTTCAACAAGTGGAGCTGGAACCTCTGAACTGCCACATGCAAATAAAATAATAATAATAATAATAATAATAATAATAATAATTGGACACAGATCAGATCCCACATCCTTAACAAAACTGAACTCAAAATGAATCAGAGCCCTAATGCAAAACTATAAAACTTCAAGAAAACAACCCAGAAGAACAACTAGATGACCTTAGCAATGACTCTTTAGATATGACACCAAAGGCCCAGATGGTTTCATCAGCAAATCCCATCACAGTTTTAACCTAATATCAAGGGACTAATATTATTCCAGAGTATAGAAAAGGAAGAAACAGTCTCCAACTTCTTTCTTAAAATCATCCTAGTCTTGAGTGTAAAACCCAACAAGAATATTACAGGAAAAAGTCACAGGCTGCATCAGTGAGAGTTCCAACTACAAATACATTGAAAGAGAATAATTTAGAGAAGATTTATTTATAGTGTGTGGTTGAAGAAGGACAAGGTCCCTCCTGGGACAGGAACCAGGGAAGGGAGAATTCCAAAATTCAGAAGAGGAAAGAGTAGTTAGGGAACCACTTTGAGGGGACCAGTGGCCTTCTCTCAAAGAATATAACCACGCTGGGGTAACCATGCTGTCAGTCCCTCTCCCACTATTCTCCCACCAGGGTTCCCTTGGCCCTACTCAAGTGTGAATTGGAGCATGCTAAAGTCCATTGGTGAAATTCACACAGGCAAGGCCCAGGGAATGAGCAAGGGAGACAAGAGGAGAAGCACATCTGGAAGGACACATTAAAACCTCTAGGTTGCAGGCCCTACTTGCTCATGATTTTAGACTTAAAATCCTTTTTTAAAAATTATGAAGTTAAACCGGGCGTGGTGGTGCACGCATGTAACCAAGTGACTTGGGAGGCTGAGTCAAGAGAATCGTGAGTTCAAAGCCAGCCTCAGCAACTTAGCAAGGCCCTAAGCAACTCAGTGAGACCCTGTCTCTAAATAAAATACAAAATAGGGCTGGGGATGTGGCTCAGTGGCTGAGTGTCCCTGAGTTCAATCCCTGGTTCAAAAAAAAAAAAAAATTATGAAGTTAACCTAGCAGTGTATAAAAATGCTAGTATACAAAAACAAAAATAAGTTTAAATTTTTAAGTGTAAGTTTGGCTTAATTTTTTAAAGAAAGTAGTTCATTATTTTAAAATTTAAAAAAGGAAAAATCTTGGATATCACTGTGGAAGTAGAAAAGATATTTTCTAAAATTCAATATCCATTCATGATTAGAAAAAAAATCTTAGCAAACCAGAAATAGAAAGGAACTCTTTAAGCTGGCAAAGGATATCTACAAAAGGAAGTCTGCAGCAAACACCAGAAATTAAATGTTGAAGGCATCCTTCTGAGATGAGAACAAAACAAGGATTCCTGACAACCCACTCCTTCCAGCATTATTCTGAAAGTCAGAAACCTTGCTCTAGAAGTCAGAGACAATGCAATAAGGCAAGAAAAATATTAGGAAGCATAGAAAAGAAAAAAGAAACAATATTTTCAGATAATGTAATTTTGACAAAAGAGTTCTCCTACATAATCTCCATATAAGTTACTAAAATTAATAAGAAAATAACATGATACTAGACACAAAGTCAAAATGCAAAAAATAAATTGCATTTTTCTTTACCAACAACAAATAGAAAATGTAGTTTAAACAAATACCAAAGGCATGAAAAAATGCTTAGAAATAACAAAAAAGTACTAGTTCTTTCTAGAAGAAAATTATAAACCTTTGCTGAAAGATATTAAAGAACTAAACAAATGGAAGAGATCCCTTGTTCCTGGATATGGAAACTCATTTTTGCAAAGGTGTCAATTCTCCTCAAATTAATACACAAGCGTTGAGCAGCAGTCTCCAGAAACCACAAAGGATTGAGATATATCCTTGGATCAGGAGAACTATGGGAAGAGGGACTTAAGGGGAACTTTGAAAGCAACTAAAAAAGTGACCTGTTTCTAGGTGATTGTTAAGGTGTTTTTTGCTTAAGGTGCCAGACAATTTTCTATGTAGTCTTTCACTTTTCTGTTCCATGTTTGGCCTTTCTCCACTTATCTCCCGTTCTTAGTTTGTAAATTATTTAGGCAGAGTCTTGGCTACCCCCAGACTACTCAGGTGATGGGAGGAAGAAGCATAGGATGAAATTAGCTTGTAGACCAGGTGCATTGTTCTGCTCAGGCTGCTGTGACAAAGTACCACAGACCAGGTGGCTTAATCAACAGAAATTTCTTTCTTCATGGTCCTGGAAGCTAGAAGTCCAAGGTCAAGGTGTAGGCAGGGCTGGTTCCTGCTGAGGTCTCTCTGTGGCCTGCAGTGGTCATCTTCTCCCTGTATCCTCAACTGGTCATCCCATCTGTGTGTCTGGGTCCTTGTCACCTCTTCTTCTAAGGACACCAAACTGGATTAGGACCCACTCTGATGACCTGATTTCAGTTTAATTGCCTCTTGGAGACTCTGAGTCAGGAGTCCCATTCTGAGGTAGTAGGGTTGGGCTTCAACTTGTGCATTAACACTTGGGAACCCGATGTGAACTTAGCTGCTCTGGACCAGCAAAGATGGAACTCAGGAAAGAGGTGAATATGGCATCCTCCTCACTCAGGGCAACCTTGGCCTTCCCATGGTTTCCCTCCTGATTGTCCCCCTTCATATCCAGGCTGATTCCCACACCAGCCCTGAGTCAGGGACAGGACTCTCCATGGCTGCAAGCTTCCTTCTTTTCTTCTCCTGTGCCCACCTTTCCCACAGAGGTTCCCTTCTTTCTGGAAAGAGGCAATCTCTCCAGCTCCTGCCTAGGGTTACAGTCAGATCCGACATGAGTGTCAGGGTTGAGTTAGAGAAAAGAGGACACTATTGGGCTGTAGACAGAGAGTGGGAAGGAAAGTCTGGGCTTACTGTGCATGGGCATGTGACTCCCAGGGCTTTATTTTTAGTGCCAGCTTATGATATGCCACCTTCTCCTCTCAGGTCCTCACCCCACAGGCTGTACAGCCACCTGGCCCCAGCAAACTGGGGGACAATGGAAAAAGCACAGGCTTGGGGCACACAGACCTGGTGTGACTCACGTCTCCTCCATGTGCTTGTTGTGTGGCCAGGCTGGTCGTCTATCAGGCCTTGGTTTCATCGTATGCTTAGATGGGTCATGTCTACCTGAGAGTGTCACCAGGAGGACAGCTTGACTGATACCTGATGTCAGGGGCTGAATTGCTTCCCCCTCCCCACCAAATTTCCATTGAAGTTCTAACCTTAAGACTTCAGAATATGTTTGGAGACAGGTTTGTAAAGAGGTAATTTGGATTAAATGAAGTAATTGGGGTGGGTTCTAATCCAGTCTGACTGGTGTCCTCATAGGAAGAGGGGACTAGGACACAGATGCACACACAGCCCATGTTAGGCCAAAGGGAAAAGATGGCCATCTGCAAGCCAAGGAGAGACCTCAAGAGAAGCCACCCTGCCCACCTTGACCTTAATTGGTCTCTAGTCCCCGAAACTATGAGAGAATACATTTTTTATCTTTAAGCGACCAGATCAGGAATTTTGTTACAGCAGCCCTAGGGAACTAATACCCAAAGGAAGCAATTCCAGGCCAATCAAACTAGAAAAAATCTGACTCCCAAGGCCGTTCTCAAATATTCCTGTTTCCTGCTGGGTGCCGTGGCACATTCCTATAATCCCAGCCACTCAGGAGGCTGAGGCAGAAGGATCACCAAGCCAGCCTCAGCAACTTAGGCCTTCAGTAATTTAGTGAGACCCTGTCTCAAAATAAAAAAGCTAAAAAAAAAAAAAAAAAAAAAAAAATGTGGGAAAGTGGCTCAGTGGTTAAGCACCCCTGGTTCAATTTCCAGTACCAAAAAATTGAAGAAAAAATCTTCCAATTTCCCCTAGTGGTTTCCAAACAAGAGAGTTGGGCCCACTTAGAACCAACCCTCATTGGTGTCAGTGACACATGATTCTGAGACCCAAGAATAAGATGAGTTGCAAACAAACAAGAGAAGACAGATTTTCTTCCAAGTCCTTCGTGGGGGTGGGAGGCGGGATTTGGGAATGGTAAAAGGAGAAAAATGGGGAGAAGAAATGTTTCACTAAATAAAAAGACAATTGGGTGCACTGACAGATCCCTGAGCAAGCATGACTTCTGGTGAGTTTTTGTCATTTCGAACAATGTCTTCCGTGATACCTGGCAGTTCCCTCTCCATAACCAGCAGCCTTTGAGGAACCCTGAGAATAAATGGGTTTGTGTTAAGTGGCCTTCCTGATCTTGAAGGACGTAGCCCAGGCCTTGTGATTTTTCGTTCACTGTTCTACCAGCTGAGACAGGCCACTCATCTTCAATGCTAAGGTGGAAGGAGGAGATAAAAGGACTTACTATTTGAACATTCTGGAACCTTCCAAACAAATCTGTTCCTCCCGACACCCAAAGGTTGGACCACATTCTGAGAGATGAGAAGCACATTTCATTTCCAAACCTTCTTGTCCATCTCTGCTTGGCTCACAGAAACGCTGAGTCCTCACCCGATGAGGATC
Source organism: Glaucomys volans (assembly GCA_020662805.1). Classification (NCBI taxonomy): domain Eukaryota; kingdom Metazoa; phylum Chordata; class Mammalia; order Rodentia; family Sciuridae; genus Glaucomys; species Glaucomys volans. Next base: position 761,460 of record JAJEJO010000738.1, read on the forward strand.
TGCTAACCCAGGGAGCAGGGGGGTTCTAGATCTGCACGGCAGCCACCAGGAGGAAGTGCGGAGACATGCGTGTCATGCGTGTCATCTGTCACTCACGCTGATCATTCCCGTGGCATCTGCATCACCAAGCCACCCGAGAGCAAAGCCTGGGCTGTGGAGACCAGAATGAGGCCAGTCTCAGGGAGGTCCAGAGAAGACCACAGGGATCCCTCCATGTGTGGCTCAGGGCCAGGCCTGTCAGGCAAAGCGAGGCAGGATCACAGTCCCAGCGGCCTTGAGTGGGCCTCCGAGGCTGGCCACAGTTTGCACTGCTCTGTGGGCCAAGGCCTGGGCAGCACCAACCAGCAATGATCCCACAGCAGAGGTAGCAGACAGTGACACTGGGTTGTCACTGTCCAACCCCAGCCTCCCCAACCCCTGCAGAGCACGAAGGGGACAGGATTTGAAGCCAGATTTTCCAAGAGGTGCGTCTGCGGAGAGCGCTGCCCCCCCACAGCCCACACATCCTCCAGCTACTCCCCTAGCCGGGGCTCGCCCTCTAGCTGAAGGCAGGAAAGGCCCAAGATGCCAGGTCTAATTGGGGATTGGGTCTAATTAAGGATTGTGAGACGGGAAGATTACCCTGGGTTCCCCCTAAATGAGATTACAGGAGCCCCAAATGCAATCACTCATGTCCTCCTAGAGGGAGGCAGAGATGGCCTTACAGAGGCGGTGGGTAGACAGGACGCTGTCACAGTACCTCGGGGACCTGACGTGCAGGCTGGTCTCTATCTGCTCAGAACCAGGGGAAGCCACGATGGGTTGACCTCTGCCCCCGAGCTTGTCAGGACTGGCGATCCAGGAGGATCTGAGCCATGTGGAGAGGGAACTAGGATGGGTCACTAGGGGCCTGACCAGAGAGGCCATTTGGAGGGGCAGAAACTCCAGCAGCAAAAAGTCAGAGGTGAACACAAGGGACTGAGGACCAAGTCTCAAGTGACCGCCCAGAAGAGGGCCAAAGAAGGGCAGGCCTCCAGAAGAGCCCAGGGCCCAGGGCAGCTTCCAGCCCAGCTCCAGGAATGCAGGCAGCTCCCAGCACCCACTCAGGCCAGGGCTGCCCGGCCCCTTCCTGCCCAGCTCCAGCCCTGCCAGGAGGGACGCAGAGCAGGCCTCACAGGAGAGGAGGGAGACCGTCCACTGTCCGCATCGCTTTCCCAGGCAGACACCCAGCCTCCGCTGGCTCGGAGGCAGTGGGGAGGGGGAGGGATGCTAAAATTTGGAGTTTTGACTAACATCTTGGCCCAGATATTAAAATCCAAATCGAGACTGTTTTTCGTTTGAAGAGACCATTGGACAGACTATTTCCTAAGAGGAGCAGGAAAAGGCGAGCTGCCAGGGTTTCATCCGGAGCCAGGGAACATGAGTCCCCTGGAATGAATCTCAGTGGAGCAGCGCAGGACGCGGCTGCGGTGGCTTCCACACGCACAGAAGCTGGCTCCCTCCACGTGACGGTTGTACCAAAAAGGCCGGCGAGATCATCTCAGTGGAACCGAGAGTCGCAGGGTTCCGTGAAAGGAAAATGCAGGTCTGTTTTCGGTATGGCTCGCAAGCTTCCTGAGCGGGGCCCTCTGCCTGGAATGACTGGCGCTGACCGCAGCCCCGCCTCCCCAGGCCTCCGGGCAGAAAGCACCGGACTGCGTCACGGGAGGTACACACACTCGCTGCCAGGGTCACGATGCACAGCCCTGTGACCACCAGGGCCAGAAACACCAGGCAAAACATACACGTACTTAGGGCCCACATGGACACCAAGGGGAGACACACAGGGAGACGCCACAGTGAGGGTCAAGGTCAGCAGGGCTGGCCAGGCCCGAGCATCGCATCCTCCCATTGTCCTGGGAGCGAGGCCCGGGAAGCATGCGGCCCAGGTGGGGGCTGTGTGACTGGTTCAGCTCCATCTTACCCATGATGCTCTGCTGTCTCTGGCGCCTGTGAGGGGCGGGGGCTGAACTCCGCTGGCCTCAGAACGCCAGCAAAATGGCAGCAGCCAGGATGGGAGACTGGTGCGGGTGGTGGCGATGCTGACCCTGGACCAGCAGCTAAGATCCTGAGGCTTCTTGGACCTTCTGGTCCCTTCCAGCATCTGGAAAAGCCCGGCTCCAAAGGTTCCTGCAGCCCAGAGCCAGTTCTTCTCCAGAAACCCTGGTGGGACAGCGTGTCATCTACCAGGCCAGCACAAGGTCCCACACCTGCCCACCCTGTGGAACCAGAGGTGGTCAGTGTTTGGAAACCCCACCAGGACATGAGGCAGTAGAAGGCATGGCTCCCATGTCCCTTTCCTTTGCTTGGCCCCCGCACACAGTGATGCTTCCTGACTGCACCAGGGGTTTGGACACAAGAAGAGGAATGTGAGCGGGGGCAGTGGGACAGCGGGTGGCCACTGCGCTCTGCGGCACCTCTCTGTGGCTCCAGGTGCTCCGAATGGGAGCGGCAAACACAAGGTTCTGTCCTGGAGGTGACCTGCCAGCCCCACAGTGCTCTGACGTCAGGGCCAGCAGGGAGCAGGCCGTGGTACCAGAGGGACAGAGTACAAACCTGCCAGGCATCATCTTCCCGGGGCTGCTCCAGGCACAGCAAGCTGCACACAGCTAGAGCTATGGCTGCTGCCTGCCACTTCCCCTCTGCGGGGCCTGACCTGCCCCGGACCCCAGGGCCTAGCCTCTCTGCCACCCCTCACCAACCGCAGCACACCACAGAGGCCAAGGTCACTTCCCGGTTGACGATGAGCAACGAGTTTGGAGACTGGGCCCGTCACATCACCTACAATGTAAACTTAATACACCAGCTGCACGTTCCCTCACCCACAGTCACACGTCCCGTTGCTTCAGTTACCCAAGGTCTGCCACAGCCTGGAAATATTAAATGGAAAATTCCAGAAATAAACAGCCCATAAGTTTTCCATTTCACGATGTGATGGGATCCAGCACTGTCCTGCTCCATCCAACCCAGGACACGGTCAGGCCTTGGTGCCACGTTTCCACACAGTATACACTACCTGCCTGCTGGTCATCTAGCGACTGTCCCGGTCCTCAGATGGACTGGTCACAGTGCTGGGTCTGAGTAACCCGTATTCACAAGAATGGCCCCAAACTCAAGGGGTGTGGTGCCAGCGAGTCACAGGTGCCCAAGAGAAGCCCTGGTGCTTCCAAGCAGGGGCTAGGTGACAGCTCTCGGCTTAACAGGGGCTGAAAAGGACCATCCGCTGAGGTGGCTGGACGCTACGCCTGCTTCATAAAGGGAACTTCAGCACAGAGGCTCGGACGGGACAAACAGGCGGCCACCAGGCTTGGTGTCGTCTGTAGTTCCAGACTCTCTGGGGGTTTTGGAACACATCCCTACGGGAAGCCAGGCTGGTAACGACCGCTCTCCTCACTCCACTTTCGGGGGCCTGAGGACACCTGTTAGGGTGTGTGGCTCCGCCTCTGCCCCGAGCTGGGGACGTTTCTAGGGGAAGATCGACTGAGAAGAAGAGTCGGTTTGCCATCCTCGCTCTTAACCCGTCTTCCATTCAGTCAGGACCTTTCTCACATGGATACAGTGCAAGAAGCTCCCTGGAATGTTGGTAAGTACAGACCAAGTGACCCGAGTAAAATCGGATGCTGAGCCGAACAGGCTTGTCACAGGTACACAATCCACCCAGAGGCAGCGCCATGGAGGCACCAGCAGAAAGGAATTTGGAGAGGCCTTGCTGCCCACCGCCCACACACTATGTGAAATAGTAGGAAGAGAAAGACGAGACAGGGGTCAGGGTGGCCCTGCGGCCAGAGGTGCCGTTGGTCTGCAAGCATCTACCCAGTGCTTTTCATGAGCGGGGCTGCATCATAAATGGGATGTGCAGGCTGCACTGGGAGCTCCCAGTCTCCAGAGACAGACACCACCACATCAGGTTGAGCAAATTGTGCAGATCCAGGCCTGGAGATCAGCCACGAGCAGACGGAGGCGGCGCACTCCTCAGTGGGTGCATGCGGGTTCTGGCATCAGAGAGACCTGGGCCAAACCCTGAGTCCAAACCTTACTAGCTCTGGTGCCTTGGCCAGTGACTTAACCCCTCATAACCTGCTTATGACCCACAGAAAGTGAGGTTGCCCATACCACTTTGGGTGCTGATCTTGGCCAGCACCACTGCACCCCTTAAACACCAGCACCCCAGTGGTCAGTGGGGATAATAGCATCCACCTAGGAGGTGGGCAAATGGACCTGGGTCAGAACGCCTTTTCTATAAAGACCCAGATAGTAAATATTGGAGGTTTAATAGGTCATAGGCATTTCTGCGGCCGCCCAAAACCCACCACAGACAATACATAACTAGGTTTCAATAAAACTTTACAAAAACACGCATAGGTGAGATAAGACAGGCAGGCAGTAGTGTGCCCCCCTCTGGTTTAGGTTCTCAAAAAACCCGAAATCCCCTGGCACTGGCCTGAGTTCCAGCCTTCTTCCCCCGCTTACAGATGCCGGATATATTCCTCGTATCCAAGGCTCCCAGACAGTGCTGAGTGGTCTAGGATCCCAGTGCACTCCCCTCCTCTGAGCTCAAGAGATTACGATGCATACAGATAATTTGTTCAACAGAGTGAGAACGGCTTTGCCAGGAGGCTGAGTGTTTTAGCGATCAATCAATCAGTCGGAGAGGCTCGTGAGCACATGGTGGAGCTGGTCCTCACCAGCAGCATGGAGGTGGGTAAGAGGCTCGTTGAGATCAGGAGAGTCAGAAACTCCCTGCCATCGGGTGAACAGGAGGAGTGAGTCCCATGGCCGCTGTAGTTGGAGGAGGACTCAGCTCCCTGGGCACACACTCCACCCACGACCATCCTGCTGGCGGCCCTGTCTTCTAAGCAACCTGAAGATGCATGGTGTCCAACAGCTGCAGCTCAGGCAGATGGACAGGGGACCTCAGGCTGGGCCAGGCCTCTAGCCATGAAAACAGAAAGAACTGAATGGCAGGTCCTGAGGCCAAGGGCTCCTGGGGTGGTGAAGCCAAGGCTTTCCCTGACAGATGAGGAAACTGAGGACGTGGTTTCATGGCCAGCTGTCCGTCAAAGCATACTCACCTCCCAGGCCCTCTGATACACACACCGAGTTCATGTTCCCTGCCCAGCAATTGGATTGTGGAGGTTTTCTTGTGGTAATGGCTGGAACTGAGCACACTGGAAAGCAGCGGACATCTCCAGCATCACTCTCCTGAAGCCACTGCCCACCAGTGCCCCCAGGTCACTGGGGCTGAGGAAATGGCTCTGATTTGCACCAACCCTCACCGGCTAAAACTAGTACCTATCTACGGTCCTGCTGGAACAGGCCTGGGTCCAACCATCTGCAGGAGAGGGACTCCACATGGCTGTGTCTGCCTCCCTGCCCCCACCACAAAGTGACATGGCTGCCCTGGGGCACCTGAGGCCATCCAGTTACCAGCTCAGCTGCACTTGGGCACTCTGATGCCCCAGCACAAGGCCTGGGCTTGGTGTGGCCTGATTGAGAAGTTCTGTCCACCTGAGAGCTCATGAACAGCTAGCAAAACCACCTTCTTCCCCCCACAAGAGCCAGGCATTTGCAATAGCTGCTCCAAGTGGAAGGCAGCTGCCTCTCAGGCTGGAGGGGTCAGGGTGGGTGGGCCGGCAGGCCACAGCACCCTGGGCCTGGGATTGCCATAGAGCCCTGACGGCCCGGCCCCCAGTGCTCAGGCTGCACAGCTTTGAGCTCCTTGGCTGTGTAACAGGGGACCTTCTCATCCTGGTAAGAAGCTCTCCATCCAGATGTTGATGTGCAAATGTGTGTTTGGCCAAGTGAGGCCCCTTGGAGACAAGCCATGGGTCCCACTCTGCAGGTAGCCTTCATTCCAGGGTTTCTGCAGGCGTAAAAAGAATGTTCTAGGTTTGACCCCCAGCAACACACACAAAAGGAAACACTGAGTACATACATACATACATAAAAGTTCTGGGTTCCATCCCTTGCACCCTAAAATAAATAAAAATACAAATGAAGTTTTGTGGCCTATTACAACTGGCCTGCAGAAATCTTCCTCTGAGCTGTGCTTCAACAACTACCAAACCCGTTGTGAGTATGGGGGGTGTTATATTTATTGATTTATTGTGCTTGCATTGATGGGTGTGGACTGCTGGGACTGTGGCCTGTGCTTTTGGTTATAAGGACGGCACCCCAAGTCTCTGAGGCACTGTTCTGGAGGATCCTCTCTCTGCATGACATATGTATACGAGTCTTTCATGTTTATTGATGATCTACTGGACGCTACCGTGCCTGCCCCAGGAGGGGGACTAAGCAACTTTCCTGGGGTCCCTGCACTGCAGCCCCCAGTTTTACTCGTCCTTCTTGACAGCACTCTGGTCTTCCGTGGCGCTCAGCTCCTGGACGGACTGCGGGCGGTTGGCTGTACTATCCCTGCGCCCACCAGGGGATGGAGCCCCAGGCTGGTTCCTAGCTGCTGTCTTAGCAGAAGGCCTGGCTCAGTGGGTCTCAGCAGGAGGGAGGGAGTCCAGGTGAACACCGAGGGGCACAAGAGCCATTGGATGGCCTGGGAAAGCCAGAGTGGCCAGCAAAGTCTGACCCCAGGGAAGCACCCGCCGTGAGACACTCAGGGGGAGGAGGCCAGCCTCTGGGGGAACCCGAATATGCAACTGCAGTCACATAACTACAGAGGAATCTGGCAACAAACGTGTCATATCATGTGACCTGTTTATAGGATTTGTCCTGGAAAATGAAAAAAGGTTGAAGGCTCGGGCGTGCACGTAACTAAGCTGGTTAGCTAATGACAGGGCTTACACAAGTTGGCCCCAGGGTGACATCCAGCCATGGGTTTCTCAGTGCAGCACCCACAACAGGTGTAGTGGAGGCAGCCCCCGTGTGGCCCCAGGTCCTCCTGCTTACACACCCCCCACCTCGGATGCTGCTCTGGTCGGGGTCTGGGCTGCACAGCCAGTGACCAAGTGAGCTCAGGAGCTCACACGTCTGCTGGCTCATGCCATGGCGAACAGCTCTAGACCATGACGGTCATAACCCTGCAGCAGGGGGTCTGTCCATTCTGCAGCACCCACCAACCCCTCTCACCCCAGGCCTCCGCCCAGCTCCCATCCAGAAGGTGCTGACCACACATTGAGCTCACGTGGAGTCCACTCTGAGGCCTAAACTTTGTGGCTCCATCTCATGTCCACCCCAAGACATCCAGAAACAATGCCCTAGTGCCCACCTCAGCCGTTGCCCAGGGAAGAGCACAGCTGCAAAAGCCCTCACCTGTGGCCCACAGTCGGCATTCTGGACCTGGCAGCTTGCTCTCACAACACTGACCCCAGGGCACACCCCACCCGGGGCACACCCCACCCGGGCACGCGGCGAGAGCAGCTCACCTGCGGGTGGGGAAGAGAGTGCTGGAGGGAGTTGGGGTGGCCTGGCATGTTCAGGGCCACGGCATCCCACCAGAGCTTCACTCCTGCAGCAAAATGGGTGTCAGTGAGTGAAACAGCCAAACCTCAGTTCTCCTGACCAAAAGAGGAAGTGCAGAGGCAGCCAGCCTCCTGGACAGGGCACAAGGACCCAGGTCACTCCTGAGTTTTCTCCTTCAGCTTTGAAGAGGCCTGAAGGATCAGCCTTCTTGTACCCACCTCAGCAACTCGAGGGCTCATGACAACACTTCCATGGAGGGCCCATCAGGTACTGTGCACCAGGCTGGGAACTGGGCTATATGAGAACAGCCCCTGCCCTCAGGATGCTTATAGTCCATCACAGGACAGCAGCCAGAAACAAGTACAGGAGATGCCCTTGGAAGTTTCACTTTCGGCTACCCACAGTCAGAAAATAGTAGATGGAAAAATCCCAGAAACCAGCAATACATAGGTTTTAAATTGTGCACGGTTCTGAGTAACATAATGGAATCTCTCACCATCCCACATTGACCCCTGGGAACGATCCCAGCGTATCCACGCCGTGTATGCTACCTGCCCATCACACAGCAGCCAACCAGATTGTCACACAGACTGCCTCAGCACCACAGTGTCGGTGTGCAAATGAGAACCTTACCGGACTGGATCACGGGCATGTATAAATCAAAGAGGACATGATATATAAGACTATCAAAAGCCATGAAAACATAACAAAGCCTGGCCTGGTGGCGCACACTGTAGTCCCAGCTACTTAGAAGCGTGAGGCAGGAAGATCCAAGTCCAAGGCCAGCCTGGGCAATTCAGGGAAATCCTCTCAAAATTAAAAAAAAATAATAAAAATATTTTTAAAAAAAGGGTAGGGCCAGGTGCAGGGGTGCACACCTGTAATCCCAGAGACTCAGGAGGCTAAGGGAGGAGGATCTCAGATTCAAAGCCAGCCTTAGCTACTTAGGGAGGCACTTAGCAACTCAGTGAGACCTTGTCTCTAAATAAAATATGAAAAAAAGCTGGGGATGTGGCCTAGTGGTTATTCGCCCTTGGGTTCAATCCCTGGTACCAAAAAAGAGAGAGAGAGAGAGAGAGAGAAGGTTGGGGTTGTTACTCATTGAGAAAGTGCCCCTGGGTTCAAACCCCCAGTACCTCAATAAATAAATATAGTGGCTCAACTGATTAAAAAAAAAAAACCTTTTTGTCTCCATGATCCATTGTTACCCCTGGCGCAAGAGGCAAACCCCACCTTCTGACAGAGAGGCTGCACCCACCTACAGAGCTGCATCAAATGCCTCAGAGACAGAAATTCGAGGGCATTTTGAAGACTTTGATGTGCTTAGAAATTTCAAGGTTGAAAGATCAAGAGGCAAGAAGGAATAAACCATCCAGTATTTCAGAGACGCTAGGATCAACCTGCCCCTGACCAGCTGGCACCTTACCAAGGCACCGAGTGCAGGTGAGGCTAGGGTTCCCGGGGCTCCTGACCCTCGGCTCCCTGGGAGCAAGATGCGCAAGGGCGCTGTAAGGAGCATCTGTCGAGAGCCCGATGCCCAGAGTGGAAAAAAGAGACATGGGCCCCGCAACCTGGCACTTCCACTCCTGGACACGCTGCAAGGTCACCACGTGTGGCCAGGGTCGAGGACGTGGCCCCTGGAACACCCCTGCCTGGCCCAGAGCAGCCCTTCCCACTGCGATGGAGGAGAGGTGGAACAACCCCACCCGCAGCTCTCGGGCAAGAGAAGAGGAGAAGACGCATGTCACCTGGACGGATGACAACTTGGTCAGTGAGAGCCAAACCTAGCCCTTCATGAGTCACAGCTGCTGAGTCTGAACTGAAATGTGCAAAGAGCACCCAGGCTGTGCCTCTCTGGAGCCGGGGCTCAGGTGCCTGAAGAGTTGCCAGGAGGGAGCCAGGGTCCCCACACAGGGGGGGCTTGGTTTAGTGACTCCAACCTGCCACGCACTCTCAGCAGGACATAGAGGCTGGGGAGACAAAGGAGCCATGTCTGTGGCATAGACTCGGCTCCGCAGAAGGAGGCCCCCAGGGGAGGCCCCTGGTGCCACTGCAGGGGCAGGAGGCTGGATGCAAGGGTGTGACCTGAGAGCAGCAGCTGGGTCCGAGTGTCCGTGGAGCCCCAGCCTCCCTTCCTGATCCACTCTTCCCTCTCCACAAGTCTCTCTGTACATTCTAAAGTCAGGGGGGGGGGTCTGTACAAGAGGGAGGCTGTCACATCTAGAAAGCCCACTCTTGTCCCAATGAGAGTCATGCCCAGTCTCTGCCAGGGTAGGGCAGAGCCCGGCAGCTTGCCACCACCCCGGGCAGTGCGGGGCTGGAGCACCTCCCGGCTCTGAGTCAGGGCAACGGCCCGCCTCCACTGTTACCAGCTCTGCCGCCACCAGGACAGCCGTGCCTTTCTCTTTCCCACGCTTCTGGTCAGGAAGCAGGCGTGGTCTGTCACGGCAGGTCGACATCAACAAAGAGCATTCCTGGCCACACGTGCAGTTTCTGAGGCTGGACTGCCCCTGACCTTTCGGCCAGCCCTGTGCACTCCCCGCACTGCCCATTCGTTCTTCAGGTAGCACCCCAGCCCTGGGTGTGCACGTCCTGCTCAGCCCCAGGAGTTGTCTGCAGGACGTCAGGGAGACCACCCCTCAGGGGCTTCGGCCGTCCATCCTGGAGATAGCTCCCAGACATACCTGGGAGGGCCCTCACATGGCATCTGCTCCTCCTGGCTCTATCTGCACCTCGGCTACTCCCCTGGCCCTGTCCCTCCATCCATCACTCAAGGACAATACGTGTCCCTAGCATCCAGCTGTCTGCACGGGGGTGGAGGGGGCAACGGTGACCTAGACCAGGCAGCATTCGTCTCTCCCAGGACCCTTCTATCACCTAGAGGAGATGTCCAAGCAAGCAAGCAAATAACTGGGCTCATCAGTGGAGGACAACATGGAGGACATCAGGATTTCGGGGAAGGCTGATACATCCTCGCAGAGGAAGGGAGGTCTCCACTGAGGCCCGGTGACCAGCTGCATGAATATGCAGGGCTGATCCCCTGAGGAGGGAGAGTCCAAAAGGAAGCCATGATGGAGGACCCCTGTTGCGAGTAGTGGGAGGAGGCAGGCCCAAGACACAAGTGCTCCTCTAGCTTGTCAGACACAGCCACGCACTGACCCAAACGTGGGTGATGGTCTCCACACTCAGCCTTCTCCTCTGAGGCCCAGCAGTAGGATGGACAGCTGCTGATGGGGAGTGGCCGCACCTAAAGACATTCTGGGAGCCCTAGAATGGCCCCATTTCCTCAGGGACCCTATAGGGCCAGAAGCTGCAGACCCTCCAGTCCCCGGTCTCAGTGTCCAGAAGACCCCAGATGGCAATGGCAGCCAGCCATCTCCTGCCAGCACTCCTGTGGACGGGCGCCTTTGCTCTCCCTGAAGAGGGGCTGCAGGAGGTAGGGCCTGGCTCTGGCTCTCGGCTGCTGGCCCTCTCTTCCAGAAGCTCCCCTGATCCCTGCCACATAGGACAAGTGCCAGGCCAGGCGAAGGGCAGGGCTGCTGAGTGTCACAGCTCTGCGTGCTCCTGAGGTGACGAATGACCCTGATTCGCACTGGTGAAGGGATGGCTCTCAGCCTCAGCCCTCCCGTCCATTAGTCACGTTGCAACCCCGCCTCTGTGCACAGAGTGAGTTCCCAGGAGCTAGCCCAGGGAATCACAAACACCTCCCAGGCTCAGCTTACCAAAACTCACCGTCACACCATCCGGCCAGGTGCCCGGAACTGCCTGGCCCACTGCCACCAGAGGCCCCACAATGGGGACTTGGGAAAGTATGCCAATCAAGGCCAAGGACTGGGGCTAATTCCTAGCTCTCCCTTGCTGTGTGACTTTGGGCAAAGGGTTCAGCCTCTCTTAGCTTCTGCACCTAGACGTCACCAATAGGCACTGCCAGGAGAAGCAAATGAGAAATGGCCATGAAATCCACAAAGCACCCTGCGGTGTAGTGGCTCTGCCCTGTGGAAACCCTGGCCTCAGATCTTCACCGAGGGGTTCTCGGGGTGTGAGAACAGATGTCCACCTGGAGATGGCCCCTAACACAGGGCCTCTAGGATGCTGGCAAGCACTCTTCCCCTGTAGATTCCAGGAATAAGCCTCATGCCACCTGCAAAGCTTTGTCATGAGATGCTGGGAACCCCACAGATGTGAACCTGATGCATGTACCCTTCTCCCCAAAGGAACTGCCCAGAGACCAGCCCGGGAACATGCATCGCACTAATGGCTGCAGAGGGACCCTCAGGTGGGATCCTGCAGTCGCTCAGCTGGGACCCAGACCTGCTCTCTGCCACAGTTTCTTCTGAAGCTTCCAATTTACACAGTTATGGGAGGAATCTTCAAGTTTTCCAAAGCCTCATGCCAGGTCAGCGGCCAAAAAGAATCCCTGCCCTCCTGCCCGGTGGAGCCTCTCAGATCACGTGGGCCCCTATTCTTCAAAGAGCCTCTTCACGGAAGAGACTGCTAAGATTCACCATTCCATTTTATCAACCAAAGGACGGGCAAGACAGGTCCGCCCTCCCCGCCTCCACAGTTAGAGTGGACTAACTATGGCCTCAAGGAAAACCCCCAGGACCGGATGTGAGTGGTGGTGGGCTGGCAGGCCCAGCGGAACTGGGCCCCTTCCCCACGTCCCATGCCAGCATTCACAGAGGTCTCCTCCAGCTGTGAAGCAGGCCTCTGGTTCTCCTTGAACAACAGAGATTGAGCCCTGGGAGCCTCAGGCGATTCCAGCCAGGGTAGCAGAACTTGGTGGTCTTCTTCTCCTCCCAAGAGGGAGAGAGTCAGAGATGCAGAGTCCCATAGACACCCCCTAGAAGTAGGACCTCAAACGCCGAGTGGGCAAAGCCATCTCTGTTTCTCTCTACACATGTTCTCCTCCCGTCTCCTCCTGCGCCCTCCACAGCCCAGGCACACCTGGAACTCCTTCCCTCCTCCCTCCCTCAGGCCCAAGGCGTCCCAGCAGCAAATACGTCAGCACAACCTTTCCAAGAAATCTGACTGCATAACATCTCCCGGCACCCAGGACCCCCGTGGCCCCATGGCCAGCAAGGTCCTCCCAGGTGACCAGGCCCCTGCTCACCCATGGGTCCTCCCCCAGCACCAGGAACAGAGCATCCTCCCCGCCCTCACTCCCTTCTCAGGCCCCGGAGTCCAGCAGGGTCTGGCTTCCGCTGCGTCCTCTCTGACCCTCTTCAGGCACACCCCATCTCTGGCTCCCCTTAGCTGATCTCGTTCACCTCAGGATTTTTATTTTCCTTGTTGCTCATGCCACTCTCTGAAATGACCTCTCCTCCATTTATCTTGACTAGGCCTCTTGCCAGCCCTGCGAGGGCTGGGCCACCTCCACTTGTTGGCCACGAACAATCCCTAGGCCAGAACAGGGTGTTCGAAAGTTCACTGCTGACCCCAAGAATCTTAAGCAAACTGAGCAGGCCAGAGCACACAGACGCCTGCCGTGGTCAGCAGTGGTCAGTGTCAACCCTGTGACCATGAGGCCCAGGACACGTCCTGCTGCGGGCCATCAGAGGCCTCTTCCCTGAAGGCACCACCCCTCCCTGCAGGAGTTGGTGACAGGCACACTGGGCCCCGTCCTCCCCCCAGAGCCCCAGGCCAGAGACTTCTACCTTTCTTGGCGTCACCCTTGGGACGGGCAAGCCTTCCGATTTCCCCATCTGTAAGACAGGGACAAAGAATGCTTTGTCACCCCACCTCCTTCTCACGGTGTTATGAAACAACTGTTTGCTAGGAAAACACTTTGAGCAACTTGCGGAAGGTGCCCATGGCTCCCATGACGCCTGCTCCTGCGATCCAGGCCAGCCCGTCATCCGGTCACCACTGCGCCTGCCCAACGGGTGGGAGGTGCAGCAGCCTGTCCCGTGTCACCAGGCCGGTGTCACCAAGCCCATTGGCTGGGCTGTGGTCCTCAAATATGCCCATGAGGTGTGTGTGTTTTCCCGGGGCCGCTGCCCCACTGATTTCTGCAGAATCCGAGCCTCCCCAGGCCTGGAGCGCGGCCCCTGTGCACCCAGCCTGCCCTTCCTCAGGGAGGAGAGCTGAGGGCGACCTGGTGTAACCCCGGAGGCTCCTGCCCGGGGTGGGGCAGCTGCTTTGGTGCCAGCCTCCTGAGCAGGCACTGGGAACAAAGGCCAATGCCTGGCCCAGGCCCGAGGGCAGGTCCTAACCTGCAGGCTCAGGTGCCCCCACCACTCCGGGGTTTGCAGCCAACAGCAGCTGTGGCCACCTTGTTTCCATGCCAACCATACTGGGTCCCCAAGAGGAGCCGGTCCAGCACTGGCCACACTCATCCCAGGGCTGCGGGAGCAGGCCAGGGTCGAGAATGGGGAGAGCTGAGGCCCAGGAAGGCTGAGAACCAAGGGGCTCATCCGCCACAAGGCCAAATCTTAGCTTCAGATTGCACTTGACATTGAATCCAGCACAGACAGGTCTCTCTCCCGAAAACGTTTGCCAGGAACCACTGTTTCAAAATAAAGCACCCCATAAAGGTGGTTAGGCTACTTCAGAATAAAGCACCCTCTGAAGGTGATTTAGGCAGGTGCTCCAGAGACAGGGAAGGACAGACAGGCCCGTGTGTAATCACAGCGTCCCCACAGGAAGGGCTGGCTATGCGCAGTGTCTGCCTGTTGCTAATTGTATTTACTTTCAAACGAAGCGGGGAGGGGGTCTTCTGAAGATGAGTCAGAAAACAAGTCCTCGATTGTTATGAAAGCAGAGGGACAGCTCCCGGGGTGTCACGAGGTGTCTGTGACGCTGTCACCATCTGGCAGTGTGAAACCCGAGGCCACCGACCGGAGAACAACTCTCCTGGCTGAACTGCAACCAAACCCAGTGACAGGGGACACTGCTCCCGCCTCCCCCCAGCCTGGCAGAGCATCCGCTTCCTGCAAGGGCCGATCCAGCTCTGCCGTCACCTTATTTGGGAGGCAGAGAGCCAGTGGAAACCTGGAGAGGTTGTCCCCCTGTCAGAGGAAACGACTCTGGCCAGGTGGCTGCACGAAGAGGGCTTCGTCCTCAGCCCCTGTGCAGCCACAGGGTCCTGAGCAACACCTCAAATGCCACAGATCACAGCCAACACCTGGAAACCCGCTCGTCACCCCCACGCCCAGCAGAGTCTGCACTGCGGGGTGATTAGGTCCTGCTGCCTGATTCCAGCTGGGCATGGCCTCGTGAGCACCTGGGGACTCGCTTCTCCCTGCCTCTGTGGGGCACACACCGCGCATCGCCGCCTGGGGGCCTGGTCACTGTGTCCCCTGCCCTCTGCCTCCTGCACAGCTTGGAGTCTGCTGCGAAGGAAGGGCCAGCAGCAGGTGACACAGCCCCGGGAGACACCTGAGTCGCTGTTCAGAGCAGGCCCTCCAGTCTCCTTTTAGCAGTCACCCTTGCTCTGTTTGCTTCCTGGAAGGCTGCACCCCTCTGGAACAGCAGGGGGAGGAAATAAAAAAAAAAAATGTGAGTTCACTTCCTGAGTCTTCAGGTCATGGAGAAGCTGTGACCAGAGGGCAGAGAGCCTCGGGCAGGCAGCACGGCTAGAGGGAGAGCTTCCCGGGAACCGTGCTCGCTCCTCACCAGCCAGCCACAGAGGGATTTAGCGAGGGGACAGTTGGAGGACCCTCCCTGCCCCGCCCTCCGAACACCCTCTAGAATGTGGACTGAGTGAGTGTCCCTGTTGGTCCAGGCAGGGCTGGCTTCAGTTTACCAAGAGAAGGAAGAACATGGACCCCTGAGGCGGTGAGGCATTGGGGGAGTTATTTACCCACTGCTCGCACCGTGCCGTGGGGCAAATACCCCCTCACAGGAGAGGCTTGGTGAGACCCCTGCCGGAACCCCTCTCTCAGAGCCCCAGGTGAGCTTGTAGGCAATGGTCATCTGCAGGGGCAGCGGTCCATGTCCATCACCACACACACACACACACACACACACACACACACACACACACGGCATCTCCGCGGAGACAGGACGTGCCTCTTCCCCGATGTTCTCTGTGCTGAGTGCGGAGCCTGTGCACAGGGGTGGTCAGCCAGGGCCGCTGAAGGAAAGAGGGCCCAACACACAGGCTGGAAGGGAGAGAGGAGGCCCAAGGGAGGTTGGAGACCAGGAAGCCAGCTGCTGCACAGCAGCCGGAAACAGCACAGGTACCTCCCAGGCTAGCCCTGGGGGCAGGGAAGTGGCTGCATTTCCCACCAAGGTTCAGTGAGTGTGGGTAGGGAGTGTGTCAGAGCAGGCAGAGCATCAAGAACCAAGAGAGCCAGCAGCAGTGGCACTCGCCAGTAATCCCAGTTAGGCTGAGGCAGGAAGATCACAAGTGCAAGGCCACACTGCAATTTAGCGAGACCCTTAGTAACTTAGCAAGACCCTGTCCCAAAATTAAAAAATGAAAAGGACAGGGATGTGGCTCAGGGGCAGAGCACCCCTGGGTTCAATCCTCCATACCACAAAAGAAAACAAGAAAGTGAATCTAGCCATTTCTAGGAGAAATGAAAGTGGGGAACTTATAACAAATGTCCCTTAATGAGACCCTCTCTGTTTCTGGGTCACAGAGTAGATGTCCATCACGTCTCCTTGCCTCTGACAGGAGGTGCTGTGGAGCTGTGGTAAGCCAGGGCCTGGTGGGGCAGGCTTGCCTGGGAGCACCATGTGCCACACACACCAGGAGACCCCAGGAGCTGGCTCCCAGCTCAGGAGCACAGGAAGGTGTGCCTTCCGGCGGGACTGTGCCCCAAAGCTATCTGACCACAGCCTATCATATGACTTTGTTCTTAGAGTTACACTTTAACTGACAAAGTTTAACAACAGCTATGACTTATGGCCTTCTAAAATTGGCAGCAGAAAAATGAACTGAGGAAGTAATGGAAAAAAACCACAAGTGAAGCCACTCTGTACTGTGAACAAATTCTATTGTGTTTTTTTTCTTTTCTTTCCGAGCATGTGTGTGTGTGTGCATGTGTGTGTTTTCAAATGGTGGAGAATACTTTCCAGATACACTGTCCTGGCATTCCTAAGCACACATTATGCCAAGTTTATAAAAAGCAGCTGCAGACAGGGTTGACTGAAAGGCTCGCTCGCTGTCTAGCTTCCAGAAGGTGCTCTGGCTCTCACTGTGTCAGCAGGGCAGAGCGCTTCGGAAGCCCTTTCTGCGAGTGTCCACCCAAGGCAACGAGCCTGTGGCTTGCCAACTGCAGGAGCATCCACCTCCTACTCTTCTGTGTTTTCAAATCAGTTTTTATTTGCAAGGTCCTTGAGTGATGTGTTATCATTTTCAACCCCTCAAAATCCTCACACAAACCAAAAAGTGTCCCAAGACTCCTCTCACAGATACCTGGGCGGCTCAGAGGGCCGAGCAATCTGAGCACAATCAGCAACAGTTTCCTGAATTGCTTGGAACATATGGTGCAGCCCCCTTGGATCAGTAAGTTTGTGTCAGCCTGTCTTCCCATCTCCTCTCCGGCTTCAGGGGTCTAAGATGCCTCCCACCCCGGCCTGGTGGGAAGCCCCAGCAGCACGTCAGGGGCCCTTAGTTCACCACGGCCTCCTCCATGGCTGAGCGGTGTCCACTCCTGCACCCGAGTCCGCACACTCTGCTGGTGGCCTGGGGAGGGACTCACTTGCCTCTCTCCCTACCACGGGCTTAATGAAGCGCTCCTGGGGTGACTAACTGGTGAGCCTCGGGAAGGCCCTTTGAAGATAAAAGCTGGCATTACTCACGGGGTGAAGGCATGCACCTGCCCGGTGCCACCTGAGTCAGCAGAGCAGGGCCCCCCACCTACACGTGGCTGCCGCCCTGCTCAGGTCAGCACTGGCTCACAGTGAGAGCAAGCAGCTTGTGCCTGGAGGACCCAGAGGCCCTGGCAGCCTGGGTGGTGGTCATCTGAGTCTGGGAACCGCGCCCCGTCACCTTTCATGGGCCTCAAGAAACCTTCCGATCATTCTGCCAAGAGGGCAGCGCATGTCTGAGTATCAGTCAGGACAATATTTCCCGGTCATTGTTTGGGGAAAATGCTTTTCTTATGGCGAATTCCTCCCGAGCCGTGGAGGTTTCTCTTTCCGGCCTCTGGAGCCTTTGGGAGGGGAGATGGGGAGGGCGGGCGGTGCTGTGGGCCTGTGGTCTGCTGAGCAAGGCTGGGGCAGCTCATGGGCCTCCTCTGCTGCCCATGTCTCCCAGGAAGGGGAAGTGGCTGCAAGAACTGGAAACCAGAGGCCAAAGGAGAAGATGAAGGCGCCCCACCCACCGTGACCCGTGGAGGGGTTTTGACACCATGGCAGCTGGAAGCCGGGAAAGACCTTTAAGCACAACTCAGTGCCAAGATTCCACAGGCACCGCTTCCTGCCCTCTCTGCACATTCCTCCCATTCTTCCAGCACCTTCTCCCACTGCCTCCCCTCCGCCCTCACCCCACTGCTGTTTGCTTCTTTCTTCTAGAAAACAAGTCATGTGACCAGAAGGCTCTCTGGAACTTCTGCTTTCTCTTTCAGAGAAATTCCCAAGTTCTTCCCAGTTTCCTGGGTTTTCTCCTCCTGTGGATTGCCTGGAGCCCCAGCGCCCCCACCACGCAGAACACTAAGGCTCCACAGGCACGGGGAGCAGGGGCAGCGTGAGGCAGGAGAGAGGCCAGGGGCCGCCTCTGCATGGCCAGGAGCGGCTGCGTGAGCTGGGTCTGCTCCTGTGGAAGGAGGTCGGTGGGAGGACGGCGCCGGGGAGCAGCTCCTTTCTGCAGTTCTCACAGTGCCACCCAGCGGCTCAGCCAGCAGGCGCAGGGCAGCACCTCGAGGCCTGGGCTGACCCTGAGAGCAGCAGGGCTTCCCAGAGCCGGTGGCCCATCCTGGGGCTCCCTGCAGGCCTGGCCCAGCACCACTCCCAGCGAATGGGAGTGAGCAGTCAAGTTTTCCAGGTTCCTGAAGGCACTTTCTGAGACCTTTTTGCCCAGAGGCAAAAAGACAAAATTCACTGTCCCATAAAAGGTACCAAAGCACTGGAGACATGCAGTGGCCAGAGCAGGCCCATGCATGACATCAGCTTCTTGTCGTGGTGACCAAACCAAGGGCAGCAGGGTGCTGGGCAGGGCGAGAAGGCCAGCTGCATTTCACTACGTAGTGCATGCACCTTCCCCCCACACCCCCTCCACCTTTTTTTTTTTTTTTTTTTTTTTTTAACTCTGCAGCTCAAAAATCAATTCACCTTAGAAATACTGAAGTGGGGTCTGGGGCTGGGGCTCAGTGGCAGAGCGCTTGCCTAGCCCCAGGGAGGCAGTGGGTTCCATCCCTAGCACCACATAAAAACAAACAAAATAAAGGCATTAAAAAGAAATACAAAAGTGGTTTCATTTCTAAAAAGAGGAACTTAAAAGAAACAAAAGGCATTCTCAGCTGGGAATGAGGAGGAGGTGGTCTGAGAGGAGGGAGGACTGTTCCTCTCAGGGGTGGCCTTGCTCTTCTTGTTGTGCAACTGGGATAGGGCGAGATCAAGGGTTCCAAACCATCCTCCCAGCCATAGGGTGCAGTGGGACCTGGGCCATCACGCCCTCCACCAGATCGCCTCTGCATTCCTCCATCTTTCATTTCTGGCTTTTAGGTAGGATTTCCTTTGAACAGAGGATCCACGGTGCCATCATGGCCATTGTGGAGGGACAGCCCTGCTCATGACTCTCTTAGCCGACTCCCCACCATGTCAGCTAGTCGCCAACCTCACACCAGGTTTCTCCTCCATGATCCCAGACCCGAGCTACTACCAATTTTACAAGACAGACCCCTACCAAGGGAGCCCACTGAGTTTCCCTGCCCAGCATTTGAGAAACGGAGTCCAGTTGGGTCCAGGTCAGTCTGTTCACGTCAACCCAGGGGCTGAGGGGACATGGGGCACCCATCTTCAACTGCAGTGGAGCTGCCCAGAGTAGTTCCCCATCCCACTGCACCCCAATGGGGCACCATGTTCTCCTAAAAAATATGTCCACAATTTTCCTTAGACTGTTCCCAGGGGCCTCTGTTAAAAGCTGTAAAACTCTAGATGAGATCATCTGAAAGTCTTCCCACCTCTAGGAAGTAAGATCAGCACAGCCCAGTGTAACCCACTGTCTCCCCAGGACCACATCCCGTTTTTGAAAGGAAAGGATGATTTCTAAATGGACTGTAACCCTGGGAATTGAAATGCTTTATACCATGGCACACACAGTGGCCCAGCAAACATTGACACTATCATGATCCTTGACATGTTTAAAAGTTGTTTAAAAATCAATTATTTTTTCTTATATGTGATGATTTGAATATGAAGTGCCCCCCAAAAGCTCAGGAGACAATGTAGCAATGAACAGAGATGAAACACTTAGATTGTGATGACTGCGACCTATTCAGTGGATTAAACCACTTGTGGGATCAGTGATTTGAAAAGTGGTAACTGCTGGCAGGGGGGTTGTAGATGGAGGAAGCAGGCCCCTTGGGGTGTGACTTTGGGATTATACTTTGCCCCTGGCACACGTCTCTCTCTCTCTCTTTTGCCCTCTCCTTCCTGGCTACCAAGTCCTGGCTGCAATGTCCTGAGCTGCTCTCCTCCACCACGCCCTTCCCCCATGATGTTCCTCCTCACCTTGGGCCCAGAGCAATGGAGTCAGCTGACCACAGACTGAGACCTCTGAGACCATGAACCAAAATAAACTTTTCCTCCTTTAAATTGTTCTTGTCAGGTGTTTTGGTCACAATGACAAAAAACTGATGACACATTATTGCTATAAATTTTAATTTCAAAAGCATTTCATCGTTCATATCTACCTGGGCTACCCCTATCAGTAACACTTAAGAGTTTTCTTTGAGTTCACTTGTCCTGAAACTTCCCAAGGACACATGTGTCTATAAATGTATGCCAGTCACTATCCATTATTCAGATGCTGAGATTCACCAAACAAATGGACACCCCAAGTCCCTTCACTAAGAGCGTCCAGGGGAGGAATGAAGGCATCTTCATTTCAAGTGTATATTTCCCAGTGTATATTATGTGTTCTCACGTGGAGGGAGACCTGAGCCTCACCCAGATGGATCTTAAGAGAGGGCTCCCTAGTAAGTGCCACACTGTGGGTGACCAACAGAGGACCCCATCAACTCAGTGGGTCATAACAAGCACTTGAACACGTTTTCACACCAGGGTGTCACAAGCAGTCAGGCCAAGCATCATTCTGTAGAAAGTGAGTCAGCTGCAGGCATGAGCAGCAGGTTCAGAGGGGACGTGCCACTCCTGGCAGGCCTTGTCCAGAGCAGTGGCCAGGACTCTCCCCAGCCATGAGCCCTCCCCTTCTCCTCTCTCACAACCCAACAGGGCTCACGTGCTTGCGGACAAGGGCACCCCAGAGCGCCTCACCACGTGCCCCTGCCTGTCGTGGCAGCCAGCTGTTCACACCTTAACTAACCTCTGAGACAGTCAACTTGCAGAGAGAGAAGTTTAGGGCTCACAGCTTTGGGGATTTCAGGCCACCATCGGTAGGCCCGGGCCACCGTCACTTGGGTCTTCGTAGACATTCAAGATCCAAACTAAAGCAGCCAAGGTTTCAGAAACTGCCTGGATACAGGCAGGATTGCAGCACTGACCCAGGCCCTGCTTTGTCTTTTCTGGGTACTACCCCTGCCATCAGCCTGTCCTGCCATGTTGGATTCCCATGCAGACCTGCTTGGCTCCTCCTGGGGCGTTGCTGTTTGGCTTTGCTGGGGAGGAAGGTTCAGGGGGCTCCCAGAAGCAGCAGAATACACAACTGAAATCCCTGGCCACTTTTGATTGCACTGGAGGATGGCAGCTGTCCAGTGGCCATTGCTCATATGGGTGCCAAGGGTCACCACACGTTATTATGCGCAACCCCTGGCAGGACAGTGGGGGCCTCAGTCAGCTCCAGCCATGTCTATGCAGCAGCAGAGAATCCAGCTAAAGAGTGATTTTTTTGTTTGTTTACATGACTGAAAACAACCATTTCACCAAACTTTGTTTTCTTTGCTGACCTGACCAAACCTCAGCATCCTTTCAGTGTGGTCCAGAGTAGGGTGTGGCTCTCAGAGCGGCCAGCAGGGAGCAGCAGGCCCCAGCTCACCTGCAGCTTGTTGAGAAGCAGACCCTCAGGCAGTGTGGACCTGGGGAAGAATCTGCAGCAGATGGGCACACGCACCGAGCACTGAGGGACAAGGCACCAGGTGGCAGCAATGTTGCCATTGGTCTACAGTAAAACTGCAGCAGTCTGTCCTTGCCTGGCAAGTGCCACTTGCCCCACCGTCTAAAGCAGAGCTGGAATGTGATGCCCTGTGCTGAGATATGAGGTGCAGCCCCACTTAAGCCATTGTTCATCCTTTGGGAAACCCCCAGGGGTCCCCTCCCTGAGAGGAGCATCATGTGAGCTCAGAAATAGGCACCAGGGGGCGCTACAACAGGTCCCAGGTCCAGAGCTCTCTGCCAAGTCCAGGCCTGCCCTTCCGGGTGCAGCTGGCTGCCCTGCACATCCATCAACCGCAGAGAGCTGTGAGGGTGCCGGGTGCAAAAATAGCACCTACGCTAAAGCAAGCTGGACAGTCTCATGAAAAAAGTCCCAGCACCTCCAGAGCATAAGAAGCGTGGGAAAGCAGGCTTCATGACGGGGGATCCTCACGTGGCCGTGCGTGGTTTTCTCTGACCTCACCTCCTGACACCCCAAGGGCCTGTCACAAGCAAGAACCAAGCAGAAGGTAGAAAATCATGCAGTGCAGTGAAGAGGGATGACTTTTAACAACTGGCACGCCTGCAGTGATCCTGTGATGCTCTGGGAAGAACAAGACCAGTTCCTGGCACAGTGGGAATGGAAAAAGGCCAGGAGCCGGCAGCCTCTGGGCCTGTCTGGCCACATTCTCAGCCCTGTCCAGACGCCAGCTCCCTGTGAAGGCACGAGGCCCTCCCAGTGTCCTGGGATTCTCGGCATTCCAAAGCCGGCAAATAACAATGACAGTATTTGTGGCATTTCGGAGCAAGCTTGGAAACTTTGAAATGTCAGAATGAATGATGTGAAAGATGTGGGAGACTCCAGAGGCAGAGGCTGAGCCGGGAACGTGGCGAGCAGGGGGCGCCAGAGAGGCGGCTGCTCCCCACGTCCGCGACTCCAGAGCCTTTAATAAAGGGACACTCCGGAGCAGAAAAACATTTTGAGCTGTCACGAGAAGCAGTGGTGTGGCAAAAACATGCAGATGAGTGCGGTCCCTGCGGGGAGAGCCGGGCCCAGGCTACTGACTGTACCGAGGATCTACTGTCTGATCTGCAGAGGGTGTTGCGGGCAGGGGACGCTGTGACCCCAGCCAGCCATCTGGACCCAGGGCCCTGGACACAAGGAAGGGCAGAACTGGTGGCAATGCCCAGAGTCCACACTGGCCTCTTCAGAGGATTAGGACACCCAAACCTCTCCTGCACCTGGAGGTGGGAAACCTGGGCCCAGCCCCACCCTGACCTCAACCTTCTCACCTGTAAGCCGGGCCAGCAATGGTGCTGTTCCCTGGAATGCAAGATTCCATGAGTCTGGGAAAGAAGAATCCTAAGGTCTAACCTGCTGACTGCCCAGGAAGTAAGCTTTGATATTTGCCAGCAGGTTCCGAGTACCAAGGCCCTTTTATACCCATTATCCAGTCCTTGGAACAAAATTAAGAAGGTCCATTTTGTGGATGAGTAAACTGAGACCAAAAGAGGCATGCATTAGTTATGCAAGACTGTGATCTTCAGAAGGAGCCAGAGCTGAGCTGCCTGCAGGAAATGCCACCTCAGAAGGTCAAGGCACTAGGACAAATGATGAGGATGGCCTCACTGAGGACAGCTGCTGCCTGCTCCCTGCTTCTCCCACCAGCCCTGCTCAGCTCTGCTCTTCTCCAAGTTCAGCAGCAGTGGCCTGTGGCTCTGGGGACATTCCCCAGCTCTACTGTCCTAAAGGGGAGGGAAGCAAGTCTCCTGAGGTGTGTGTCAGGTGCCTGTCACCTAGGCTGTGGGTGAGATCGGGCTGGCTGCACCTCCCACCCAACACTCAAGCCTGACCTTTCCCTTGCGCTCCTTTCTCCATTCTTGCCATTCCCAGAGGACTTCGGGGAAAATGAGGCAGTGTGAGGACGCTCCCTTCACATCCCGATTCTTGCCATCAAGTCAGAAAGATCTCAGATATGTCACTCAGAGTAACAGGCATGTGTTTACTGAAGGGGTAGGAAAGGGGACAGGGGACACTCTCAAGGGAGGGAGTGGGTCCTCCCAGAGGGGAGAGGGACAGCGTGCCTCTCTTGCACTCCAGTTTTATTGGGGATCCAGAGAGATTTCCAGAGAGTCCCACCCTTGACTTTTGACTAAATAGCAGGCTAACAACAGACTTTCAAGTCCCCATGGCAACGCAGGTCACTGTGGCCCAGGCTGACGGGTTCTAATTGGATTCTTAACCATACATTCTCACAGATGATCCTTAGCTCCCTGAGTTTGGGGATCTGGTCTATGAAAAGGGTCACAAAGCTCTCTGCCTTCAGGGTAACCTGGGTTCCTCTTATTAACATTCATTCAGGCCTGCGTGTCTCCTGCAGAGAACAGGGGGTTTGCTGAGGAACGTGACAGCGTTTCCACTTAGGCCGGCAGGGCTGCAGCTAAGTTCCTTCTTGGAAAAGAAAGCAAGCGGGGGTCGGTAGAGGGGCCTGTTTTACAGAGTCATTCTCTCAGCCTCAGGTCCCACCATCCCACCTGTCTGTCCCCTACACACGGACCTGCCCCCCCAAGCTCAGTATCCCAGGGACCCAGAGCTGCTGGCCAGCTTCACCACTGGATGAGGACACCAGCCTCATCCCAGTGACGGCCTCCAGACAGGCCACTGCCACCCAGCTGGGAGCTCAGGTGCCCACCTTGCAGACTGCAGAGTGGGGAGGGCAGGAAACAGACCCTAGGGGCCCCTGCCCTGTCGCATGCAGGATGCCAGCATAAACCCAAGGCTTCCCCTGCTGCCTTTTGGCCAATGCTGCCAGAGTGAGTGACAGCAGAGGACACTCCCTGCCCTTCCCAGCCTACAGCCCTCCGCTGCTGCCCCACAGGGGTGCCCTGCAGCTCACGAGCACAGGGGCCTGTTTTCACAGAACCGCTGCCACACTCTGGCCAGGGCAGGGCACTTGCTCCCAAGGCCTGACCAGAGTGAATCATCCTGTGCCCGAGAGGTGGGATCCACAGCGCCCATAGCTCATCTGCTCTCCTGAGGGCTGCCACCCCAAATGTTGCTAAAAGCTCCATCCTTGTCCCCAATGCCAATCCAATAATGGGGACATGGTTTTAGAAAAAGGAAAAAGAAGTTTTATTGCTTTGCTAGCAAAAGAGAAGCCCAGGGGACGCCCGTCCCAGAGACTGCGATTCTCCCGTCAGGGGGGACAGGAGTTTGAAGGAGTCTTCAAAGGCCACATTCCAGGTGCACCCTGACAGGGGTCCCAGGGCGCCCTGACAGCATGTGCACATCCTCTTGTTAATTTGGGAGACACTCATTTCCTAGATCCTCGGCAGGCATCTCCCTTCTGTGGAGCAGATAGCTCAGGTGACTTGCTCCCCCCGCCAGGTTAGGGAGGGGAGAGGGAGAAGAGGAAAAGGAAAACGTGTCCCTTTTAAAAATGAGCCTCAGAGCTTTGTTCAAAGGTGAAGGGGAGCGCCGTGACACAGAACCCACGGCGCCCAGTGAGCGTGTGTCACCCACCCTCTGGTGACCCAGCTGGCCCCTTCGCTCCTGCCCCCTTGTCAGGCGAGCCCTGGCCCAATGCTCACTGAATGAGCATGAAGCGCAACACGTACGGAGGCGGCCCGCGGCAGCACCAGCCCGTGACACTAGGTGGCATCCAAGCACACCGAAGGCGCCCTGGACAGGCAGCCCGGACTGCGGTAGGAGGGCCTGAGTGGTCCCAGGAAGGTGTCACATGATCCCTACAGTCCCCTGACTGAAGGCCTGTGATCCCGCACAGATGAGCTGGTGTCGCAGGAGAGCGGTTTCGGTCAGGTTCCCCAGAGCAAGGGCACCAACAGGGCGAGCGCTCAGGGGAAGTCTGCCCTGAGTTCATCCTGAGACTGACCCTGGCTCATGCGGAGGCTGGAAGTCCACTCTGCAGCGTGAGCGGCAGGCGGAGCAGATGCTGTCCAAGTCCCTCTGATGGAAAAGTCCTCTTGCTTGGAGAGGCCAGTCTTCTTTCCATTCTAGTCAGGCCTTCAGCTGATGAGACCCACACCATCAGGAAGGGCTGTCCGCTTTCCTCAGAGTCACCAATACGTCAATCTCATCCAAAACACCCCCTGGTGACACTTAAAATTGGCTATCACTCACTGTGATCTGTCAGTGCAGAGCACCAGTCCTGAGCAGGCCGTCACCCTGTCCCACCTGCTCCCAACAGCCCTGTGCACGATAGTGGAGTGCCGGGCCAGAGCTGGTTCCTCCAGAGAACCCCAGAGGCTCACCCATCACTGATCACTGTTTGTCCCACATGCAACCCCCACCTCCAGGTCAAGGACATGCAGGGAGCAAGGGCCACACGGTGGATCTCAGAACTTCTGAGGCACCACCCTGACTTGGAGGCTATGTCCTCTATGTGCAGAATCTCAGTCAATGTTTGAAAATAGCTGATGATACCTGAAGGTCTGCAGACTGATCATAAGCAACTTCATGGGAGATGGGCAGGTGGGGAGACGAGGGAAGACAGTGGACTCTTAGCAGAACACAGCTGAGATCACAGACAGGAAGCAGCCACTAGCAAATTCGCTGACTGGAATCCTGCCTACATCCTCTTGGTCAACTGGAAGCATCTGTGGGTTTAAAGGCATGCTCCTGAGTTCAGTGGGACTGTGTCACTTCTTCCTCAGGAACAGCTCCGGTGTGGGCCACACTTGGTAGGTCCATCAGTGACCATCAAGGGCCAGACTTGCCCATTGCTCTCTCTTGTCACAAAACTACAAACAGCACCACCGTCAGCAAAATCACTCATCATTCTTCCATTTGGTGCTGTGTAAGGAACTACTCTGGGGGAGGGGCCTTTCATTTGTGTATATACATTGTCAGGACAATGACAACCTTTTGTTTAAAGCAAAATGAGGCCATTTGTAATAGACTTACAAAAAACTATTGGAATAAACAACTTTCGCTTGCTGAGGTGCTGTCTCCATGTGTTTTCTGTGGCTGTACCTGATTACCACAGATGGGGTGATTTGTAAAGACCTGTTTATTCTGCTTGAGGTTCTGGAAGTCCAAGAGCATGGGCCTGGGTCTGCTCAGCACCTGGGGAGAGCCTGGTGCTGCAACCCAGCCGGGGCCTAGGCCGGCCAGCCAGCTCAGCTCTCCTCCTCAAAAAGTCATGAATGCAAGCTGGACGTGGTGGCACACACTTGTAATCCCAGCAGCTCAGGAGGCGGAGATAGGAGGACTGAGAATTCAAAGCCAACCTCAGCAATTCAGGGAGATAAGCAACTCAACAAGACCCTGTCTCTAAAATATGAAAAGGGCTAGAGATGTTGCTCAATGATAAGGAGCCCAGGTTCAATCTGGCTACCAAAAAAAAGCCACAAATACCATCTTGGAGGGTCCACTTTCATGACCTCTTCTTGTCCCACTACTTCCTGAAGTCCCCACCTCGGAACACCATTAGGGTGAATTTGGGGATTAGATTTTCTTTCCTTTTTAAAAATTTTTTTTAAGTTGTCAATAGACCTTTATTTATTTTTTTGTTTATACGCAGCACTGAGAATTGAACTCAGTGCATCACGCATGCTAGGCAAGCGCTCTACCACTGAGCTACAGCCCCAGCCCAGGGTTTTCGACACGTGAACTTTTGTGGGGCACATCTGAATCATAGCAGATACCCTCCAGTTTGCAATCTAGTTTTGAAAATAAGCCTTCTAAATACCTGACATAAACAGTGACCTCGTAGGCTATCTTGGAAGAAAAACATTGCAGCCTATCCCCTGTCCACTTAAGAAAGAACAGAGGGACAGAGTGACTAAAAGTTTGTTCCTCAAAGTGGACTCACTTTGCCAGGTTGGACAGCCTGGCTCATCCTGTGGGGTCAGGTCCTGTGCTCCAACGGGACTGCAGTACTCAAGGTGGAATCTGAGCAATGGCCTGGACTTGGGCAGGACAGACCCCTTCAGTGAGGCCTGGGCAGAGTGGACCAGGCACCTGCAGGGTCAGGCTGACTGCAGGTGTTGGGGAGGGGGGAGGAGGGAAAGAAGGGGAACGAGAAGGAATCCCTGAGACACGAAATGGCTTGGGTGGGTGGAGGCCCCTGGGTGCAACGGGGTCTGGGTGGTTCTCCCAATCTGATCAGGAGAAGGGTTCAAAGTTGCGAAGGGCCCTGGGAGCCAGGGATTTCACTCTTTCCTTGGTTTTCTGACAATCTAGGGTCTTAAAGCAAGTGAGATGCTCCGAGTTACTTGACCTTTTCTCGGCCTCAGTGTCCTCAAAAGTACAAGAGAGACAAATAATGCCTGTTGTCAAAGTTGGTGAGGTTTAAAGGAGACACCGTGCCCACGCAGGGCAGACTCCACAAATGGTGGCTTTTCCTACATTCCTTCCAGAAAGGCATGGCAAGAATTAAAAGTGTACCCGTTTCTTAACATGATTCTAAGCCTTTGGTCTAGGGTCCAAGGAAATCAGGCTACCTTCTCTTTACTTAAAAAGCAGATTTCTGGGCCCACCTCACCTTTCAGCCCCAGAAGCTGGTAGGGTCAGGAAACCTGGGCTCTCCCCAGCCCTCCCCAGCGAAGTCTGTCTCCCACTCACACGTCAAAATACAAAACCCAGACTCCAAAAATAACCGAGAGGCTGAACAGACTTCACAGGAAAGTTCACAAATCCTTGTCTTTCCACAAGTAAATTATTCTCCTGGTTGGCTTTTCCAGAAAATTCCTGGCCGCTAAAAGTTGTAAATAAGACAAATCTAAAAAAGAAAATATCCCAAGTGGAGTGGGGCCAAGGCTGCCCTTCTTGTCCCTGCTTTGGGGAATGATGGTTGTCGCCACTGTGCACAGGTGAGTGGGAAGGGGTTGCCACTCAGATGCCCAGGCACCAGGGGCCACTTACCAGTGGGTTCCCTGCAGGGAAAGTGAGCAGCTTCCTGGCAGTCCCTCCAAAGTCTGCAGCTGCCAGCTGCTGTTTGGCTCCCAAAGAAGTGCCACAAGGCAATGAGCCCCGGAAAGACAGAGGGAATGCCCCCACCCCAGACACATGCACTTCCTCCAGTTGTCAAGGCAGGAAAGAGAACCCAGTGTGAAACCTGCTCTGTGGCCTGGGGATCCTCGGCAAACCCTCTGGCACGAAGGATGCTGCGAAATGGGCTTTTGTGAGAGCCTGGCTCCCCCCTGGGTAAGGGGAGTTTCAGTCCCTGGGGAATGTGGGTGTGACCAGCTGATCCAGTTCATTCTATTTCCACAGGGAGTCCAGGAGGGTGATGCCTCTGGGAGAAAGGACAGAACTCCAGGTCTGGCCCTTTTCCATCTGTCCCTCCAGGACTGCACCAGGCAGTGCTTGCCTGGCACTGCAAGCCCAGGTGCTCTGCGAGTTTCCATCCAACTGCCAAGGAAGGTGAGAAGGATGTATGGCAGCTCCAGATAGGGATGGCACAAGGACTCAGTTCAGTGGCATGAGAACAAAGGGCAGAGTCTTCCAGAATGGGGGGAAGTGAGCAGTGAGAGATGCTGGAGGTGGAGAGAGAAAAAAGGAAACTGCCTGCACCACACCTGACAAGCAGGCAGTTCTCAGCGTCTGTCCTTCCTATCATTTAGCCTGAGGAGTTAATGCTCTGTGAACAAGCCCTGCCCTTTTGCGTGAGCTGCCAGGGTGCTCAGAGCTAAATTCTGGGTTTAATTAGAGCAGGTTTCCTTACCAAAATTTTCTTCTCCCTGTGTTACAACTCTTTGCTGGAGGCATTGTTGAAGATGGAGCATGTGTGATTTTCTGACTATTCTTCACCTATTCCGCTTTTTTGATAACTGGTCTACCTTTCCCCACTCCTAGCCCGTGTGCCTGGGTGAGAGGCCTCCATGTAAGGCAAAGCATGAGCCAGTTAAACCATCTCTTACCACAGTGGTTGGCTTCTAAGTAGGAACAAGAGCCAGTCGAAGTCAGTAGGATGCCAGGAAGGGTTTATAGGAATCACAGCGATAGAAATGGTTTCCACTAGACAGTGTTGGAAGGACACAAGTCTGAAGCCACCACCACCGTATTGTGACCATGTGGTCTTCAGGATGGAGAGAGAAAGAAACAAGGTCCAAGTTCATTGCTTGAAGCCCCAGGTCCAGCTGCACCCAAAGTCCACCCAGCTCTCAGCAACCAAGTTCCCTCTTGCTTCCGCATGGTATCTTTTAGTCACGGCAGAATGTGTCCCAACTGATACAGCAGGTGTGGACAAAAGCTATGCTTTGTTTTTTCTCACTATGAGAATAGTGTTTGGTTATGGCAGAATATCTGAAAATTGAGGAAAAAAATTCACCCACAATCCACAACCTAGAGATAGTGGTTATCCACTGTTCCCAAAATCTAATTTGGAGACAGGAAACCATGCTATCAGCGAGCACTTTATAGCCAGCCCATCAGGTGATCTGCTGAGTGTCCCCACAGTCCCCTGCTGGTAGTGACTGACCTCTGGCTTCTGCTAGCTGGGAAGAAGAGTCCCAGCAGGGTTTTGACTTTGCTTAAATCCATGCTACTGAGCACCAGAGGCCTGGTGTGGGGCACGGGGACACAGGAGGCCTTTCACCAGGACAGCAGAGCAGGCTAGGAGAGCTGCTGTCTCTGAAGCTGGCTGACATTTCGGGTGTGCCCTTTGCCCCTTGTCATCCTCAGGCCCCAGAAGCCACATGGAGCCAGAACCTTTCTCCCCATGTGCTGGCAGTGCTTTCCTGCCCAGGGGCTGCAGAAGTGAGTTCTGCTTGCGGGAGCTGCAGGACCAGAGCTGCTGGTCACCAGGCCAGTCTCCTGGCCAGTGGTGGAGCAGAGTGCTTTGTCAGTGGCACTGTGAAGAGTCTGCTGCAAATGGCTGTCCACCAGAATCACAGCACACCCTCTGATGCTCCTTAATTACCAACATTTGCAAACATGAGAATACTGTAACTAATACCTGCCTCCATGTCACCCAGTTCCACACAGAATATGCTGCTAGTTTTACCTCATGCATCCCTTCTTGTGCTAAAGAATTTTAAGTTGCACACATCATGACATCTTACCCTTGATCATTAAATTTCATATACATAACCAACTATAAATGAAATGGTTATTTTAATATGTGATCAAAATTATATATTGAAATAGCTAACACATTTAATAGAATTTTCAACATCTAATACCCAGTTAATATTAAAATCTCCCCAACACATTGCAAAAGTATCTCTTAAACCCACCTTGGGGAAGGCAACAGCTGTGGGCACGGACACCGAGGGGACAACTCTCCTTATGAGACACTGCCACTCACCTGGAAGCCAAGCAGCTGAGGCTCCAATGCTGTGGGCTCCGCCCATGCCCCAAGTGCCTCTGTTCTTGCAGGGAGTTAAGGAGGAGCTGCTGCATTTTATTCTTGTCCTTTAACAGTGAAGACCCCATCAGCTGCTTGGCTCCCTGAGGATGAACTTGGGCCTCTCTTGGTCAAGGCAACAGTTCATCCTCCCGCCAACGCTGAATTACACCCCTCATTCAGCGTGTTCCCGTGCACGATTTTAACTCAAGGAGACCTGAAACAAAAATTCTTGGTAACATTTCCGGGTGAGCCTTGTTTTCCCTAAACAGTGGTTGCCTCCTTCTCTGGTTGTCACTTTCCCTAATCCTCGCAGGACTCGGTTCCACCAGGAACGGGGCCAACACAGTGCAGCACCACCAGAGGGCACTCACCACCAAAAAGTGGATGGGATGTTGGACCAACAAAGTGTATTTTTTTTAATATTGACATACTTTGCTGATTGTTGTTTCTTAAACAAACAAAAACTGGTCCCAGTCCAATAACCCAGCTGCCCAGAGCCCTCTGTGACAGGGACTAGGTTCCACACAGCCTGGTCACACTCATCTTCAGGAAGGCCAGTGCGCCCAGCAGCAGGTCTCAGACAGGACTCTGTGGAGGTGCAGTCTGCCAGATTCTAACAGCCTCATCAGCTCTCACTGAGGTGCTTCTGCTTGTCTCCTGCCAAAAACCATGCTGGGGACGCCACAGAGAACAAAAATAGTAACCTGGCCCCGGGATTACTTAGAGCCACCTGACAGGCTTTACAACACATACACTGCCTGCCCACCCTCAAGCCCAGCAGCCAAGCTGCTGCTGCCCAGGAGAACCTGACTGCCCTTATGAACTCCTTCTCAAAGGGACAGGAGTGTGCCTGATCTTCACGTCATGCAGCCTCTCAGCCTCAAGATCATATGCAGGTAGTCGGCCTGGAGATGCTTCTCTGGACACCTTGCCAAAAAGGGCCCCAAGTCTTTGATCACCTCCTCCTGCTTCCCATGACTAGACCTGCACCCTCACTGCAGCCATCCTGAGACTGGAGGGGAGGCAAATGGCACCTGCAGATGAGTGCTTTGCCCAGTGCTGCCAAGAAAGCAGACGCTGGGGCTGGACCAGTCACTGAATTCCAGTTTGAGGCAGGTTGGTCGGCCGCTCAGCGAGGTTGGAGGGGGTTATTTTGTTGAATAAACTTGTTTCCAGAAAACTTCATATTTATAGGATGCATGTCGATTATATCACACAGAGGACGATGTTTATCATCTTTCTGTCCTTAAAGCATCGTGGAGAGGTGTGCCCTAGATGAGCTTGACCCATTTTAGCTGCCAATTTGATGACTTGAATCTCCACCTTCCACCTCCTCCTTCCATGCCTCAGTGTCCTTTCTTAATGTCCCACCATCCCTCCTCATGCCTTTGAAAACTCAGTGACAAACCATATAGAGCTGTAAAAACATTACACAAATGGTAGCATATATTTCCTAAGTTACAGCACTCTCTTACAGGGATCATGGTTGTCAGCACAAAAAGAAATCCGAGTTTTGAGGGCCTTCCTAGCAGACAGCTTCCTCAGAGCCTTAGGCAGATCTTTCTGCATGAAAGGTCTGGCTTGTCCGAGCTTGTGGAATGAGGAACAGTACTGCAAGCCCAAAGCCACTACGGACAGGGTGACACAAGAGGCACAGTCTTTGAAGGTGTTTGTGTGCATTTCCAATGCAGTAATCCAGAGCCTCTCCTAGAAGGTGTGATGAATGTGAGGACAGGAAGGTAGAAGGTGTGTTGCTGTCTAGGCGGCCTGAGAAATACAGTGCATCAATAAGCTGAGAGGCTGACAGTTGCTGTGCAGAGGACTTCCTGCTTCCAATCCCCACTCCAACTCCCCAGGCACCCAACAGTTAATTAACCCCCTCATCCAGGGGCTTCACAAGGCTCTTTCCTTTTAGATGGACAACAGATGGAATTCATATTAGTTTTCTTAAGCAAGTGCACCAATATCTATATGGCCTTTTGCAGAAGTTACATATGACAAAAAGAAAGTAAATTCTGCAAAACTTTAAGTATGGTAGGGATGGGGGCAAAGTTCAGTGGTAGAGCATTTGCCTAGTACGTAGGCGGCCCTGGACTAGATCCCACTGTTAAAAAGGGGAGAGAGGAAGTAGGTCTGTGATCATTTTATTTGCTGAAGAATCGAGAGAAATATGCTAAGTGGCCCAAGTGAAGTGGACTGAGTCATCCCTCTGAAAGGAAGTTGTCAGCATCTCCACATCCTACACATGCATGGGGGCCTGAGGGAGGCCTTGGATGAATACAGACCTCCCTTCAAAACCAAGGAAACTGTGACCCCAAAGCCATTCAGTAATTTCACATTAGCATAATTGGAAACTTCTTCTGAATGTGGCTTACACTGTATTTGACTACAGTAAAGGTGGTAGAAACCCTGTGGCTGACTTCTTCACCAGTCCTGAAACTCTCACTGAAAGAACAGAGCTGGGTGCAGTGGTGCATGCCTATAATCCCACTGGCTTGGGAGACTGAAGCAGGAGGATCTTGAATTCAAAGTCAGCCTCAGCAATTTAGCAAGGCCCTAAGCAACTCAGCAAGACCTTATCTATAAATAAAACACATATTTAAAAACAAAGTACTGGGGATGCGGCTCAGTGGTTAAACCCCCCTGGGTTCAATCCTGGTAAAAAAAAAAAAAAAAAAAAAAAAATCAGTATGTGGCCTAGCCTAGAAAGTCATCTCTGATTTTTTCATGTCTTAGAATATTTTAATTCAGGTTAAATTAGTAAGACTGCACACCCTGAGTTCACTCAAGACATATTTACATCTGGGTGTCAGCACATTGGAGCAAATACTAAGGATCCAAAGAAAAGTTAAGATCTGGCTCTTAAAAAACTCAAGGTCTGATAAGGAAGAAATCAACTATGCAAATGACTGCATTTTACTTGTGAGGAACTAAAGCTCAGGCAATATTTCTAAGTAATCAAGTACCCAAGTAATTAATCACCAAGGTCAGAAAGCCACAGTCAGCATTTCAAACACAGGAGCTACAGAGACCACAGTCCATCCTGTACTATACTGCTGGGCAGTGTTTAAATGGAACTTACCCGACGTGCAACAAAAAACCGGAAGTGACAGCCTGGTGAGTGAGTCTTCTGTCAGCCAGCATCTAATTCAGGCAGGGATCCTTTGGCTAGAATCTCTCTCAATGTACAAATGAATTTAAGACCCAGCAGGTTAGGCTAAGTCTCCACAGTCTGTAGGAGGTGCCTCTCTGGCCTGCTGTCCCCAGCTCACTTAGCTCAAGGGAAGCCACCAATAGCAAAGAGCCCCATGCTCAGGACCAGGGAGAACAGAGCAGATTGGTCCACGGAAGAGGAGCTTTCTGTGATGAACTGCACATAACTCTCCCCTGCATCTGGCATGTTTTCATGGAAATGATGGTCTAGACTAAGTTATGCTTTTTTAAAAAAATATTTAGTTATAGACTGACATCTGTATTTTTATTTGGTGCTGAGGATTGAACCCAGCGCCTCATACACATTAGGCAAGCGCTCTACCGCTGAGCCATAACCCCAGCTCCACAACCACCCTATAAATGCTTCAATGGCTGCCAAGTGTTTTTAGTTCTTGACATCCTACCAAGTTAGGAGAGGTTGACAATCAAATATGAAGGCAAACAGGTACGTTCCCTTCTACTCACAAAGCTTACTTTTTTCCTTCCACTAGCCTTGCATCATTCCACATAATCTTTTACATGTTATTGTGAAAATTTCCCTGTCTATTTCTGCCCATGTGGATTTCCACTCATTATTTAGAGCATTTACCTATGCTTTATGCTGGGGAATCCGATAATCAGTAAGATCCATGATTGTTCTCAAGAATGGTCTAGTAGGGAATATGGAAAGCCCCGAGACTAGTCAACCTTGGTAAACACCATGGTAATGAATTTCCCAGGGCTCTTCCCAGTAAGGGGCACCTAACCCCACATGTGGGAAGGTGGTGTGAAAACTCTCAGCTAGATGGTACCAAGAGGGAGGGCATGGACTGTTTATCCTAGGCAGGAGACCAGTGGCTGGCTCATGGCACAGGATGCACTATGGGTAAAGCCCCAGGCAAAAGATCAGGTGACAGCTGGGCAGGAGGCACACTGAGGGAAGTTACTTCAGCAGAACCAGACCTGCTGTGGGGAGGGGAGGGCACTGGAGGAATAAGGCTGGAGAGTGACATAAGAGGGCCTTGGGTGCCTGGCAGGGGCAGGGAAGACACCAGTACTCTGCAGGTCAGAGTGGACTGCAGGGGAAGAGCCAGCAGCAACACTGGATACACAGCCCCAGAGTGGCAGGGAGGTCAGGAAGTGCAAGGGGTTAGATAGCAGTAACAGGAGAGGAGGGCCGGGTCATTGCTGGGGCAGGGACTACTGGAAGAGGGAAAGGGAAAGGCCAAGTGAAAGCGATTCTGCACCTTAATCTTGGAGCTACAGCTACAGGAAGGAATCCCTCAAGAATGGAGAGGCTAGGAATAGTCTGGGTCAATCAGGACATTTTCAAGGAGCAACTGGCTCTGGCTCAAATTCATTCCAGCCCTCCCACATCCATCTGCTCTCCAACCCAGCCTTTCCAACACCTCTGGTCCTGCTTCCCAGGTTTGTGGCAGGAGCCTTGAAAGTCACAGCATATCCTCCCGAGGTAGCAACCATACTTCAGCTTGGGAGCAGGCAAAGCTGTATGTCACAAACAGTAACATTATAAAACGAACAAACAAACAAACAAAAAAACAATTTCAGAGGTCCGTGAAGGCTGGGGGTGTAGCTCAGAGGTAGAATGCATGCCTCGCATGGGCCAGGCTCCGGGTTCCATCCCTAGCAACACAAAAATAACTTTTAAAGGTATGAGAGGTCAATGTTTTGTGCTTTCAACTCTGTAGGTTCTGTGTCCCCAGTAAATAAGCAGCCATTCCACGTGCAACTCAAACTATCCAGAGGCCACTTTTTATTTGTTCATCTTTCACGAACAATGCTTACATTCTTTTAGCATAAAAGTCCCCCAACTCCTTTAGTCCTTGCTGTCAAGCAGGTCACCAGGTACAGTTCAACCCCCTGGACAGGCTTCTCCAGCTAACCACCTTACTGGGTGGTGAAAAGCCTCAGGGTTAACACACCACAGGGATCAGTGTCACTCATGCCACAGCTGCTCCAGCTTCTTTAACAAAAGCAGTGAGCAGAGCTGGAGGAAGCTGCCCTGGTTCAGAGATGCTGGTTCTAACTGGAATCTACTCTTTTCCAGGAGCTAACAAGGGTCATTACTTCTTAAACCCATCTAGGCTGGTTTCTGCACCTCCCAGTGGAAAATGTGGGGACTTCTGCTCACGAGGCTCTTTAGGAATGAGATCCTGGCACAGGCCAGTGAGTCCCTGTCAGGACAGGGTTGTCCTCATCACACTGCTCCACCCCTGGGGACCAGTATGTTACTGCAGGTAAACTGTCCTGTTTCAGGACTTCAAAGGTTCCCACCCTACCAAAAACGAACAGGAGGGGCTGCTCAGTTTGGTCTACTTCCTCAAGCAAAGGCAAAGGCCACAGGGGTTCCCTTGCTGTTCAGCGTGCTAGCCCTAGGTGCCCACTACTCTTTCCTGAGAAGCTGCAGTATGACCACAGCCTGTGGCCTCCACTTTTCTTCCTCATTTCCACTCCCTCCAAACCATTTTTTTTGTTGGGGCTAAAGTATGTTGCCCAGACTGGTCTTCAACTCAGGCTCACAATTCTCCTGCCTCGGCTGTCCAAGCTGGGACAACTGCACGATATCAAGCCTGCACCCCGTCAGTATTCATGGGGATGAAGGGTGAGCACCCCATAATGCCTGTGGGCTGTTTTCACAACAGTGTGGCTTTTACAAGGGCAAGTGTATTTAATATATACTAGAAATCCCTTCCCATAAAGGTTTCATGGAAAAGTAAAACTAGAATGTTCACATGGTATAATTTTGCAAAAATTTTTTTTCTTTTGGCAGTGCTGGGGATTGAACCCAGGGCCTTGTGCTTATAAGGCAATCACTCTACCACTGAGCTATATCCCCAGCCCAATTTTGCATGATTTAAGAAGTCCGATGCCAATAGTCTTTATGCTTCAGGTCAGTGTTCTCAAGTACCACATCCCACTACTAGTTGGCCAGTTTCAAGAGGGCTTAAGTATTGAGTCTGTCTGACATCAACCCAGTCAGTATTCTCTAACAGGGATTTCTTGTTTTTTGTTGTTGTTTGTGTGTGTGTGTGTGTGTGTGTGTGTGTGTGTGTGTCTGTGTGGTGCTGGGGATTGAACCTAGGGCCTTGTGCATGCAAGGCAAGCACTCTACTAGCTGAGCTATATCCCTAGCCCCCTAATGCATTTCTTGCTCACCTTTTTCACACTGCCACTGAGCTCCCCCATCTGTGTCACTTTCATAGTGATCCCAGACCAGACAGCATCACCATCCTGAGAACTTGCTAGAAACACTAATCCCTGCAAACTAGCCCAATCTATCTGGCGATCTTAAATAAACTTTCCAAGTGTTCTAACACATCCCAAGATTGGACACCACCCCCCCCCCAACTCCTAGCAGAACCCCTCCCTCACTGAGTGACATTAAGGCAGAGCTTCTTAACCTGGAATGAGCCCCACCCCAAAGTCGCAGCAATGTGCTTTTTCTCCTGGGGGAGAAGGTGCTCAGCTCCTGAGATCCTCAAAGGAACGTCCTAAAAATAGGTGTGGTTTCTGCTTTAGAGCCAAACAAATTCTGCAGAGCTCACTTCTGCAAATATACACCAAGTCAAACTTTTCTCCAAGCCCTTTAATATGTAACAGCTGAGGCACAAGCAGTAACAAAATTTCATTTTCTATGTTACAAGAAAATAGGATCTGGTACATTATCTGCATGATACTCCAATTTCCCCATTACCTCTCCTGCACTTCATTAACACTCTGGTTCATAGATCAATACAAAAAGATCATAAAAATGGAAGATGATAAAAATAACAAACTGAGAGGTGATAGGAATCAAGCATTTCCTGGTCACCAGCCATGCACTGCCACAATCTTTGTACACAGTTTCCATCACACACAAACACAGCTCTAGGTACATGTTCCCAGGATAGCACTGCTACCCCCAGGCTGGCCTGGATTTTAAACATCCCTTCATTTTAAGTACAAGCTGAACCAAACAATACATCTTTTTACCCAAAGCAGCGTGCCACGTGCCCTTATACCTAGGTTGTGTTTCCAAAGCTTCCATACAAGCTCGTGGGCATTCAAGCTGTTACATATGCTTCTGACGTGTGGCATTTCTTCATTCTCGCCTTCGAGCATCATTTGGCCAGCACCAGGACTTTGGTTCTATCACTAAGTATACAGCAATCATGACTCTAGGGGAAAGACAGCTGATTTTTTATTTTTAAACACTGCAAGCTTTCAAAGGTGGCACTTAATCTCAAAGATCCAAGCCTTATTACTGAAATAAGAAAATGGCCTTAGCTCTTCCTTTTCCAGTAGGGAAATCTGTTATCTCTAGAAAGCTGTGATACAGAGCTTATACTGCACCATTCTTGAGGTGGTCAGCCTAAGCTGCCCCACACCATTCCAGCCAGCCCTCATTTCTCTGGGCTCCTTCTTTGTCTGCCAAGTTGTTTGCCCCTCCCATTCCCCAACTGTTTTCCCTTTGGCCCTCCACCCATGCCTGGGCTTGAGACAGGATTGTTTCTTGGCTGTGTGTCCCTGGCCAGTTGCCACCTTGTTGCTTTGGATCTGGGATCCCATCAGCAAAAAACTCACAAACCAGTATGGAAGTACAGGCCACAACCACGCCAAAGCACACCTCACCAGGAAGCACTGTTCAAGGGCTCCCAGTCACAGACCCAGAAGGTACCTCAGAGAGAAGCAGCAAAAGTACACCTCTGGGCCTGACATTCCAGTATTACAGTAAGAACACCAGATGTGAGGGCGACTGCCTAAGGCTATGCAGCTAACCAGAGGCAGAAAGTAGAGCCATATTCACTATACCACAACCACAACAAACCCAAGATGAAAGGTTAAGAAAAGCCTCTAAGTAAAATGAAGTCTGGTACACAGTAGTCTTTGGGACCTCTCCACAGACTTGTCAGAACATAGGCAACGCGCTAAGAGAAATGCTGCTGAGAGCAACAGAGTACCAAGTACCAAGGACCTTTATTCTCAGTTCTGAAATGGAGTCTGTGACTCAGATAAAATGCCACTATTTGAAAATGAGGTCCCACCAGCCCCAGTCTTTCCAAGTCATTAGTCACAAGATCACAACCTCACTCACTGCACAAGATAATCAAGCTGAAGAATTAAGGAGGTACACTGAAGATAAAAGCAAACAAAGAACATTTTTACAAGCAGACCTTCCCAGTTACTTAAGTTTCAGATTAATTTACAGAGTAGTGACAGAATTATTTTGTCTCAGTGAAAACAAAGACAGTCATAACCATTTAAAAGATAAATTCAGAAATACTAATTCAGGCAAGCATGCAAAATTCAGAATATTGAAACAAATGCAAGGTCTGGCTGCACAAATACACTCAGGTGAAGGTGGACTTGAAGATAGCGATCGGAACAGATGAATCCAAAAGCTGAAAGGGACACTTCAGGGATTAGCAGACCAATCCCCTCCCACTGAGGAAAAGAGCAGCCACTAACGGGAGAAGCTCACCAGGCGACATTAGGGTGCGCACAGATCTAACTCCTGGTGCCATTTGCAACCACATATACTTAAAAAATAAGGAGATAAATACCCAAAAACACATAAGCCCACTAATTAAACAGAAGATTTGAGGACTGACACACAGGGAGGGGACAAAGTTAACATAGCACAGCAGCATACCTCACAATTCAGAAATGAAATGATCTCTCAAAGATTTTAATGCTCTGTTTTCACAAACAGTAAAGTTTCTATCCATTTTTCTGATTTAGAGTAAATGTACTAGCTTAAAAAATGTGCACTCTTCACACTTTTTTGCCTATCTTTTAAAACTGAGAACTGGGTGTTTTTAGTCCAAGAAACCTTATGTCGTGCATACACTAATTGTATGTCTTAGGAATAAATGAAATCTGTGATATTCTGGTAACTCATAGTGTATTTATAAAATGAAAAGCTCTATCAAAATACACTTTTCACTGGGAAAAATAAATAAAACAAACGAATGGATCTACACAAAGCAAACATTAACTTTGGTAGACTTCAGTGTAGGACAGTCTATAACAAACACATTTGCCCTTGTTCTCCCAGAGCTGCTCAACTTCCAAGTTAAGAATTTTTAAATTTTTTAACTGAGATTTTATTATGTTGACATTTGTTTCTCATTCCACATCATCTTCGGCCAAGCTCTGAGCACTTACAATTCTCTGGAAGAAAAATAAAAAAGAATTCAATTTAATCAGGATCCTAAAGTTCAACATAAAATGCTTTGTATTCTAATAAAAAATGTTGCTGAATTTCACCCATTCTGATATTTATTTCAACATTTAACACTTTATGCATTGCATTCAACTAAGAAAATTACATTCTGCTGCCAGTCCCACACTGTGCTACGTTTGTCAATCATGTAACATAAATAAAAAGGAATTTTAAGAGCTTTCACTCCCACACAACCTAAGAATAGTGATTAGTGCCTTCACCAATCATCCTCTGCTCAAAACACTTCCCTTTATGGCTCGCAGCCACTACAGGAAGGAACACAGCATTCTGCAAACATTTCTACATAACATTAAGACAGCTCAACTGAGTAAAGGAGGACTTTTTTCCAGAGGGGAATTTAGGATACATCCTGAACTGATATTTCAAAAGATACCACCCTCAGGTCAAAAGACTGTTATGCTGCTGCTATGGTTTGGATAGGTTCATGTGTTGGAAACTTGTTTCCTGGTGTGGTACTACTGAGGTCGCCGTTAGTTTCCACAGGACCCAGTTAGTTTCTATTACAGGAGCTAATCTGGCACCTCCCTGCTTTCTTGCTTCTTCACATGGCTGGTTCCCTTCCTACTTCTCTATCTTGTGAGAAAGGCACGGGGCCCTGGTCAATACTGGAACTGTGCCATTTGGACTTTCCAGCAAATGAAACTGTCAACCAAATAAACTTCTTTACACATAATCCAGCACTGCACATTTTATTATAGCAACACAAGGCAGACTAAGACGGCTGCCTGCCCCTCAAATAGTATGTAACAACAAACAGAATTCTGATACGGATATAGTGGAACTGCATTAGTTTAAATTTAAAAGATTTATATCAAATTTTGGCTTTCCGATTCTTTCCCTCAAATCTTTGAGACTTAGCTTTCAAATCCTTTTCCAATCTAGTTAAGTACAAACCTGTCTGAAAGGGCTGGAGACATGGCTCAGTGGCAGTATGCTTTTCTTTACGTGCACAAGGCCTTGGGTTTGATCCTCAGGACCAAACAAACAACAAAAGAACTGTTTGGTTAATAACTCTAAAAAATTCTGTGAAAACTTCCCATCATCACTAATTTTTAATCACACTGACTTCAGAAATCAATATCCGGAACAGACATGCTATTCTAAAAAGATGATCTGGGCTCAAAAAGAACTCAAAGTGAACAGAATCTGTTTAAGTTATGCATTAATCTTTTAAATAAATGGCAATTTGGACTTCTGAATAGGAATTGAGGGATGTAGTCAAATAGTTCCAAACTGAAAGCCCATCTCAGAAACAGAGGTAATGAGCATTTTGATAAGAAAGGTCAGGAGTCCATACTCCTTTACATCTAGAATCAGGCCACTTAATGGAAGGCATGTGTCCCAGAAGGCATAAAGTGAATTTTAGGAAGTAGCTGAGAGTGGCCTTTGGGGGCTCAAGTACCAAGGCCTAAGATTTAACACCAAGACACACACACTTCCTGACTAGGGTCTGGGGTGAAGACATTTGAAGGTTACACCCGAGGGAAGACAATGCCAAGCGCTGGTATCACCGGTATGAGACATTTGTTAGGCTCATTTTAAAACATCCCTAAGCACTGTTCTCAGACCCCACTCACTTCTTATTTCACGACATTCCAGTTTCTTACCTGACTAATTGTTGGGAGCTTCGTCAGAAGCATCTGGAACACTGGCGGTGGAAGAGTCTGCTGTAGCACTTGCAGCAACTGCTGCGGCTGGCCACACACAGCGATTGCGTTTGTCAGATGGTCCACACCTTTTTCATATTCACCTGCAAAATTCACATAGAATTACATGCAACCTAAAGTCTGGGACTTTGTCAAAAATTCAACTTCTCACTGTCTTTATAGTGATGACCAAAAACACTATGGAAGTAAAAAATCAGAAATAATCTATAATGCATCCATATAATTTAATATTATGGAAAAAAGTCATTATATGTACTAATATGGAAGTGTGTACAACACCCAAGAGGGAAGTTAAGTGCTGAAATATCCAAATACATTACTATTTACGTTTTTAAAATATTTCTGAAAGATTACATAAGAAATTGCTAACAATGGAACAATAAAGAGAGAAGTAGAAGATTAAAGGCTCAAATGAAAAGGAGACCAAACTTCACTTTAAACCAACACTTTGGACCATTTGAATGTTATCCCATAAACACACAAGGGGAAAAAAAACCTCAAATGATACCGAGTAGGAAAAATGGTCACAACACAAAAGCAGAACAAGGAAGCAGGTTAAAAAAAAGAACTATTGTCTCTGAATAGAATTTACTTTCATTTCTCTATAAATTTCCTTCAACATTTATAAAAAACTTTCAAAAAACGTTCACCCAAGATTTTTATTTTAAGATTTTCATTCAATAAATACAAAGCACCTGCCATGCGGTCCTTGTTCTGTTAATTGTTTTAAATTTAACTCCACAGGATTGTTACAAATTTTTTGAACAAATCTTATGTTATTAAATGTAATTTCAAATTAAGTACTTTATATAGAAATTTTCTATTAAGAAAACTGTTTTAAGAGTTATCTTCCAGGAAAAAAAAAAACAAACCCTCTTTTTGGATAGTTTGAAAAAGAAAAAAGAAAAAAAAAAAAAAAACCACCTTGGGGTTCAGTTCTCTAGGAATTGTTCACGTTTCTGAACTTCTCAATATACTGCCTTTGCTCCAGGTGATCTTTTCAAGGATAACTGTACAGTGAACCACCTTAGATGCTGGAGCAAGCAAGGGCAGGTCTGCACAGTATCGAGTATCACATCACTCACGTTTAGGGCAAAGATCTCTAAACTCAGAACTCCTCTTCTATATGCAACCCACTATGTAATCCATTAGCAATACAGGTGTTGAGCCACTGTGCCTGGCATTCTTAGTGATTTTTATGAACAGGTTCACAACACTTCACAACCTTTCCTAAGGTACTAGTAATCATTTTACGTGTAAGTAAACTAAGGCTTACAGAGATTTATTTAAGGAATTTGCTTCAGGTTATTAAGCCCAGGGCCCTTTACTCCACAATCCTGCTAATGCTTCTAAATTTTCTCCTTAATTCAGGGACAGCACAAATGTTGAACCAATTAAGATTTATTCTAGGGCTGGGGATACAGCTCAGTTGGCAAAGTGCTTGCCTAGCAAGCAGAAGGCCCTAGGTTCAATCCCCAGC
This sequence comes from Glaucomys volans, assembly GCA_020662805.1. Classification (NCBI taxonomy): domain Eukaryota; kingdom Metazoa; phylum Chordata; class Mammalia; order Rodentia; family Sciuridae; genus Glaucomys; species Glaucomys volans. The sequence continues at coordinate 804,993 of JAJEJO010000738.1, forward strand.
ACCACGCAAAAAAAAAAAAAAAAAAAAAAAAAAAAAGATTTATTCTAAACCAAGTTGAGAATGAAATGAGAAGGTATACTACCAACAGATCAAGGGTTACAAAAATAGTTGTATTCTGAACCTTTTGCAAGGGTAACTCATGACTTAAGTGAATGTTTTACACCATCTCTACCAATCTGCTGTGCTCCTCCCCGCCATGCTCCATACACTATCAGATCTCCTTCTACCATATTATATACCCACATAAACTTGAGGGGACTAAGCCTGTCTCAGGGAACAATTCTGCCATTGGATTTCATGTGCACCACCCTATAAATTAAGACAAGTATGGGTACCATGGCTCTCACTCCTGATGTTCTTTACATAGTCTTGAATCTAGTATATTATGGTGTTTCTTATTCTAGTCTCAGCTGCTGAGGAAAGACCAAGAAATCTTTAGGTGCAAGTCTGGGAACCCATCTACATACAGGTAAAGGATTTCAAGGGTACTGTTACCCTCTCAACCACAATCAGAAACAGCTGTCTTTCTGCTGCAAGTGCGGAATTTATTGTGCCATCTACACACTGAGGATACCTCCTGGTTATGTTGACCAGTCACTGGGTGGATGCAGCCAACATTTTCACCTGCTACACCAATTCCTTTTCTGGATACTAAAATTATGCTGTAATGCTGCCCTCACAAGAGAGACAACTCAGTGTGTAATGATCCAGATAATGGCTGGTACAGTCACAGGCAATAAGACTGGCTGACTCAGTCAGTTCTTCCTTGTGAAGAGATAACCTAAGGGTCTTAAATCTCTTCTGGCAATGATCTTTTCTATGGATCTAACATTGCTGAAGAGTGTATTCAGGACATACTAATACAATCTAACTTCCGCTCCCTTCCTGTATAAAGTGGATATTGTTACTACTTTTGCTAACTGGATAGCCAGATCACAAGCGGGATCAACTGTTAACTCCAACTGCATTGAAAGCATCATACATCTACTACACAGCATGAAGATCAAACCTAGGATTTAGGGAGCTCAGTAGCAGTGCCGTTTGGGATTAAGCACTGTGTTAGCATTGAGGGGAATGCTATTCCCTTTTACCAATGCCCGGGTCCTCTTTCTCACATTGCTGGGGAAATTGAAGCACCTGGCCCGTGGGGGCCCTGGAAATGTTTCCTGCTTGGCATCTACCTGGAATACGCACTACGTAAGACACTTTTAGCAGGTTTTTCTATGTGTTTTTAATTTTTCCTAATTTATTATCCATCTTACAGGGCTTAGAAAATTGATGATTCTACGTGAAATTAACTAAGCAAATTCTAATTATGTAATGAAATTATTTCTTGGGAAAGGGGCCATGATAAAAACTGGTCACCACCATTTTAAATGATTAAACTCTTCCCTTAAAATAAACAAACACAAACAAATGCTCCACATCATGTAGTTCAACCTTGACCTAATCTAGCAATACAGAAACAAAAATAAGAAAAGCACCTGACATGAGACCATTTAAATTAATGAGTTAATTACTTCAAAGCTACTTTTGAAATAAAAGCCAATGTGAAATTAAACAGATTTATAGATTAAGACTTTACTTAATCTATACTTTACTTTTAATGAAAGTCTTAAATGAAAGTCAATTTGGTAATTTTAATTTCATAATGGGAATTTTAAAAAAAATCTCTTGGAAACACATTCTATTTTACAGAATCAGTGTTGCCAAATTCTAGAACTAAATAAAACCAATTAAGATTTTTTTTTTCTTGGCACCAGGGAAGGAACGCAGGGGCACTTAACCACTGAACCACATCCCCAGCCCTCTTTTCTTTGTATTTTATTTGTAAGACAGGGTCTCACTAAGTTGCTCAGGGTATCGCTGAGTTGCTGAGGCTGAACTCATGATCCTCCTGCCTCAGTCTCCCAAGTCACTGGGATTACAGGAATGCACCACCACGCCTGACTCAAAGCACTTCTTAAATACTACTGATAGAATAAATGAGGCACAAGCTAATGAAAAGCCTAAATTCTGGGTCAGACTACTAACTGGTTCTGAAGTGAAATTGTCTTGAACTCACTGTGTGACCTCGATTAGGTAAATTAACTTTCTCTGGGAATAATATTAGCCATTCTTTCCTACACATACCAGAAAAGACCTCAAGCTTAGATGAGAGAATTGAGAAACACATTCGTAACTCACATTCCTTCAATTTTCATTTATACTGCATTGTGGATATTTACCCTAAGCTGTTTAAAAGTAACTTCACTGTAAGTTACTTACTATATCCTCTATATCATAGATGGAGCAAGTAAGCCTAAAACTAACTTAAAATAATAACCCACAAGGAATATCTCTTTCTGGAGTCAATCTTATAAAATAATCCTCACATTATTAAGTGCCTGAAAACCCATCTTGAAATGTTTAGAATTTTTTTTTTTTTTTTGAACCAGGGATTGAACTCAGGGACACTCGGCCACTGAGCCACATCCCCAGCCCTATTTTGTATTTTATTTAGAGACATGGTCTCACTGAGTTGCTTAGGGCCTCGCTAAGTTGCTGAGGCTGGCTTTGAACTCGTGATCCTCCTGACTCAGCCTCCAAAGTCGCTTGGATTACAGGCGTGCGCCACCACACCCGGCTTAGAATTCTTTTTTTAACAACAAACTACACAGGCAAACCCCCTTTCCATTGCAGGTTTATACTGCTGTTTGACTTTCTATCTAGTTCTTCCATCTTCAATGATTATCACCTTGAGCTAGCAGCTCTTCACCAAGTTGTATTTCTTCAAGGAAGAACTTCTGAACAGCTTCAGCATCTTTAAGGTCTGGTAACTGTTTGGAAACAGAGTATTTAGTAAGTGACACCAAAATTATACCAGGGACATAACCAATACAGAGAAAATAAATAAAGACGTCGTCCCAAAAAACTCCTAAATAAACAACAAATGAAAGAAAAACACTTATTGATCAAATTGGTATTTGAATAGTTTTTAGTTCTTAATCAGACAGGCATGGTGGTACATGCCTGTAATCCCAGCTACTCAGGATGCTGAGGTAGGGGGATCACAAGTTCCAAGCCAGCTTGGACACTACAGTGAGAACCTGTCCCTGGGTTCAAACCCCAATACCTCAAGGAAGAAGCAAAAGGAAAGCTCTGAATCAAACATAAAAAACGAAGGGTGCAAATACCTACACCATCTATACTCTTTACATACTTCACTCTTTATGTTGAGCTAGTCTTTTTTTTTTTTTTGCAGTTTTATTTAAGCAGCTTTATTTAAATAAGCTTGCATTTGTTTTTATTTCATGGCTTATTACATATCAGCCCTCTAAATGACTACAATAGACAATGCCACCAGCTATATAATTATCTTTTTTATTTTTGAATTACATTGTAGATGCTCTTATTATTCAACATCCATGAAAAAAAAATTTCAGAAAATGGAGACATTGACTTTCCAACCATACACTAAGAATTTGATTATATTACAGTATCTAAAAGCAAACATTGACGAGGATGGGGAAGTAGCTCAGTGGTAGAGAAGTTGCCCGGCATGGGTAAAGCCCAGATTTCACCCCCGAATAAACACACCAAGACCCCAAACAGAACCCCATACATAATTACTTATATCCAAAAACAATGACCATATTATATGCATCAGAAAGGTAATATGGAATATTAGAAAAATCTCCCTATTTTAATTTACTATGTCCACTCTATTAGCTGTGATTACTTAACTGCTTCAAAACACCAAAACATAACATTTAATTTCATTTTTTCTGGCCTTAACTTGCTTTAAAAAAAAACCCCACTAATGGTCCAGTAGTCCAGGTCCTGGCAATCAAGACAAGAGAAGTAATGTCCATAAAAGGGAAAGCAGCAAGCACCACCAATAACATTTACTTAATTTCCTTCATGTGTCATAGAGTATTTTTTATCAAGTAGATAAACCTATGAAGTCATTAAAAATAATTATAAGTTTTAGGAGAAAAATTAATAGATTTACATACTACAACAAGGTTAAAGACTAGTCAAGGCATTGGAATTCTGGATCAATGTGAATAACCTTGACTAATTTTAGAAATGAATAACATGGTTCTTTTAAAGGAACTTGGAGCAAGGAAAATTAAAAACAGTTGCTATGTTTTGTCATTTTGAAGCAGGTGAGAACACCTTAACCTTCTGGTGAAAATGTCTTCTGGAGACAACCATTCGACTGCCTCCAACTACTGCCTTGTCCAGTAGCTGTATGCTGCTACTGCCAGAGGACTGGATGACCTGCAGTTAAATTACTCACCTGTTCACAAATTAATTTAAGACAGAAAATAAATGTCCAATATCAACTAGCTTTCTCAAAGTACACACCTGAAGCAAATTTTTAGATAATATTTCCATAAAGAATAAAATGTAAACAATCTAAAAAAATCAGACTTAGTATTACCTTGGAAAGCCCAGCTCTCTCCTTGGCAAGCTTCTGTTTCTTTCTTCCTACAAGAAATGTTATATACATATTTTCATTTGCCATTATCAAAATGGAATCAAAGTAAGTACAATTGCTGTGGCAGTCATTAATCCTATTTGCAAAACATTGGTGACTTTAAAATCTCAGCCTCCCTGGTCTCCTTGTGATCTGTCAGGGTGACATGAAGAGTTTTGGTCAGTGAGCTATAGGCAGTGTGAAACTCCTGGGCAGGAACCTTCTCTACCCCTCTAGGTTATCAGGTCTAGCAATTCAGAGCATGGAGACTGCTTTCACAGCTGGACCTCAACAGGGATAACACGGAACAGGGGCAAGAATTAGGTTACAGGTTCCTATAGTTTTATTACCCAAACATATCATATGAGATTCTGTTTTTACTGAATGTTGACACCTAAGTTTTTCTGCATTTGGCAAAAAAAAAAAAAAACCAGGGGAGAGTACTTGGGAAAGTAGTACTGAAATTGTAATCCAAGTAACACTCACTAGTTAAGAAGGAAAAAAGGCCTCTGCCTAAAGCGTGTAATTTGAATTATACTAATAAATGCCTGGAAAAGTAATAATCACTAAAAATCCACAACGACAGGGCAAATAATCAGTTGGCATAGCTAAGAAAAGTAAGGCTCTGCTGCTTATTAGGTAGAGAACCTTAGGAAAGTAAATCTCTTAACTCTCCAACAATAAAGCCTTCTAATCTTATAGGAATAGTTTGAGAAACAAAAGCCACCACCAAGCAATGTCCCCTGAAAACTGAGTGTCAATGAATTAATAAGAAGCAGTATCCTGGTCACCTAAATCCAGACATGGTTAATTTACAATGGTGAGGATACATTCTTTTCTAACCCTACAAATAGGTTTAATCACGCCACTGTCCCTTGACAACTGTAGTCCCTCATAACATACCAAGTGCTGCCACATTAAGGCACAGAAACAATTCTGATTCCAACACAAAAACGTAAGTTAGAGTTGACCTTAAAGACTACCAATTTTTCTTACATACTACCTAAGTGTTCATCGCTGCATTACTTAAGTGTGAAAAACAGAACACAGAAACTAATTCTTTCCTTGATCCACTTAAGGGTTTTGGGTCTCTTGAGGCAGGAAAAACAAAACAAAAAAAACAAACAATGACACCAGAGGAGACTGAGAGGTAGACAGCCTACACAGATTGGACACTGTGCTGGAAGGAAGCAGTAAGACTAGAAGACTGTAGTGAAACTGGAATGTAGACAAGGAACACTCAGGTGTTATTTTAAAGATAAACAGTAAGTTTTAGATGACCCATGTTACATTTTTTTTTTGTACCGGGGATTGAACCCAGAGGTGCTGTACCACAGAGGTACATTCCCAGCCCTTTCTATTTTTTGAAATGGGGTCTTGCTAAATTGCCAAGATTTGCAATCCTCCTGCCTCAGCCTCCAGGGTCACTGGGATTACAGATGTGCGCCATCATGCCTGGCCTAAATGTCATCATCATATGTAACCCTCTCAATGACTTTAAAACAGATACTACTGTCACCTCCATCTTACAAATGAGAAAATTTACCAAGGTCACTAGTAAGTAATCAAGCTGAACTTCAGAGCATGTGTCTTCAAACATGATTCTATTCTGCCTCTCTACCCAACAGTGCAAAGCAGTACAGACATACCTGTAAAAATGAAAGGCACTTCAGAAATGAACAAAACAAGTTTGTGGAATTAACAGTAAAAAATACAATTCACTAAACCAGAATTTAAGGAAAATGACAAAAATGATAATGAAAGCCAGCAAAATGAAACCTGTTTCTATTTGTGATCAACATAGGGTGAGGAGCAGTACATGGTTGTCACTGAATACATGTGACTGATACATCAGCAATGTTTAAGATACCTTAGCTGGTTTTCATTTTTAGCAATGAGATTAAAATTCTGGCTTTAATTTCCTAAGACAAACAGTGTCTCTGGGATAATGGGACAGATGGTAACAGACTGAAAACCAAAAGAACTTACACATTCAATCTGCAAAACCAGGCCTTGACTCAGTATTTGCTGTTATTAGTACCAAATGCTATTTCTTGAAATTAAGTTAAAACAAGTATGTGTACTTCAAAAATAGGCACAAAATATGAATTACGATAGTCACAGATAATTTTTAATGCTACCTTAAGGTAGTTCTAATGATGTATATCATTTTACACAGCATGTTTAACTTGTAGTTGGCACTATGATTTGGAGATTAAATTTCACTTATGGTTATTCAGATTGATAAAAAATTATGCTTTACAAGTACTGAAAGGGGCTGCAGGTATAGCTCTTTGGTAGAACACAAGCCTAGTTTGCACAAAACCCTGGGGTCCAATCCTTAGCATGCACACACATACAGAGTACTGACAATGTTAACAGAAAAAAAAAGTCTAAATAAATTAGAATACCAGATGTATCCCCAAACCTTATTTTCAACAACATAAGCCTCTATTAAAAACCAACAAGCTAAATGACTGATTTGAGGAACTATTCATTTACTGCAGATATAAATAAATATTGTAAGTATTCTATTGGAAATTAGAAAAATTCAAATTAAAAATGGAAACCAACTTAATTCCACAAACAAAATATTCCAAATCTTAGTATCAACCATTCCATTACCTTTAAACAGATTGCAAAAATACTGTGAATCAAAGTTTTACATGTTAGCAAAAAATATCAAATAAAATCTCCAGCATTCACCAATTACTTTGTCAGGGCAGTACTAAACCCTGTGCTCAACACATCGTTTTACAAAAAAGGAATGGTAAAGTTTGAAGTTGTCACAGCTAGAGCTAGTAATCCACTTAAATCATTACATCACTGCTAAAGCTAGAAAAAAATTTTGGATTGAAAATGCTGGAGAGGCACTCTGAGAATAATTCCTCTGAAATGACAGCTCTTATGATTTCTTTAATCAAATGCCAATTTTTTTGCCAGGTATGGTGGCACATGCCTGTAATGGCAACTTGGAGGCCAACCTAGGCAATTGAGACTGTCTCAAAATTAAAAGGGCTGGAAGTGTAGTTCATTACTAGAGGGTTTCCCTATCACGTGGCCTGAGGTTTCATTCTTAGTACTTAGGAGAGGAAAAAAAAATCTTTTTCAACAGGTCTTCACGGCTTCCAAAAATATAATTAATCCACTGTCATACAGCTCTGCACCTGCACCTCCTCCCCGAAAATCCATTTTTGAAACTACAGAAAAAGACCTGTATTCCAACAGCCATCTTTACCGGCCAGAATTTACGTCATAAGTCGTGGTGGGCCCTTCACATTTTATTTTTCCCAAAACCATCAAGAGTCAAGCCGCATTACCTGATTTTACAACTAAAGAAATTAAGATGCAGAAAGCCCAAGATCACGATGCTAATCAGTGACCAATCCGGGCCTGGAAACTGAATCCTGAACAGCAGAGAGTACCTAACCATAAATACTCTGTCTCTCCCCTCCTGAAACCCGGAGCTATAGGCAGACGCCGTGCTGCGCTGACGGCTTGCAACCAGCACCGTCCAACGCGCTAGTCAGTAGCCACGTGCGGCACGGACCACGTGCAGCAACTTAGTACCGCCTAATTAAACACCAAGTATGCAGCAGGACGGCCACTTCTTTGTACTACCCGGGTCTTAACAACCCATATGGCTGAGTCACCTGGATAAATTACAAAAATATTTCTTATTGGAACAAATCTGTTTTTCTGATGCTGCAAACGAAGGTCCCCGAAATTGAAGATGGACCACGACTGTTTTTGTGGGCACGACTTCCCCCCGGGAAGCCGCTCCTGAAAGATGTCGCAGGTATGAAATGAGGCTGAACCACGGGAGAGGCGAAGCCCTTTGGACTCCCCCGCAATTTCTCTAGCATTCACTCATATCTTGGAAGCACTCGGCAAAGCCGCCAAGAGGGTTTAAGAATGCAATGCCCGCACTGGGGCTGCGGGTGAGGACTCAAGCTAAACTGCGTCTAATAAGGAGGCTCGACCTTCGGGTTAAGGACGGAGGCTTAGAACGGTGCGCGGCCAAAGGAGAGGCCGCGCCCGCCGCCAAGATGGAGGGGCGCCGCGCGGTCCGCGAGGGCCCACTCACGTTCCCGAAGCCTGTTCTTGAAGTTGGGGTCGCTCCGCCTCTTGCGGTCGAAGTAGATGCAGTAGCCGATGAAGAGCGCCCCGCACACGCCGGCGGCGATGGCGCTGTTCCGGCCCACCATCTTCTCTCGGTGCGGCGCTGCCGCCGCGGGCAATCGAGTGAGCCTCGCCGCCCGCCTCTGAGGACGCCGGAAGGCGGAATAAGCGCTTCCGGCTCCCCAGGACCCCGGGACGCCCGCGGTGGTGCCTGCGCGGAAACGCCTGAGCTCCTATGCGCCTGCGCGGCGGCGTTTGCCTGCGCGCACGCGCGACCTCCAACCCCCATCAGCTCAGTGTAGGGTTGATCGCGAGCTAAGGCCGGTGCCTACTGAACTTCGTCTCGCAATCGGTTCAGGCAGCCTGTAAAGCGCACTTGCCTTGCAAGTTCAGTCGTGACCCAGTTGGGCACAGTGATTCGTGCATGTTACAGTAGGGTCTCATGAGATGTGCAAGAAAAATGGGGCAACTCGGCAGAAGACACATGGCCGCTAAGAAAAATTGGAACATGCGCCTCTGCCTTGGCCTGCTCTGACTTGCGCTTGGCTTTGCAATCTCGCGTGTCACCATTTCGGTGCATTGGGCCAGAGGCATAGCAGTCTGCAAAAGGCTGTCGCGGCGCCTTAGGAGCCTGACCCAACCTGGGTGAGCCTGCCAGGAGTTACTGCAAAGGCACTGTGGAGACCTGCACTTGCAGGACCCACCCAAAGTCCAGGAAAGGCCTACGTTAAGTGCTGAGGAACTTGAGACCCCAAGACTGGAAGTCAGACCTGGGGAACAAAAGCACTGCCCGGACTGGGGTGGGGCAAGTGAGGGCGAGGAGGTGGAGCTTATGATCGACAGGACTGCATACAACAGATCCCCAAAACGCAACTTTTCTTATATCCTGCACACACACATTTTCGTTCTCACCCCCCAGAGCTATCAGCGAACTTCAACTACCGAAGAAAGTTTATCCTGAGCCTCAGCTGTGTGGTACAAAAAACCTGCAGAAGCTGGGGGATTCTCTCAGTGGTAGAGGGCTTACTGAGTATGCACAAAGCCTTGGGTTCAACCCCCAGGACCCCTCCTCCCAAGGGAAAAAGAAACCAGACTTGTAACAGAATCACCAGTGGGTTGTGGAATGACCTGAGTGGAACATAACCAGTATTTTTAATAGAATAAAATATTATGAAACCAACACATTAAGACCAGTACTATCATGTGAAACGTTCACGTCGGTTAAATATACTCATGTTTATACTGATCACTATGTAAAATTAATTTAGTCACAAAAATATGAAGCCACTAATCTAGTCCATCCAATCAATATATTTAGGTAGAGAGAGAGACTGCTCAAGGTCACAAAAGTAAATGAGCTAGGTCAAAAACTCACTCCAGCCGGGCAGTGGCGTGTGCCAGTAGCTTGGGAAGCTGAGGCAGGAAGATCTCCAGTTCAAAGCCAGCCTCACCAACTTAGTGAGGTGCTAAGCAATTCAGTGAGACCCTGTGTCTAAATAAAATACAAAAGGGCTGGGGATATGGCTTAGCAGTTAAGTGCCCCTGAGGTCAATCCCTGGTAAAAAAAAAAAAAAAAAAAGGCCCCCTCCACAAGTCTGTACATGAAAACTGGAAACTAACCATTCAAGCTATTTATCTGATTACAGTGAGAAGTACATGGGTAGGTGATGTAAGAGCATTCCTTTATATTCTCATTCTAAGAATTCTTTAATGTTGCATTTTAAGCCAAGGATCATTAGCAGAAAATACATTTACAAGGCAAAGTCAGGGGAAAAGCACAAAGAAAAACAAGCTTAATGCTCAATGGCTCATGATCAATCAAGAAAACCAATAATCTTTATTTACAATCATTAAAAGTCTAGCCACTGTTGACCACCCATACATAACTGTGTGTGTGTGTGAGTGTGTGTGTGTGTTGCCAGGGATTGAACCCAGGGTCTTGTGCATGTGAGGCAAGCACACTACCAACTGAGCTATATCCCCAACTCCACCCATAATCCTGTGGCTAAAAATTTAATCACATACAGCATGATACCAGTATTTTTTCAGGTAACAAAGAATTACACAAAGTGGGAATGTTTCTATAAAACTTTTTCCCAGCCGGGCGTGATGGTGCACACCTATAATCCAAGTGACTCGGGAGGCTGAGTCAGGAGAATCGCGAGTTCAAAGACAGCCTCAGCAACTTAGCAAGGCCCTAAGCAACTCAGTGAGACCCTAACCAACTCAGTAAGACCCTGTCTCTAAATAAAACACAAAATAGGGCTGGGGATGTGGCTCAGTGGCCGAGTGTCCCTGAGTTCAATCCCTGGTTAAAAAAAAAAAACTTTTTCCCTATGTCATGTGTTTTAAACTATTACAGTAACACATGCGTAGGCGTAGGCAAGCTAAGGCTGGTGCCTACTGAGCTTTGTCTATTCTGCCTAAAAATTTCAATTAAACAGTAACAAACATGAAGTAAAATTTTAATGTTGCTGCTGTGCCTTCAAAAGCTGCTGATTCATAGGTCACAAGTGTTCCCACAAGCTACATATAGACATAAAATCTATGGTCTACATATGTTGCATTTTACTAGAAATGTGCAGCAATGCTCAACAATGATCAGCTAATAAACATTTCCTGAACCTAGTTATAAAAACAAAGTTCTAAATACCGTAAGGGATCCCAAGTATAAAATGTGCAGTCTCTGGATATAGGAAAATGAAGCTCCATCAACTCTCTACCAGACTATTTTAAAGATCCACTAGGTTTTCCATGTGCTATTTCCCAAACAGGATTTTCAAAACCATCAGCTATAACTCAACTTTCCCTTGACTGCAACCCCCCTTGCTCACTGCAAATTCTGCCTGCCTGAGACCAGCCACTGTCATCTTCCTCTCCCAACCCCAGGTCTCCCTCCTGTGTACGACTCAGCTTGGTAAGATAAGTGAGAGGGGTACCAGCTTGTCACCAGGTGAATGCAGTGCTATTTTCTTTCCTTGATGAACTTACTTTATACTTTGTGCCTTACTGTATTTTATTAGAAAACTTTTCCTTTAAAAACGGTTTTTTGGAAAGACCATTTTATTCCCCACAGTGACACTAATTTAAGGAACACAAGTTTTCCAAGAATATTTTTCAAGTTAAAATAACAAATGAAAGTGGAAATTGATGACCAATTTGCCAAGGACTTCAATAACCAATCTAGTCACCAGTTACATATAAGAAACGAGAGCCATATTTCATTTTATATTCTTGTTGGTTAGTTATTAGGTTAGTGGAATAAAAAATAAAAATTCAGAAGTAGTCTTGTCTCAAGTGCAAAAATGAGTGGATATTCTATAACAGCTCTTGAATCTTTCTCAGGGTTTGTGACTCAACCTGGGATTAGCATTCCCCCTTTAAGGCCATTAGACCACTACTTGGTCTAAGTACAATCAGTATTAATGTTTGCTTTTCTTTAAGTTTACTTTCCTTTTTAACTTAGTCTCATCCCAAGTAATAATATTCTTACAATAACTCAAGTATAAAAATTTGTATTTCTAATATACATGAATAAATAATCATTGAAATATAAACATTCGCCCTCAGTCCAAAATCATCTCTTATGCTTTCAGTAGTGACACATCATCCAATGGTAACTAGTTTGCTTACGTCTAAGAACAAATGATTCAAAGGGACCATTATGATGCAAACCAACTGAGGCTGTGGAAGTCTCCACATTTCACACATGGGATCCTTAAACTTCCTGACTCAGCTCCTGGGTTTATCCATTTAATTCAACAGTCCTCCATGGGAAAAGAGAGCACAAGGCTTCTGATGGCTACTTCTGTTTTCTCTGTTTCTTAGCTTGTCCACTTTTCTTCTGTCCTTTCTTCTTCTTTTTAATCAAAACAGCTTTTTCTCCAATAAATACACTTTTAGAATGTCCTGCATCTTTGGAAGCAGAATTAAGTCCCTTAGGTTTACTGGCATTTTTCAAGCCTGGATTTGAATTTTGCTGTTTTAATTTTTCCTTATTCACAGAACGCATGACTCTGAGTTTTCTTCCCATTAACTCAGAATTATTTAATTTCAGAGCAAGATGAACAGCGTCTGTGTCCTGCAATTTAAAAAAACCCAATACATTAACTTCCAATAGAAACACACCTGCAAAAGGACTGGTAAAACATTCACTGTACTGGACTGTGGTGACCGTCAAGCTTGCACAGAGCCCTACACTGGAAACCCAGTCTCCAGTGTCCCAGCTGCTGTGCTCAAGCTCCTCCTGGTTAAGCTCCACTCGGCCTCAGAGCACTCAAGCTGCCTGGGCAAATGCTTAGGTGGGTCAGATCAGGCCTCACTGCTCCACTGCAAGGGATTTCAACTAACATGTGATCTTTTACACCAAAGCACCTTCTTCTCCCAAGCCACTTTTCTGTAGAAGTCCTGATAGAGGGCAAGGAATTCTCCATTACAGTCCTAAAGACATGGGGCTAGACATTCTACAGAGTTCCACATAGGTCCAAAATCCTATTATTCTTTTACTTTTAAAACAGAATCATTAATGCTAATTGTCCTGAATTTCCATGAGATGTTTGTTAAGCGACTCAGCTTGCCAAGTGAAAAAGACAAATCAGGGAAACAGTAAGCTCACTACAATATAGAATACAGAAACATCGGGCAAGCAACTAAAGTTACCAGGTGGTACTTACCAAGTCTTCAAAATGGTGACATACTTTGACCTACCTATATCCCAGTGGGTAGCTCCCTAAAGAAGTAATCCAAAATGCAAGGAAAACACATAACCACAATAAGTTCATTATCATAGGGAAGAACAGAGAACACTGACATCAGGGAAACACTATAAATCATGTTACATCACTTACTGGAACATGATGACATGACAGAAAATAAGACAGGTTGCAAAGCTTCATGTTTGCAAATAAAAGTCTACTGTAAAAAAAGCAAAAACTGAAAGGAACTATATACAGGGGTTATCGCTTGGGTAAGGAAAAATTAAGTGCTATGAGACTGTAAATACATTCTTTTACTACTTAAAGCTGGGCATGAAACACCAGCTAATAATTAGTGAACGAAATATAATCTTGTGCAAAGACTAAAATTTTCTTCTGACTGAACTCAATTATATTTTTCCATTTTAAAGAAAATGGAGCTGCAGAGATTCAGTCCCTGTAACATCCAAAATCTACAACATTACTTGCTTAAAAGTGTTGGTATAAACAAAGAGGGAACCAGAACATTTTTTGGTTGTATGCAATTACAGCAATAGTACTCTATTATTGAAGATCATGAATTTAGTTTTCTTAAGTTGGAATTTGACATGAAAATAACAATTACATCTGAATGATGATTCAGCAGTGACAACCCCTCCCCATGCACTTTGAGGGACAGTAACACTGTATTAGTCTTCCATACCTTAAAAAGCACATAGCCAAACCCTTTGCCAACTCCTGTAACTGGGTCTCTCACAATCCTCACTGCCACAATATTCCCACAGTCCAAAAAATGTTTCTCCACGGCAGATTCTTCAACTTCTAAAACAAATTCAACCACAACAGAAATAGAGATTTGCCTTCTTGGAAAGTTGGAGATATTTAATACAAGTTGAGCGTAGCCAAGAATATATTGTTACTTTACAATTATCTTAAAATAATCTTTGAGTTACTGTACTGTCCCTTATTTTAATAACAATATAACAAACTTACTGTAAGGTAGATTCCCTACAAATACTGATCTCTTGTCTCTCTGAAACACAGAAAAGGTTAATAAAAATCACTCAATGGACCAGAAAATGGAAGGCACCCTATAATCTCCCACCCAGCATTACCCCCACATCTGATGGGTCATGCACCTCCTGACTTAACTGTGCTTCTGTCCTCTGTCTGACACTCTCTATTCCACCTTCCCAATGGACTGAGTGAGCACTAGTGGAAGGAGGGCTTTTTCCTTCAGATTGGCAGTGACAGAGTAGTGCTCAGGAACGGTTTGCTGTATTGCGGATTGGCAACCCTTTTCTGAAAAGGGTCAGAAAGCAATTATAAGCTTTGTGGGCCATGTGGCCTGTTAAAACTTAGTTTTGCCCTTGTAGCTCCAAAACAACCTACAGATGATACAGAAACAAGTGTGGCTGTGTACCAATACAACTTTATTAAGAAGAATGGGTGGTAGGTACATATGGCTCTGAGGCCATAGTTTGCTGAACCTATGGCAGGATGCCAATCAAGCCAGGCCTTTCATCCAGGCCATTAACATTCTCAACTAGACCTTTTTTTAAAAAAAAAAATTTTTGTTTTTGGTACCAGGGATTGAACCCAGGGGTGCTTAACTACTGAACTACACCTCCAGCCCTTTTCATTTTTTTTTTGAGACAGGGCCAAAGTTGCTTAGGGCCTCACTAAGTTGCTGGGACTGGCCTTGAACTTGTGATCCTCCTGTTTTAACTTCCTGAGCTGCTGGGATTATAGGCATGCACTACTACACCCAGCTCAACTAGACTGTTGTCATCAAAAGAAGCACAACTGTTCCTGGGAGTGGAACCCCTACAAACTCTTCTTCACCCACTTACAGATGCCTTTGCCAAATGTGAACCTGGTCCTGCTGCTCCCACACTGAACTTCAAGGCCAGCTCCTGACAACATCCAGATTCCTCTGCAGTGATCTGGCCTTTAACTGTGTCCAACAGCAACTCTTACCACTGACTTCACATGCAATCCACTTAATAACACTATCAAGCTCTTGCCAGTCCCCAAGCAATGAGGTTTCTGTCCCCGCTGTTCATATTGCCTTCTCTGCCCAGATATTTTTATCACTTAAACTGCCTCCGACCCCTGGTCAGGTGATGTTACTCATCTTTCAAGAATATGAGATCCCTTCCCTGGAAGCCCTTCTGATGTGTCCTCAAGTCAAGTGCTCCATTCCTGAACTGACAGAGCATCCTGTGCAACTGTAACAGTATTTACCACCAGGAAGAGTCACAATTTGTCCCTCTGCTCGTCTCTACTGTACATTGTGAGAGTTGAGACTATACCTTAGAACTGAATGCCTGGTCAAGTAGGTTCTCTATCCAGTGAGTAACCGAACTTTTAGACCTCATCTAGAAAACAAGGTGTTGGGCCACGTGTCATGTACCCTCCAGTCTAACACTCTGTGATCACTGCTAGTGACAGAATAGAGAAATCTTCAAGGGGAAAATGACTTGTTCTGAAAGGTGATGATGATCCCTGTTCTTGTATCCTGGCTGCAGAACCAACTCTGTGATCCCAGAGCACAAAGACCACTTAATTTTCCTTGTATTCACATTACTGATTTGATCACCTCCCAGCCAATCTCACAACAAAATCCTTCTCTCCACAAGGCTCTAGTTAAGTTCTTTAAACCAACCAAGTACTACTTACAGACGAGATCTCCGACGCAAGATCAACTCGAATACGAAATCCATCTGCAATTTGGGCCCCATTTCTATATTATAAATATAAGGGGAAAATGGCTGTTAAAAATAAGCACTATGGTGGAATGAGATGGACATTATTACCCTATGTGACTCTGCATAGTATACAACTAGAGAAGTGAAAAGTTGTGCTCCATTTGTGTACAATGAGTCGAAATGCATTCTGCTATCATGAATAACTAATGAGAATAGAAAAAAGCACTAAATTGCTTAAATATCTGCTCTAATGTGAATCCAAAGAATAAAAAGGGTTGCCATAAAAATAACAGGACAATCATTCTTTTCAAACCTCAAAGACAGAATTACCTTTTCAGTGCTTTTGTAGCAGCAATCTCATCCTTAAACACCACATAAGCATTAATATTTTTCTGATCAGGATGAATTTTCCGTCTACACAAGAAAAAGAAGACAATGTAAAATTTGTGCACCTCAAAGTCATTAGAATAAATCTAGCTTTTTTCCCCACTACTTATACATCTGACAAGAATTCCTGGGTGGAAGTTTCATCTCTTTAGGTAAATATGTAGTAAGAATTCAAAAAGAACACACAACTTTCACGGACAGCTTACTGAATCAACAACAGGCTGATGGCCTGGCAGCCACAGTCTTACCAGCAGCCTCCCTCTGTGGCCCCTCGAAGTTGCGGCCCCTCCTTCCCTTCAAAGGTCATCAAAGGTCATCACCATGCCCACTTCTGTAAGAACTGCTTTCTGCACACCTATTGTAGTGCTATCGCCCAGGTGTCTACTCCTGAACATTACACTTGGGTCATGTCCATTTTTTGACTCAACACATCTTTGGAGTGTCATTTAATTTACAGGATCTTCCTCTCTTATTGTTTGAACAGTGGAATTTTCCACTGCCTGAATTTTCCTGGCTGCAAGTTAGCAGTGCAGTCCAACATGTACCTTTGCCATCTATTCCTTGCAAGCTGGCAGCTGGATCCCAAAGACTGATGAGGCTCAGACTGGGCCCTTTTGTCAGGACCACAGACAGGTTGTTATGTCCTCTGATGGGGAGATACGTTATGAATGGTTTTCATTTTTTCTGAATGACAACAATCATTAAGATTTAGCCCTTGGTGCTGTTCAAGGGCTAAATCTATTTACTCAGTAGGTTTGCAAAATGGTGATCAAATTTAGATAAGTCAAAATGACTACAGATCTCTCCCTGAAGACGTCAACCTACTATTCTGACGTAACAAAAATGCTAATACATGAACAGGTACCATTAAGAAGGAAACCAAAAAATAATGCATAGCATGGCTCACAGCATTCTGTAATAACATACTACACCATTTAATAGTTTTATGTTACTTTATTTTTTTGCAGTGCTAAGGATGAAAATCAGGGCCTCATGCATGCCAGACAAGCATTTCAACCACTGAGTTACACTGCCAAAACTGATGAAACCAGCCGCAATTTATTGGATACCTAACATGTACCAGGCACTGAGATAGACATTTTATGTCTCTTATTTAATCTCACATCTCTGATATGGGTGTTATTTTTCTGATTTTAAGGATAAGGAAAGGGACTTGAGAAGTACATGACTATGACCATAAGCCTAGGTCTGAATCCAACTCTAGCTGACTCTAGACCCTGCTCTTTCCACATAATACAGAGCTGCTAACAACATCCAAGTCCAACACATTCTAGTGTATCCCCAGGAACTCATGAATGCAACATGACTTTGTTACTCTGGGAAAAAGACCTGCTTGGCACATGGAATACAGAAGGCAGGCATGCAGTTCTGCTCACTTGCCTTGGTAGGTCTTCAAACAAGTCCGGTAACAAGCACTGATGACTAATAGCAGAATTCTCCATAGAGGACACAGAACCCAGGAGAGCATCCCTTTTGCCACTAACACTAAGAAGAAACCAGATAACCTCTACAGCACCATGACTTTTGTGGAAGTTATCAGAAAGCTGGAGTCTTGGGGGAACTAGAAGCCTTCAAGTTAGGGCCTCATGCATGCTAGTCAAGCACTAGACCACTCAACCACATCCCAAAACTTGAGATCCTTTAAAAGACACCTTTAAAAAGCATCAGAAGACAGTATGGTGGTGCACACCTGTAATGCCAACTACTCAGGAGGCTGAGGCAGGAGAATTCCAGGCCACTTTCAGCAACTTAAAGAGACCCTGTCTCAAAACAAAAAATAGAGCGGGCTGGGGATATAGCTCAGTGGTACAGTACACCTGAGTTCACTCCCCAGTAGAAACAAACAAACCACCATCAAAAAATGAAACATAATGACTGAAATATGTATACCACAGGGTTTACATTCAGAAAATATAGAGAACTCTTTACAGCTCAACAGTCAGACAAAAAAGTCACTACAAAATGGGCAAAATTTTACAATGCTGCTTCACCAAACAAAAACAAATGTCAATAGGCACATAAAAAAAAAAATACTTAACATCTTTAGTCATCAGCAAAATACAAATTAAATCCATAACGACAAACCTTTAGCATGGCAAATTAAGTGACTAGCAATACAAGTGTTAGTGAGGAAGTGAAGCAACTGGGGGTCTCACCTCCTGCTGATGGGGATATAAAATACTGCAACCACTTTGGAAGAAAATTTGGCAGTTTTTTAGAAAGTCAAAATAAACCTATCATTGGATCCAGCAATATACCCCAGACACTTTCTTGAAAGAAACGAACTATACCCAAATATTTTTAGTATATTTCTATAGGATGGCCCAGAACTAAAAATATCCTGAATGTTAATGAACGGTGAACCACCAATTTTTGGTACTTCTACATAATGGAATCTATTGAGCAACAGAAACAAATAAACCACCGATGCATGCAATAGTATGCCCAAATCTCAAATCATTACACTGAACTAAAGTCAGACCAGTATACATCTTAGGCCTGGGTGCAGCCCAGTGGTAGAGTGTATGCTTAGCAGGTATGAGGTCCCCGGTTCAATCCCCAGCACCCAAAACCCCCCATACTGAATGATAATGCCATACATATAAAACTCTAGAAAATGAAAACAAAGAGAAAGTAGGTGAGCGGGTGCCTCAGAACAGGGTGGAAGAATACACTGCAAATGCACAGACACCTGGAACTAGAAATAGTCACATATTCATTACCTTGATCTAGCAAAGATTTCCCAAGTGCCCACATATGTGAAAATCCTAAAAGGACACTCCACTTTTACTGGAGATAAATTATACCTTAAATTTTTTTTTTTAATTTTGGCTTAAATGAAAAAGCAGAAGTTTTACATAAGCACAATCTCCCATAGTCAGAGTCAGAATGCAATGACAAAGATAGAGAGATAAAACACCTGTAACTCCTCTCACAAAGTGCTGATTCATCAACATCCCACTGGTCATTAAGACCAATAATTTGAAAGGGGGGGGACAGTAATAATCCAGATGAAAGGGAGCACAGAAATGACTCCTTAATACATAAAAAGGTGTACACTCTTAAGAGAAATGCAAATTGAACACCTTTACCTACTGGGCTGCTTGTCTACTGGTTTTGTAAAGCATAAACACCACTGTTGGTAAAGGAATGGGAATATAAACAAGTGACCAACTCCACAGGATGGCAGTCAAAATATTAAATGCAAACACTCTTTCTAATAGAGCTAATCACCATTACAAATTCACCCTACAGGTCACTTAGCACGTTGCTCTGAGAAAGGATCACTATTACACTAATAAAGACAGATCTCCACGCTGTGCTCGCTGGAAAAATGGAACGCTTGGAAGAGTGCACACGCCACACACCGATGAGTTCAAAAGCAGGAGCTGGGGGAGCAACTCAGTGGTTGAACCTGTGCCTACAACAAAGAGGTCCCAGTTCCATCCCCAGCCCACTCCCCATCCAAAGAACAGGTCATGTGTTGGGGGAAGAACATGGAAAGACATAAAATATGCCTCTAGAAGGTCACACAAGAAACTTACAACTTAGGGAAAAGGGACAGGAAGGAAACCTCATGGTACACACTTTCATGCTTTGTGGATCTGAATCATCCACTTCATTACCTATTTAAAAAATTAAAAACAAAAACAGGAGGAAGAGAGACTAACCACAGGGTGCAAATTCCAATTTTCTAGCACATCCCACCCAAACTCCTCTGTACTGCTATAACATACTCTGGTCAGAACTTCTGTTTCTGTTGATACTTAGGCTTCAGTCTCACACAGAAAGAAATGTTTATACAACTAGGAAAGAAGGGCTGCACAGCTCCAAGTCTTCCATTCCCAATAGCATCTGCACAATGCACCAAGTTGAAGAGAACCTACATGTTGGGTCACCTCAACAAACATCATGAGACTCAGTAAATATTTATCAACTACTAACTACACACCTGGCACTCCAATTGGTATGGGGAAGGACCAGCAAAGACCTGGTCTACCAAATAACTGCAAATTACCAACGAATCCACCAACACGTTCAGAAGGACTGAAATGCTTCTGAAATACCTTAGGGTATCTTAACCACACCTCTGCCTCTGAAATACACCATTTGAGATACCATTAAGAAAAACACCAGGAGGGACCAGTATAAACCCTGCATAAAGGTAAAAGGCAATGAAAAATAAACCTTCCACATGGAAAGAGGGAGGAAGATGTGTATGTTATTCTTGACACTGAGTGCACAAAGGCAGCATCCCCTTGGAAACCCAAGCCACACTACCTGTATGGTCCCCAAACCCTCAGGGAACAACTGGCACAGGCTAGTTATGTCACGACTAGCAGCAGAACTAACTACACAATTCTCTGTAAAAATCTGACTGGCCATGGCAAGTACACATGACCCTGATTTTCAGATGCACTTTGCTCTGACACTGAGGCACCCCCAAAGAACTGAAGAAGCGTGGTATGCATGACTGGTGGTGGAGAATTTAGGCACAAAACATCCTTCCAAACACTATAAAGAGTCGTGAAATTCCCATGGTACATTTTCCAATAAATTATTTTCCAATACTTTCTTGTAACTTTAAACTAAGATTTATATGCTATTACAAATTTATATACTATTACAAACAGAAGGAAATAGTCAAGTACACCGAAAGATCAAATACAAAAATCTATGAAAATGCTAAGTAATGACCTCAATTTTTAACCAAAACAGAAGAGAAGTTAAGACAATTTCTTTCCTTTAATTAAACTTACTTTATTGCTGCCAACTTTTTGGATACAGTTCCCTCTGCTGGAATCTGTTAAGAGGAAAAAGAAATATTAAGGAAAATTCAAAATTTGAAATATTACTTCAAATTAATTTTATTTCAACTGAAGCGTACATCTAACTGGCATGTTGTGCTCAGGAACATTTTACAGAAATTGATCACATCGGAAACAACAGTCCTCGTGCTTTGTGAGAGGGACATCCTGGCTTAGGATAAAAATCCCCACTGATGGCACCACACTCAAGGTTAAAGAGGCCAGGCTCTCAGGCAGTCTAGACGAAGCAAGCACACAGGGCTTGCCAACTGCCCAGGATGTTCCAATGGGCGGAGATACTGGGAGTCAAGGCATGAGAAAAAAGGGAAAATCATTTTATAAAGTGAGTGGCAAAAAAAGCATTGCTTATAAATTTACATCTTGGATACCTAATATCATTTTAAACATGTCTAATTAAATTGGTAAGTAATGGGAGGATTTGTTACCTCATTTATACCTCTAAGTATTTAGGTATTCTAATTGGAAAAAAATTTAGTGGTTTTTTAAATTTAGCAATATTCAGGATCACTTTATTTGCAGTCCTAATAATCAGACTATTAATTTATTCAGCAGGACTGGGCACTGAACCCATGGATGCTCTACCACTGAGGCACATCCCTAGCCCTTTTATTTTGAGACAAGATCTCACTAAGTTGTGCAGGCTAGACTCAAACTTGCAATTCTCCTGCCTTGGACTCTTGAGATACTGGGATTCCAGGTGTGAGCCACTGCACACAGCTCAGTCATACACAGTTTTTAAGTGAATGGACTAGGCAGGTGAAACTTTTTGGAAGAGGTGAAATTTCAAGTTAAAACTATAAATGTCATTAAAGTGCAACCACAGCTTGGGTACTGAAAAGACCAAGTGAAAATACACCAACCCTACAAGCACACAATCTGGGGGCTCCCTGAATGTGAATCTCTCCAGGCAGTTGTTAGAAATCTCTACAATGCTTTTTTTCCCCTTAATCTCTATTAAGTTTATACAGCAAAACTAAGAAATCTGAACTATTTCCTCTTTTCTCAGTTTGTCTTACTCAAATTGCTAATGTACAAACTCTCAATGTAGATAGAAAAATAGTACAAGAAATGGGACATACACCCATCACTGAAGATAATGAATAAATGCAACACCAGGCAACAAATCACATTAAGAATTTACAGGAAAATGGGCTGGAATTATACCTCAGTAGGACTTGCCTAGCACATGGGAGGCACTGGGTTTAATCCTCAGCACTACATAAAAACAAATAAACTACAGGTATTGCGTCCATCTACAGCTAAAAATAATTTTAAAAAATAATTTACAGGAAGAAATACCAGTTAATGGTCAAATGTATCTGAAAAGGCTTGAAGGAGTGCCAATTTTACTTGCATACTGAAAAAACTATGGTAAAATGGGACTTCGAGGAGGATTCAGGCCAGAGAAGATAAAATGAGACTAATGACAAAAATCTGTATGTGGAGGAACATGCTACCAGGCTAAGAACTAAGCATATACTTCACTGACGATGAAAAGAACACAGCTTCTTTGTACTTCAATGCATATTCAATGTCATCAAGTGCTGGTGACCCAAGACAAGCAAGACTAACTACACTTGTAATCATGGCTGACAGTCTGAAGGGCCAGGCAAACAATGGTATCAAACAATGCAGCAAGTACCAAGCTGCAGGATGGGGTCAAAGAGAACCCAGAGCAAGGGAAGAGCCTGAGCAGGCTCCCTAGTGGTGAGAAGGCAGTACCAGAACTCAGGGTGTGTGTGTGTTTAGATAATGTTAACAGGTAGGACAAAAAAATTAGCTAGAGTTCCAGAAAACTGCTGGCAGCTGACAATGGTATGGAAATAAATATAGGAAAACAAGAGGAGGGAACCCTAAAAGGCTTTTACAACTATTCTTTTTTTGGTACTGGAGACTGAACTTAAGTGCACTTTACCACCGAGCTATATCACCAGTCCTTTTTTGAAATTTTGAGACAGGGTCTTGCTAAGTTGCTTATGGCCTCGCTACGTTGCCAATGGTGGCCTCAAAACATGTGATCCTCCTGCCTCAGGCTTCTGAGTCACTGGGATTATGGGTATGCAACACTGTATTCAGGCCCATAACTACTAACCTCATTAAGAAGAGATGAGAATGTAGCTAGGGCAGGGGGTAAGAAAGGAATGACTCCAGCTGAAAAACAGGCAGGGATGGCAAATAGGCTTGGTGAGCCAAAGACAAAGGAGTAAAAGGCAACTCCAAAGCCTGCAGCTGGGTGTGACAGTAACAGGGAAAATCAGCACATGGCATAGGTCAGAGTGGGGTGGATGGAGGAAAGCACAGGCACCATGCAGCAGGGGAGCTGGCAAGACACACAGCAGGTTAGGCAGAGTCTGGTGT
The DNA here is from genome assembly GCA_020662805.1 of Glaucomys volans. NCBI lineage: Eukaryota > Metazoa > Chordata > Mammalia > Rodentia > Sciuridae > Glaucomys > Glaucomys volans. Next base: position 828,580 of record JAJEJO010000738.1, read on the forward strand.
GGGGAAACGGGACTCAAGGACAAAACACAAGTGGTAAACACACTGATGGACAGAGATTATGGTGACTACCAAAATCTCGAGAAATGTCTCCTTGTACAGCAGGGGGCAGCTCTGCTTCCTATAACATTTGACAAAATTTAGAGATATTTTGGGTTGCCACAACTGGGACGCGGAAGAGTTGCCCATCTAGTGGGCAAAGGCCAGAGATGCTACTAAATATCCTATAGAGCACAGGGCTGCCCTCAACAACAAAGAATGACTCAGCCTAAAAAGTCAGTGTATGAAGGCTGAGAAACCCTATTTTAGAGAATCACTTAAGAACAATTAGAAACATGAAATAAACATTTCCTACACTCTTATACATTATCTACATTAATAAACAGTGTTCATGAACATATACTATCATAAGTTAACTCTGCAGGGAGAAAAACATGAATAAGAAAAATCAAATAATATGAATTATGCTCCAAAGAATGTAGCTATAACTGATCCTAAGTGCTCAACTGATGAAATCAAGTTTCCTTCATTTCTATCAAGTTTTAACATTAATTAAATAAAAAATACATCTACATATGCTCAACATGATGCCAATGTCCAATGCTAAATGACCCTCACAGAGCTCTCGATTCCAGAAAGGCTATTCAGAGTCAATTCTTTTGCCTAATGCATTGACACAAGTAAAAGTCATCCATCCACCCTCTAACCACACCCAACAATATCACTGTATTACATGAGTTCATTAAATTATTTAACAAGTCTGAGAGACAGAAACAGACACTGAGAGCCATCTTCTCGTGTACTAGATTTACACAACATTGACTGCAATACCTACTGCTCTTCCATCATTACTACCAAGAAATTAGTGTGATTCACATGAAAAAATTTTACAATGATAAAATTTTAAGGGGGGGCACATACCAGAGAACGAAATCGTACAGATTCTACTTGTCCATACTCCCTGAAAAATGACTTCAGTCTCTAAAATTAAAAAAAAAAATTAGTTTATTTTCATAACGTCAAACAGGCACCACAAAAAGTAATGTCATCAAATTGTCTGATAGTCTTTTACTGGCAGTTTTCACTTTTAATAATAATCCAGGAAAAGCAGATGACTACCAGTCAGTCAGATGGAAAAAGTTTTCCTGAAACTTAAAGTTAAAAGAAAACACAAATTTCAGTTTTATCAATATCTGTGAATTGAACAATACTTCTGTTTCAATCTTTTAAGTCTTTAGCCAGGTAAATAGAGGGCAGACTTGGATTTTCCACATTTTCTGATATTTTCACATTAGCTTAAACCAACGAATTTTAAGGAAGCTTACATCACTGAGAAATGCTTCAGTTGTCTCTGAGAGACCACAAGTTTAAACAAACTCCTAGTAGGCAAGTTTTAGACATTATTCCTATTACTGGATGTGAAGAACACACAGATTTTATAGGTGGGACAATACTTTCTATAACCAATTCTATTTAAAAAATAATTTACAAATGATAATTTGCTCAAACCACCATATACCACACTCCCTTTCCTTGTGTTCTTTATAACCTAACAGGAAGATAAATAAAACTATGCTACCAAGCAAAATGTGTGATGGCCTACAAAATATTCATAAACCAAATGCTAGGAGACAAAAGCATTAGGGAGAAAGGAAAAACCCAAGACATCATTTGTATTGTTTTTAAGGAAGTAGAATTTAAAAGGTCCTTCAAAACACCAGCAGGTTTTTGATGCAAGAATTGTCGATATAGTAACTTATTACATGAAAATAGTGCTGGGCATGCCTGTAATCCCAGTGGCTCAGGAGGCTAAGGTAAGAGGACCACAAGTTCAAAGCCAGCCTCAGCAAAAGTGAGGTGTCATGACCAGCGTGATTGAACTCTCAGGTACGGCAAAGGGGGACTGAAAAATAAAGATTCACAGACACAGATTTTGGAGATTAAGCTGGGATCAGGTGAAACTCTGCTCTCTGATGGAGATGCAGATCTAAAAAGAGTTACACCAGCAATCTTTATTTATATATGTCTCATTATCAGATTAACAACTATGCAACCATCATTCTTTGTATTCAGGAAAGTTGCAGAAACTAGGACATCTATGTAGCTTTTCCACAGCTGCAATCCACAGTTGCAAAGTGCAATGTTCAGAGGTTTGTGTAGCTCTCAAGAAAGTCCATTGTTAAAAGTTACTACAAGGCAGGCAGGAACTCAAGAAGCAGAGCTGGTGAAACACTGCGGTTGTCTGGCGTAAGAATTCCTTCCTTCCCAGAAACTGTGTGCCTGAGATCAAGGTCAGAGCTGATATGACTCTTGCACAGAGCTTCTTCATGCAGGGAACTGCCACAGCAGCTAGGTATCCTGTGCCCTTGCACAGAAACATTCCCAGGCACTGGGCATGCCATGGCTATGCCCAGTGACCCCCAATCTGTCACTGCTCTCCCATCCTCCGTCACAGCTCTCCAGAGTGAGGCACTAAGCAACTCAGTGAGACCCTGTCTCTAAATAAAACGCAAAATAGGGCTGGGGATGTGGCTCACTGGTTGAGTGCCCCTGGGTTCAATCCCTGGTATCCCCCAAAAAAGAAAACAATAAGGTAAGGGCATGTTTTGTATTCAGTGAACTTGACATAATTCAAGCAACTTAGAATGCATTCAGTTTTTTACCACAGCAACTATTTATAGTCCCTACGATGCTCGAGGTGCCTTGTCATGTGTGAGACAGAGCAGTGAAAGAGAGAGACGAATATCCCTGAACATACTTTTCATCCCAGTGGCATATAACAGACAAGGCTGGAAGAAAAAAGCCAGGGAAAAGGCCACTCTGATATTTCAAATATGATCTGCAAAAGCCTGAATTTGGGCAATGACTATAGAAATCAGAAAAAGGGGGCAAACATTGGAACCGGTCTGCAGTAGCATGATAAATGTAGTCATTGATAATAAAGTCACATTAACGCCTTCTTAATTATATGCTTATTCATAATGGAAGGATAAACAAAGTTATTTCTTTGAATACCTACAAAACCACAAACTCACCTTCTTATTACACGTGACAGGCAAGTTCCCAACAAATACAGTCCTCTCATTCTTTAATCTTTCTTCTTCTTGATTGACTTCAATTTTCTTTCTTTGACTTACATTGCAGCTGTGATCCACATCATTAAGTACTTGTCTATCGTTTACTTTAACACTAGATTGGGGATTTTTCCCTTTCTGCCCTTGTTTCGTGAGACTTTCTTCTTCTAAATCAGCCCTTGCTAGAGCACTTTCCCTAATTTTAAAGCAAAAACAAAGAACTAAGAGTTATGGAAGTCAGCATTTGACCAAGTACAATTCTACCTTCCTGATTAGAAACATTTCACAGTGACATCTGGTTTTTCCAAACATAAAACTTATTGCAAATAAATGTATCAAAAACTTAAAGTAGTGTAACTAAAAAGTGACTAGTATACTTAAAAAAATGAATTCTATCACTCAGGAGTTAGAAAAAGTTCAGCTCAAATTTTAAACACAAGCTAAAACCGGTCAGGCAATAGTAGCAGCAACAAAAGTTTATCTAAATAAAGGTCAGTTTGTGTAAAGCTCTTGGAGATTTAGTTTCCACTTCATCAAAGCCTAATTTCTGTCTGAGCTGCAGAACTTGGAAAATGCAGCATTCCCTAGAAGTCTAAAAAGGTTTATATGCCCACCAAGCACTTACTTTATAAAAAGAATCTGGTTAATAGAAAAAACTGGATCCCTTATGTTACAAAAGTTCTACAAAAGTTAAAAGGTTGCTTATCAAAAGTAACTTCCAAAATGTCAACTACACTAAAAAGCATTGGTGCATATAGATACGTAAGGTCTGATATGGATCCAAAGAGAGAACTAGACAGGGACCTACCTTAAGGAATGAGGGGACAGAATGGGAAGTGGGAATCATAAAATGATTCATCCATCAGCAAATACCTGCTGGGTTCTGACTATGTTCTAGGCTCTGAGGACACAAAGAAACTATCAACCTTTCATAGCGAAGTAAAGACAGGTCAAATTCACAACACAACAATATCAGTTGATACAGGAGCTTAAAAGAAATGAGAGAAACTAGGTTTCTCAGCAGAGGAAAGAAATGTTGGGCACACAATCCTCAATAAACATGGGCTACTATTACTTCTCCACCTGACCATATTTCTACTACAGAGAGGGTCCAATCAGTGATCTGCTACCATGGTATGTCATATACCCAGCAAGAAGGAAAGGAACTATGACAATATGGTAAAGTGGTGTCCAGGTCAAGAAGGAACTTCCATGTTATGCAAAAGTCCTTAGATTTCTATTCCACAGAAGATGGGGATCTACCAGAGACTGAGAATATCTAAAAAAGATCAATCTGAGCAGCAGACAGAAAGATAGGAAGAGTTCAAGGATGGAGAAGAGAGATGAGTAAGGAGATGATTACAACAGTGTGCATCTGTGAAGAAAACAGACCAACCAGAGCAGGGATGGAGATGGAAAGGAGAAAACGGATTATAGAGGTAATGAAAAGAGCACTGATCAGGTGCTGTGGTGCACACCTGTAGTCCCAGTTACTTGGGAGGCTGAGGCAGAAGGATTGAGTCCAGGAACCCAGGCCAACCTAGGGAAACATAGTGAAACCCCGTCTACTAAAAAAAGAAAAAAAAAAAAAAAAAGCATCAGCATTTGGCTCATGCAAGGAAAGAAAAGAGCATAGGATGATTCCCGAAACGCTGGTTTAGGCAACTACCAACTGAGTGGTACCATTCATGTCCAGAAACAGATTCGATGAGGATGACCTCTATTTAAAGCACAAGAAATACAAAGGTACAGGTGCCAGCAGGCAAAAGATAAACAAATCTGGGCATCAGCACCAAAAAACAGTGCCCCCAATGAAGAGTGAAAAAAATCAAAGTTCTGAGAAGATGAGCAACAAGAAACTTAAGGAAAAGCAACGCTTTAGAGAGAGAAAAGAAACCCAAATTAACACTGAAAAGGAAAAGAGGAGAATCAGAAGAAACTGATCTCAGAGAAATCAACAGCTTCAGTGCAGAAAGCAGCAATATAAAATGTGATGGACAGTATTCCTAAGACAAAGGTTGTACTGCCCATTATATATGACCAGTAAATCTAGGTACATCAGGAAGCACTGCTTTCAGAGATATGCTTTGGACAAAAACAAAAACCACCACCAGACTGCAAGTCCATGAAAAAGTACATAAATCATGAAAAGGAGCTGGATGTGGTGGTGCACACCTGTAATCCCAACAACTTGGGAGGCAGGGGGAAAAGGACAGCCAAGTTCAGAACCAGCTACAGCACCTTAAAAAGGCCCTGAATAACTTAATGAGATACCATTTCAAAAACAAAGGGCAGAGGATATGATTCAGTGGTAAAGCACCTCTGCGTTCAATTCTCACTACTATTAAAAAGTCACGAAAAGGGAAGAGCCCAACAACAAACTACTTTTTCCAAAAGTTCAACTATGAAGGAAAAAACTGTGGGAACAGTAGTAAACAAACACACACAACTGTGGATTGGGGTTTTGGGCTGTTGGATTTCTTTTTTCAAAAAGAGAATCTTGAGCATGTTTAAATGGTTAAAAGTTTAAAGATAAAGGAAAAGAGAAGAAAATGAGATTTCATCCCTAGGAAAACCAAACTGACCTTTTATAAATATGCTGAAATATTTACTGATAAAACATAAGTTCGATCTCAAATACGGAGTGGACTTCAAATTGGGCAGAGGTGAAACAAGTCTGGCCTAATAGTGACTGTTGACAGTGGCTCCTTATTCAACTTTGTATATTATGAGATTTCTTATAAAAAATAAGAACAAACATGAAACAAGAAAAAAAATAGGATGAACACTGCAGGCATGTCAATTTTTGTCACCATCTGATTTCTTTAACGTCAGCGAAGAGAATTCTACCAACCTGTCGGCCAACTTGGCCTCTGCGAGGGAAGGTTTCCTCTTCACCTTCGTCTTTTTTGAAGGGTTTTGCAAGAGTGGCCTGCGCACCTGGGATGCGCTCTCCTCCTCCTGCTCCGGCCTCCGCTTCCGGGAGGCTTCCTGGGGGAAGCGCGACGTCAGGGCGCCGACCCTCCCGCCCTCCCTCGCGGGCCGCGCCGGGAACCCGCGGTGTTGGGGGGCCCTCCGCGGACCGTGCGCTGGCTCACCTGAGGCGCGGGGACGTACACCGGGCTGGCCCGCGGCGCGGAGGCGCTGAAGAGGGCGGCCAGCGGGGTTGCGCCGCCCCGCGGAGCGCGCAGGCCGCGAAGCAAGCTGTCGGCGACCTGTCCCACCAGGTAGTCTCCGGCCGCGCGCCCGCCGTCGTCGTCCGCGCGCGCCCTGCGAACCCACCCCGACAGTCAGCCGCGCCGCGCCCCGGCGAACGGCCCGCACCCTCGCCCGCCACGCTGCCCACCACTCACGGGCGCCCCGCGCTTTTCTTTTTCGGCCGCTTGTTCTTCCCTTCCGAGGCCATTCCTCGTGCAAGACTTCGGAGACTGCCACAGCGCCACGCTTTCCGCCCGGACGCCTTTCCGCCCGTGACCACGCCCCTTCCGCCAGCGAACACGCCCCCC